>CM068383.1:46880706-47076419 GCA_034770075.1 Aralia elata
CTCTCATCTTCTCTTCAAGTTCCCACGTGGCTTCTTCCACCGCGTGGTTCCTCCAGAGAATTTTAACAGAATGAATGATCTTATTCCTCAGCCTCTGCTCCTTCCTATCCAATATCTGAACAGGAATTTCCTCGTATGATAAATCCTTCTCGACTTGAATTGGCTCATAGGAAATAACGTGCTTGTAGTCTGTCTTGAACGGACGTAACACTGATACATGGAACACGTTGTGGATGTGCTCAAGTTCAGGAGGTAACTGATGAGTGTGTTTTATACACACAATTTGGGTACTTTTGGCCTTAATAATTTGCAAGTCTTTAGGTATTTTATATAGTTTTTATGTATTCTTGTCTTATTTTTACATAAATTAGTTTTTAGTTACTTTTACATGTTTTATGCTGCTTTGATGCATTTTTATTATGTTTGTAGGAATTGAAATAAAGACCGCTCGGATCGTTGTTTGGATTGACTCATTGTCCGTGCCTGGACGTCTGTGCCCGAATGGTAATATGATGGATTGTGGTGATTGGCGACGCCCGGTGCTTAATTTGACAATATTTGGTAGTTGGGCGTGCACGGCGTCGAAAGGCGTGCACGGCGTGCGGCATTGGCCAAGCCACTTGGGCAAGCCCGTGCTTGGATTTCCGTACCCGGAGGTTGTGACGATGAAAATTTATGTTTGGCGACGCTTGGGGCTTAATTTGATGACATATGGAAGTTGGGCGTGCACGGCGTTGGATCGCGTGCACGACGTCGGGCGGCGTGGCGCACGGCGTTGGTGCTGGGCGCTGACACTCGGCAGGCGCCGGCGTGCAGCCGCACGCCTGGGGCGCGCGGGCGCGCGCGCATGGCTCGGCAGCCTCGGCAGCACATGACTCGGCAGGCAGGTGGGGCGGCATGCAGGCGCCGGCGTGCGGGCGCACGCCTGGGGCGCGCGGGCGCGCACGCATGGCTCGGCAGCCTCGGCAGCGCAATGGGCGGCATGCAGGCGCCAGCGTGCGGGCGCACGCCTGGGGCGTGCGGGCGCGCGCGTAGAGGCAGCAGCAACTCGACAGCCAGCGGAGCGGTATGCAGGCGCTTGGGCGCGGGCGCACGCCTGGGCGTGCGGGCGCACGCCGCCGTGCTGAGTGCGATCTGACACAGCTATAGTGCGATCTGAGCTCCATTTTGTCCGATTTTGGCTAGGGTTTCTTGATGGAGGCTATATATAATCTCTTCTAAGCTACATATCAGACATCTAGAGAGAGGGAGGCTACAAAATACATCAACCAACAGAGCTCAAGGCTGCAAATCAAGTTAAATCAAGCCAAAAGCCAAGGAACTCAGTCAAGAAGAATTGCAAGGCCAAGGTGGAGAGCTAGAAACCATCAACAACCAAAGGAACACCAGCTGAATAGCTTCAAAAGTGGTTTCATTTCTAGATTTCCATGTCCTTTGTAATTCGAATTTGACAATGTATCAATTGAAAATGATGTTTATTGTAGCTATCATGAACTAACCTTCTATTCTAAGATTGCAATGGAACCCAACACTTAATTTGGATTGAATTCTCTCTCTATTGATTTTAGTTATGCATTTGAGAATTGATTGTCATAACCTTTGCTTCTAGATTAATTGCTTGGCCCGTAATTACCGTGGGAACCTATATGAACTTGCCGAACGGATTATAGGTTAAGACTAGTTATGATAACATGCGAAAGTATAGATTGTTGTGGGTTATTAATTGGATTAAAGTGACATGTGTCTTATTAATTATCTGCAATAATAGGTATCTTGATAGTAATTGGGATAGATATATACCTAATTACCGCATGCAACCTATTGAGAATCTAATCTTAATGACTTCCGAGGTGAAAGTTGGTAATGGAAGGGAGGATTAATTAGATTTGGTGACACGTGTCTATAAATCATTCCTGAAATTAGTCCTCTTGATAGTGTATAGGATAGACATATACCTATGCACCGCTTAGGAAGATTCGTGATTGACCATCGACAGAGGCTCTTATGTAGTTGTGATTTCTCGGTTGTCAATTCGTATGCTATAATTGACTGAAAAGAGAGAGTTAGGAGATTCAAATGACGTGTTGGGGGAAATTGTAATCTTAGACCCTTCTATCTTGATATTTTACCGCATTTTACTCATTATTTGACTTGTGAACTCAACCAATCAACAAATTATCAAATCTTCATTGTTTAAATTAGATCAATTTGATAGACGATTGGTACTTGGTTATTATTTGTCACAATTCCATGTGGGTTCGACTCATATCTTATCATATATTACTTGTTGACCGTGTATACTTGCACGTGTGTGTTTATCGATAGCTAAATCGACCAACAAGTTTTTGGCGCCGTTGCCGGGGAATTGTTTTCTAATAATTATACCAATATCAATTCCAATCGACTTGACTTGGTCTCTTTTTAGACTTGTATATAATTTTCATTTTATTTTGTAGGTATTCTTTTGATTTGTATGCCACGCTCACGTGATCTTGAGTTAATTCCTTACGATCCCGAGATCGAGGAGAAATATTCGACGACTACGTAGAGAAACGAGTTCGGGGTATACCCAATCAAAATACCATGGCTGAGGAGGAGCCTAAAACCTTGAGGGAGTACGCCATGCCTCTTGTCACAGATTTGCACTCATGCATTTCAAGCCAGCCATTGAGGCCAATCACTTCGAAATTAAGCCTGGAACCATCCAAATGGTTCAAAACTGTTTGCAGTTTGGTGGGTTGCCCAATGACGACCCAAATGCTCATTTGGTGAGTTTTCTGGAAATTTGTGACACATTCAAGTACACTCAAGTGACTGATGATGCAATTAGACTCCGACTTTTTCCATTCACACTCCGTGATAAGGCAAAGAGTTGGTTGCATTCGCTTCCCTCGGGTTCGATTACAAACTGGGATGACTTAGCCCAGAAATTTTTGGCAAAGTTCTTCCCACCCGCGAAAACCGCAAGATTGAAGAATGACATCACTTCGTTTGTTCAATATGATTCCGAGTCCTTGTACGAGGCTTGGGAAAGGTTTAAAGATCTAATTAGGAGATGTCCACACCATGGTTTTCCTCAATGGTTGCAAGTTGAGATTTTCTATAATGGGTTGACCAATGCCACTTGATCAAGTGTCGATGCAGCTGCAGGTGGTAGTTTAATGGGAAAGAATTTTGAGGAAGCCTACAAACTATTGGAAACCATGGCTGCAAATATTTATCAATGGCCTTCGGAGAGGAAAATGCCACAAAAGGCAGCAGGAAAATTTGAGGTGGATGATCTCACTTCAATTACCGCACAGCTAGCCGCGCTCACAAAGGAAGTGAAAAATTTAGGAGTTCAATCTGTGCAAAGCATTTCTGAGACCTGCGAGTTGTGTGTTGGAAATCACCCTACCGAGCAATGTCCCATCAATGTAGAATCCGTACAGTTTGTTGGTAATTATAATAGACAGCAAAACAACCCCCACTCAAATCACTACAATCCTGGATGGAGAAATCACCCAAATTTCTCATGGAGCAACAACAATAATACCCAAACCCAATATTCAGCTCCTAGGCATCAATATCCCCCAGGATTCCAAAATCAAACTCAATCACACCATCAACCCCAATCACACCAACAAGCCTCAAACCCACCTCCACCACAACAGGCGAAAAAGACTAGTGGGGACGAGTTATTGGCTCAATTGGTTGCACAACATAGCGCTTCGATACGGAATATAGAGCTTCAGCTTGGGCAGATAGCTAGCGCCATGAATATCCGTCCCTCTGGTGCCTTACCTAGTGACACTGAAGTTAATCCGAAAAGAGATGGTAAGGAGCATTGCAAAGCTGTGACTCTGAGAAGTGGGAAGGAGCTACCGGAGGTTGTGAATGAGGTTCCAGCTGAAGCAGTGGTTGAGGATGTGAATGGGGAGAAAGAGGAAGAAAAGAGAAAAGAAGTAGAAAAGGAAAAGGAGCCAGTGCCAAAAACAGTGGGGAGCAAGCAAGGCCCTATGTATCCACCATGCCCGTTTCCACAACGTCAGCAGAAATTAAAGTTGGATAAGCAATTCTCTAAGTTCTTGGAGGTTTTCAAGAAATTGCACATAAATATCCCATTCGCTGAGGCATTGGAACAAATGCCTAGTTATGTGAAGTTCATGAAAGAAATCTTGTCGAGAAAGAGAAGGCTTGAGGAGTTTGAGACGGTGGCACTAACCGAAGAATGTAGTGCTGTGTTACAAAGGAAGTTACCACAAAAGTTGAAAGATCCGGGGAGATTCACGATTCCTTGCACAATTGGTAACCAATTCTTTGGCAAGGCCCTATGTGATTTGGGGGCAAGCATCAATTTAATGCCACTCTCAATTTATCAACAGCTGGGATTAGGTGAGGCAAAACCTACAAATGTTACATTGTAACTTGCGGATAGGTCTCTCACATACCCAAGAGGCATAGTAGAAGATGTGCTTGTCAAGGTGGACAAGTTTATTTTTCCAGCGGATTTCATTGTCCTTGATTTTGAAGAAGACAGGGAGATACCTATCATCCTTGGGCGCCCATTCTTAGCCATAGGCAGAACTTTGATTGATGTGCAAAAAGGAGAGCTAACCATGCATGTCCAAGACCAAGAGGTAACTTTTAACATTTTTAAGGCAATGAAATTTCCTAATGTGCAGGATGAATGCTTCAGGATAGATTTGATTGACGAGGCGGTGGAAGAGGTGTTTACTGCAACTTATGATGTTGACCCTTTTGAAGAATTGCTAGGAGAATCACTTGAGAGTGAACCTCTTTTTCCTATTGAGATGGTAAACGTGCTGAATGTTCCCCCACGTTTTATCAAGTTTAAACAACAATTTGAACTGTTAGATAGACTAAGCAGCTCTAGTACCATTGCAAAATCCTCATGGGAGGAGCCACCTACTCTGGAGCTCAAACCATTGCCAATCCACTTGAGGTATGCGTATTTGGGTAATGCTAGTACTTTGCCTGTTATTGTGTCTGCTTCACTTGATGATGTGCAGGAAAACAAATTGCTAAGAGTGCTACGGGAGTACAAAACAGCCCTAGGTTGGTCCATTGCCGACATCAAGGGAATCAGCCCCGCTTTTTGTATGCACAAGATCATATTGGAAGATGAGGCCAAACCTGTGGTTGAGCATCAGCCTAGATTGAACCCCGTCATGAAGGAGGTGGTCAAGAAGGAAATTATCAGATTGCTCGATGTCGGCATCATCTATCCCATTTCAGACAGTCCATGGGTCAGTCCAGTGCAATGTGTTCCAAAGAAGGGAGGCATGACAGTGGTATCTAATGAAAACAACGAGTTGATCCCAACGAGAACTGTCACCGGATGGAGAGTTTGCATGGACTATAGAAGGTTGAACAAGACTACTTGCAAGGATCATTTCCCGCTCCCATTCATTGATCAAATGCTAGACAGGTTGGCGGGACATGAATTCTATTGTCTCTTGGATGGATATTCGGGCTACAACCAAATTGCCATTGCCCCCGAGGATCAAGAGAAAACGACATTCACTTACCCATATGGGACATTTGCCTTCAGAAGAATGTCGTTTGGGCTATGCAATGCACCCGCCACCTTCCAAAGATGTATGATGGTTATATTCTCCGATATGGTTGAGCAAGGATTGGAGGTTTTCATGGACGATTTTTCGGTTTTTGGAGATTCATTCAACTTATGCCTAGAAAACCTTGTTAAAGTGCTGAAACGATGTGTTGAGACAAATTTGGTGCTTAATTGGGAGAAATGCCACTTCATGGTGCAAGAAGGGATTATTTTGGGGCATAGAGTATCTTCAAAGGGGCTGGAGGTTGATAAGGCCAAGATTGAGACCATTGAAAAGCTTCCTCCACCAACCAACATCAAAGGAATCCGTAGTTTCCTTGGACATGCTGGATTTTATAGGCGGTTTATCAAGGATTTCTCAAAAATTGCAAAACCGCTGTGTAGTCTCCATGAGAAAGACACTCCATTTGTCTTCGATCATGCATGTTTTAGAGGCTTTTGAGTTACTAAGGGAGAAGCTTGTAAGTGCACCTATTATCATGGCCCCCGATTGGAATCTTCCGTTTGAATTGATGTGTGACGCTAGCGACTTTGCAATTGGTGCTGTATTGGGTCCATCGCAGCAAGGACAAGGTCTTTCATGCGATTTATTATGCTAGCAAGACACTAACTGGAGCTCAAACTTAATTTAACAACAAACGGAGAAGGAATCGCTTGCTATCGTGTACGCCTTTGACAAATTTCGTGCCTATCTCATTGGCACTAAGGTCATTGTGTACACGGACCATTCTGCCATAAAGTACTTAATAGCCAAATAAAAGGACGCATAAGCCTACGCTTGATTCGATGGGTTTTATTGCTTCAAGAGTTCGATCTTGAGATTAGAGATAAGAAGGGAACCGAGAATCAAGTGGCGGATCACTTGTCTAGGCTGGAAAATGCAGACCGTGAGGTGGGAGATGATGTGATGTCACCAATTAATGAATTTTTTCCGGTATGATGTAGCAGCTGTTCGCCATCACACATGAGGTGCCATGGTTATGCTGACTATGTCAATTATGTGGTGAGCCATGTCCTACCACCCGAGCTGAGCTATCAACAAAAAAGGGAAATTTCTTGCACGAATGTGAAAGCATTATTTTTGGGACGAACCTTTTCTGTTTAAGCAATGTGCTGACCAACTGATCCGGAAGTGCGTACCTCAATCTGAGATGGAAAGTATTTTGCAACAATGTCATGCCTCAGCTTTTAGTGGACACTATGGCGGAGAGAGAACAGTGCCGAAGGTGCTTCAGTCTGGTTTTTATTGGCCAACGCTGTTCAAGGACGCCCATGTGTTTGTGCTGAAATGCGATCGATGTCAAAGAGTAGGGAACATTTCCAGGTGCCATGAGATGCCACTAACCACAATCTTAGAGGTTGAGATATTTGACGTCTGGGTATCGACTTTATGGGCCCGTTTCCCTCTTCGTTCAACAATTTGTATATCATTGTGGCTGTAGATTACGTGTCAAAATGGGTTGAAGCAGCAGCGACACCCACCAATGATGCCAAGGTTGTGCTAAAGTTCCTTCGAAAAAATGTATTCACAAGATTCGGAACTCCGCATGCAATAATTAGCGATGAAGGGTCGCACTTTTGTAACAAGAACTTTAATGCCTTTCTTGCTAAATATGGGGTAGCTCATAAAATTGCCACGGCCTATCATCCTCAAAAAAGTGGTCAGGTGGAGGTATCCAATAGAGAGGTGAAAAGGATTTTAAAGAAGGTTGTCAACCCGGATAGAAAGGACTGGTCATTGAAGCTTGATGACGCCTTATGGGCGTATAGGACGACATACAAAACTCCTATCGGGATGTCACCATATCAGCTTGTGTATGGGAAAGCATGTCATCTATTGGTGGAACTTGAACACAGTGCTTATTGGGCCATCCGGAAGCTAAACTTTGATTTGAATGCCGCGGGAGAGAAACGCCTCTTACAACTCAATGAGATGGATGAGTTCCGCCTCCAGTCCTATGAGAATGCAAAGCTCTATAAGGAGAAAGTCAAGAGGTGGCACGACAAGAAGATAATCGATCGGAAGTTTGAGGTTGGACAACGCGTCCTACTTTACAACTCTCGGTTGAAGCTATTTCCCGGTAAACTCAAATCACGATGGTCAGGGCCATTCTATATCAACCATGTTTTCCCGCATGGTGCAATTGAACTGCGGGATGAGAAGACAAACCAATTGTTTAAGGTGAACGGACAAAGGATTAAGCACTATTGGGGTGGCGACATCGAGCGCCAAAAGACCTCAATTAATCTCGTTGATCCGATATGAAGGGGGTATAGTCAGGCTGAGGACTTTAACTCAAGCGCTAATTGGGAGGCAACCCAATGTTTCATTTTATTGCTTAAGTCCAATTAATTTTTCTCACCAAAAAAAATATATTCAAAAGGATGATTTTTAGTGTTAATGGTTTCTAATGTTGTTAATTTTGTTGCTACATGTAGGTATTTGTATCCAATTTTGGCAATTGAGCGATGCGTGTCAGCGAAACGCCGATGGCACACCAGCAGCAGCACGCCAGCAGCACCAGGCAGGCGCCAGCGTGCGGGCGCACCAGGCGCCGCGCGGGCGGGCGCCGCACCAGGTGCAGCGCTCCTGGCAGCAGGCGGGGCGCAGCAGTGCGGGCGCATGCGGGGCGCGCTGGGCGGCAACCAGGCACGCGCGGGCGCACAGCAGGCCGTGCGGCCGCACTTGGGCTGCTAGCTTGGTTCCTTATATCACCTCCTTGGCTCTTTTTTGTTCATATCATTCTTATATCTTTCTCCTCCCACTCCATAGCCAACTTGCTTACAACTTACCCAAACTTAATTTCGTGCCCCATTGCATCATATTGGCACCCAATTGCGGTAACCCATCATCATTTTCACCTTCCATCTTGGATTTGAACAACAATTTAAAGGTTTTTGAAGAATTTCTTTAGTTTTTCACAAGTTCTCCAAGATAAGGTAATTAGGGCTATAATTTTCCAATTTTTCTTGCTTGGGTGCTGTGTTTTGGTGATTTTGATTAGCAGGTACATATCTAGCTCCCATTGCAAGGCTTTGTGGAGGGTTTGGCCTAGTCCCCATTGCACTTACACTTGTGATTTTAAGGAGTGCACACCAACTGTTCGACAAATTGCCTGAGAGGGATTTCGTGGCTATTTTGAGTGTTTTGCTTGCATCTCTGATCTTCATGGCTACCAAACGACATAGGGGTGAACCTTCCTCATCCAGGGCATATGATAAGAAAAGGTTTGACAGTGTGGAAGCCTCCGAGCGATACCACACGACCATGGTCACAAAATCTTTGATTCCGGAACGGGGTATTCTTCCTGACGCAACAAACAACTGGGGGTTGGCAGAAATAATTAGGGAAAGAGGTTGGGAAACTTTTGCCGCTCAGCCCGAGCCTACGTGCATTCCTCTTGTCAGGGAATTCTACGTTAATGCATTAGAAGCTGAAAATTTTGTGGTAACAGTTAGGGGCAAGAAAGTTCATTTGGAAAAAGGTGCATTGAAGAATACTATAACCTACCTAAAAGCCATGGTGAGGATGACCTCACTAAATATGGGGCCAACAAGCCCGACTGGGATGCAGTCATTACAACATTATGCAAACCCGGTGCTCGTTGGGCTACGACAAGGGGATAGCCGGTGCATTTTCGCCAAGGCGACTTAAGCAAATATGGGAAAGCATGGTTATACTTCATCAATGCAAAGCTATGGCCGACCACACACGCAACTCAAGTAATTCCAATGCGGGCTCTTATCCTGTTTTGTTTGGTGACTGGGCGGAGCATTAGCGTGGGTCGGTTGATTCGGAACTCAATTCTTCAGTTTGTTAATGGGAAGTCTTCAGGCGGGTTGCCACACCCATCCCTGATCTGCGGGTTGTGCAAGAGGGCCAAAGTTAAGGTGCATGCCCACGAGTTACTTCAACCACCACTCACACCCATTGACAGCCTAGCTATTGGCCTTTACAAGGTCTGGAATGGGGCGGCACCGGAGCCACATGGAGCTGTGTTCTTACCGTTAGTTCACCCTCACGAGCCCGAGGCAAGTGTCGGAACTCCACCACCAAGCACTGAGCACACCGAGGCATCTATCTCTTCTATGGACCTACTTATTGCTGAGATGCGGGAGCTTTGTCGTGAAAATCAGGCGATGAGGGCCAAAAGGCAACAGAACGAGCAGGCGAGACTGTGGGACGAGCAGGAGAGGGAGCGTGAGCATAGGCGCATGTCCTGCCGCCTTGATCACTCCATTCAGCAAGTCAACTCCTTATGCATTTACACTTCCGATTTTTGTAACGCGGCCGCACAGGTGATCAACAACAGCGGGGTTAATACCGGCCCCAATGCAGTCCAATTTCCCATGACACCTATGTTCCCGGAGTATGGCTTTGATTCGGATGATGATGCAAGTGGGGGGAGTCACGCTTATGGCAATAATGACGATGACGCTGCTTGAATTCCCCGGTGATGTTCTCTATTTAAATTTTGTCTATTTTAAACATCGAGGACTATGTTTACTTTAAGTTTGGGGGTGTGCGTTAGTTTAATTTAGTCATTGTATTGTATCCAAGTTGTGTGTGTTTCAAGAATGGCCAATTATATTCTGCTGGTTTAGGTGTTCTTTCTAAAGTAAGGCTCGAGCAGGCTTAGTTACTTCTTAACATCCTGGCTAACTCCCCTACTCTTGGTTACGTTAACTCCTCACGTTTCTGCATGCCTGTTAGTTAGTTAGTATTGAGAAGTCTCATTTACTTTTGTGTTGGGCGATTATACTTGAAATGTACTGAACTCATGTTTGCAGCCTATTTTGTCATTTTAGACTCTCACATAAGTTTGGGGGAATTTATTAATTTGAAAAAAAAAAATTATAATAACTGACCAAGTTTAATTACGTGGCCTTTGCTACTCGAGTTAATAGACCCTTTGGGGTGTTTTACACCTAATGCCCTAAAGCCATCTGGTTTGGGAGTCATTGATCAAACACTCGTTACATGGGTAGCTCTGAATAGCCTAATGTGATTAGACATTGCACGGTCATGCGATTAGTAAGGTGAGATGGAGCGTAAAACGCACTCACCGATGTGATTACTCATTACTGCATCAATGTACTTGGACCCCCCCTTCCTTATGTGGTCGTCTTGTTTGATTTTCTCTAGGTAACGATGAGTTTGTAGATTTATAGTATAATTCCTCGGAAGTTGAGTTCATGCGTTAGCTCTTTCCTAACTTACATAAACAGATATCATGCACTCACACACACACTTCTGGGATCTTGAGTAGCCGTGTGCTTAGAACTCTTGTTAAATCGTAACTTTTCAGTCTGCTTGGGCCCCTTTTTGATCTTTTTCCTTTGAGGACAATTATTGGAGACACTTTCCTCTAAATTCAGTTGTTTCTATATAAATTAGTATATCTCTATTTACTTGAGGACAAGCAAAGATTTAAGTTTGGGGGTATTTGATGAGTGTGTTTTATACACACAATTTGGGTACTTTTGGCCTTAATAATTTGCAAGTCTTTAGGTATTTTATATAGTTTTTATGTATTCTTGTCTTATTTTTACATAAATTAGTTTTTAGTTACTTTTACATGTTTTATGCTGCTTTGATGCATTTTTATTATGTTTGTAGGAATTGAAATAAAGACCGCTCGGATCGTTATTTGGATTGACTCATTGTCCGTGTCTGGACGTCTGTGCCCGAATGGTAATATGATGGATTGTGGTGATTGGCGACGCCCGGTGCTTAATTTGACAATATTTGGTAGTTGGGCGTGCACGGCGTGCGGCATTGGCCAAGCCACTTGGGCAAGCCCGTGCTTGGATTTCCGTGCCCGGAGGTTGTGACGATGAAAATTTATGTTTGGCGACGCTTGGGGCTTAATTTGATGACATATGGAAGTTGGGCGTGCACGGCGTTGGATCACGTGCACGGCAACGGGCGGCGTGGTGCACGGCGTTGGTGCTGGGCACTGACACTCGGCAGGCGCCGGCGTGCGGCCGCACGCCTTGGGCGCGCTGGGCGCGCGCGCGCATGGCTCGGCAGCCTCGGCAGCACATGACTCGGCAGGAAGGTGGGGCGGCATGCAGGCGCCAGCTTGCGGGCGCCCGCCTGGGGCGCGCGGGCGCGCGCGCAGAGGCTGCAGCGACTCGACAGCCAGCGGAGCGGCATGCAGGCGCTTGGGCGCGGGCGCACGCCGCCGTGCTGAGTGCGATCTGACACAGCTATAGTGCGATCTGAGCTCCATTTTGTCCGATTTTGGCTAGGATTTCTTGATGGAGGCTATATATAATCTCTTCTAAGCTACATATCAGACATTTAGAGAGAGGGAGGCTACAAAATACATCAACCAACAGAGCTCAAGGCTGCAAATCAAGCTGAATCAAGCCAAAAGCCAAGGAACTCAGTCAAGAAGAATTGCAAGGCCAAGGTGGAGAGCTAGAAACCATCAGCAACCAAAGGAACACCAGCTGAATAGCTTCAAAAGTGGTTTCATTTCTAGATTTCCATGTCCTTTGTAATTCGAATTTGACAATGTATCAATTGAAAATGATGTTTATTGTAGCTATCATGAACTAACCTTCTATTCTAAGATTGCAATGGAACCCAACACTTAATTTGGATTGAATTCTCTCTCTATTGATTTTAGTTATGCATTTGAGAATTGATTGTCATAACCTTTGCTTCTAGATTAATTGCTTGGCCCGTAATTACCGTGGGAACCTATATGAACTTGCCGAACGGATTATAGGTTAAGACCTAGTTATGATAACATGCGAAAGTATAGATTGTTGTGGGTTATTAATTGGATTAAGTGACATGTGTCTTATTAATTATCTGCAATAATAGGTATCTTGATAGTAATTGGGATAGATATATACCTAATTACCGCATGCAACCTATTGAGAATCTAATCTTAATGACTTCCGAGGTGAAAGTTGGTAATGGAAGGGAGGATTAATTAGATTTGGTGACACGTGTCTATAAATCATTCCTGAAATTAGTCTCTTGATAGTGTATAGGATAGACATATACCTATGCACCGCTTAGGAAGATTCGTGATTGACCATCGACAGAGGCTCTTATGTAGTTGTGATTTCTCGGTTGTCAATTCGTATGTTATAATTGACTGAAAAGAGAGAGTTAGGAGATTCAAATGACGTGTTGGGGGAAATTGTAATCTTAGACCCTTCTATCTTGATATTTTACCGCATTTTACTCATTATTTGACTTGTGAACTCAACCAATCAACAAATTATCAAATCTTTATTGTTTAAATTAGATCAATTTGATAGACGATTGGTACTTGGTTATTATTTGTCACAATTCCCTGTGGGTTCGACTCATATCTTATCATATATTACTTGTTGACCGTGTATACTTGCACGTGTGTGTTTATCGATAGCTAAATCGACCAACAAGTTTTTGGCGCCGTTGCCGGGGAATTGTTTTCTAATAATTATACCAATATCAATTCCAATCGACTTGGTCTCTTTTTAGACTTGTATATAATTTTCATTTTATTTTGTAGGTATTCTTGATTTGTATGTCACGCTCACGTGATCTTGAGTTAATTCTTTACGATCCCGAGATCGAGAGAAATATTCGACGACTACGTAGAGAACGAGTTCGGGGTATACCCAATCAAAATACCATGGCTGAGGAGGAGCCTAAAACCTTGAGGGAGTACGCCATGCCTCTTGTCACAGATTTGCACTCAAGCATTTCCAGGCCAGCCATTGAGGCCAATCACTTCGAAATTAAGCCTGGAACCATCCAAATGGTTCAAAACTGTTTGCAGTTTGGTGGGTTGCCCAATGACGACCCAAATGCTCATTTGGTGAGTTTTCTGGAAATTTGTGACACATTCAAGTACACTCAAGTGACTGATGATGCAATTAGACTCCGACTTTTTCCATTCACACTCCGTGATAAGGCAAAGAGTTGGTTGCATTCGCTTCCCTCGGGTTCGATTACAAACTGGGATGACTTAGCCCAGAAATTTTTGGCAAAGTTCTTCCCACCCGCGAAAACTGCAAGATTGAGGAATGACATCACTTCGTTTGTTCAATATGATTCCGAGTCCTTGTACGAGGCTTGGGAAAGGTTTAAAGATCTAATTAGGAGATGTCCACACCATGGTTTGCCTCAATGGTTGCAAGTTGAGATTTTCTATAATGGGTTGACCAATGCCACTCGATCAAGTGTCGATGCAGCTGCAGGTGGTAGTTTAATGGGAAAGAATTTTGCGGAAGCCTACAAACTATTGGAAACCATGGCTGCAAATATTTATCAATGGCCTTCGGAGAGGAAAATGCCACAAAAGGCAGCAGAAAAATTTGAGGTGGATCATCTCACTTCAATTACCGCACAGCTAGCCGCGCTCACAAAGGAAGTGAAAAATTTAGGAGTTCAATCTGTGCAAAGCATTTATGAGACCTGCGAGTTGTGTGTTGGAAATCACCCTACCGAGCAATGTCCCATCAATGCAGAATTCGTACAGTTTGTTGGTAATTATAATAGACAGCAAAACAACCCCCACTCAAATCACTACAATCCTGGATGGAGAAATCACCCAAATTTCTCATGGAGCAACAACAATAATACCCAAACCCAATATTCAGCTCCTAGGCATCAATATCCCCTAGGATTCCAAAATCAAACTCAATCACACCATCAACCCCAATCACACCAACAAGCCTCAAACCCACCTCCACCACAACAGGAGAAAAAGCCTAGTGGGGACGAGTTATTGGCTCAATTGGTTGCACAGCATAGCGCTTCGATACGGAATATAGAGCTTCAGCTTGGGCAGATAGCTAGCGCCATGAATATCCGTCCCCCTGGTGCCTTACCTAGTGACACTGAAGTTAATACGAAAAGAGATGGTAAGGAGCATTGCAAAGCTATGACTCTGAGAAGTGGGAAGGGGCTACCGGAGGTTGTGAATGAGGTTCCAGCTGAAGCAGTGGTTGAGGATGTGAATGGGGAGAAAGAGGAAGAAAAGAGAAAAGAAGTAGAGAAGGAAAAGGAGCCAGTGCCGAAAACAGTGGGGAGCAAGCAAGGCCATATGAATCCACCATGCCCGTTTCCACAACGTCAGTAGAAATTAAAGTTGGATAAGCAATTCTCTAAGTTCTTGGAGGTTTTCAAGAAATTGCACATAAATATCCCATTCGCTGAGGCATTGGAACAAATGCCTAGTTATGTGAAGTTCATGAAAGAAATCTTGTCGAGAAAGAGAAGGCTTGAGGAGTTTGAGACGGTGGCACTAACCGAAGAATGTAGTGCTGTGTTACAAAGGAAGTTACCACAAAAGTTGAAAGATCCGGGGAGTTTCACGATTCCTTGCACAATTGGTAACCAATTCTTTGGCAATGCCCTATGTGATTTGGGGGTAAGCATCAATTTAATGCCACTCTCAATTTATCAACAGCTGGGATTAGGTGAGGCAAAACCTACAAATGTTACATTGCAACTTGCGGATAGGTCTCTCACATACCCAAGAGGCATAGTAGAAGATGTGCTTGTCAAGGTGGACAAGTTTATTTTTTCAGCGGATTTCATTGTCCTTGATTTTGAAGAAGACAGGGAGATACCTATCATCCTTGGGCGCCCATTCTTAGCCACAGGCAGAACTTTGATTGATGTGCAAAAAGGAGAGCTAACCATGCGTGTCCAAGACCAAGAGGTAACTTTTAACGTTTTTAAGGCAATGAAATTTCCTAATGTGCAGGATGAATGCTTCAGGATAGACTTGATTGACGAGGCGGTGGAAGAGGTGTTTACTGCAACTTATGATGTTGACCCTTTTGAAGAATTGCTAGGAGAATCACTTGAGAGTGAACCTCTTTTTCCAATTGAGATGGTAAACGTGCTGAATGTTCCCCCACGTTTTATCAAGTTTAAACAACAATTTGAATTGTTAGATAGACCAAGCAGCTCTAGTACCATTGCAAAATCCTCATGGGAGGAGCCACCTACTCTGGAGCTCAAACCATTGCCAATCCACTTGAGGTATGCGTATTTGGGTAATGCTAGTACTTTGCCTGTTATTGTGTCTGCTTCACTTGATGATGTGCAGGAAAACAAATTGCTAAGAGTGCTACGGGAGTACAAAACAGCCCTAGGTTGGTCCATTGCCGACATCAAGGGAATCAGCCCTGCTTTTTGTATGCATAAGATCATATTGGAAGATGAGGCCAAACTTGTGGTTGAGCATCAACGTAGATTGAACCCCGTCATGAAGGAGGTGGTCAAGAAGGAAATTATCAGGTTGCTCGATGCCCGCATCATCTATCCCATTTCAGACAGTCCATGGGTCAGTCCAGTGCAATGTGTTCCAAAGAAGGGAGGCATGACAGTGGTATCTAATGAAAACAACGAGTTGATCCCAACGAGAACTGTCACCGGATGGAGAGTTTGCATGGACTACAGAAGGTTGAACAAGACTACGTGCAAGGATCATTTCCCGCTCTCATTCATTGATCAAATGCTAGATAGTTGGCGGGACATGAATTCTATTGTCTCTTGGATGGATATTCGGGCTACAACCAAATTGCCATTGCCCCCGAGGATCAAGAGAAAATGACATTCACTTGCCCATATGGGATATTTGCCTTCAGAAGAATGTCGTTTGGGCTATGCAACGCACCCGCCACCTTCCAAAGATGTATGATGGCTATATTCTCCGATATGGTTGAGCAAGGATTGGAGGTTTTCATGGACGATTTTTCGGTTTTTGGAGATTCATTCGACTTATGCCTAGAAAACCTTGTTAAAGTGCTGAAACGATGTGTTGAGACAAATTTGGTGCTTAATTGGGAGAAATGCCACTTCATGGTGCAAGAAGGGATTATTTTGGGGCATAGAGTATCTTCAAAGGGGCTGGAGGTTCATAAGGCCAAGATTAAGACCATTGAAAAGCTTCCTCCACCAACCAACGTCAAAGGAATCCGTAGTTTCCTTAGACATGCTGGATTTTATAGGCGGTTTATCAAGGATTTCTCAAAAATTGCAAAACCGCTGTGTAGTCTCCTTGAGAAAGACACTCCATTTGTCTTCGATCATGCATGTTTAGAGGCTTTTGAGTTACTAAGGGAGAAGCTTGTAAGTGCACCTATTATCATGGCCCCTGATTGGAATCTTCCGTTTGAATTGATGTGCGACGCTAGCGACTTTGTAATTGGTGCTGTATTGGGCCATCGCAAGGACAAGGTCTTTCATGTGATTTATTATGCTAGCAAGACACTAACTGGAGCTCAACTTAATTACACAACAACGGAGAAGGAATTGCTTGCTATCGTGTACGCCTTTGACAAATTTCGTGCCTATCTCATTGGCACTAAGGTCATTGTGTACACGGACCATTCTGCCATAAAGTACTTAATAGCAAAAAAGGACGCAAAGCCACGCTTGATTCGATGGGTTTTATTGCTTCAAGAGTTCGATCTTGAGATTAGAGATAAGAAGGGAACCGAGAATCAAGTGGCGGATCACTTGTCTAGGCTGGAAAATGCAGACCGTGAGGTGGGAGATGATGTCATAATTAATGAATTTTTTCTGGACGAGCAGCTGTTCGCCATCACACATGAGGTGCCATGGTATGCTGACTATGTCAATTATGTGGTGCGCGCGCGCCCGGGGCCCTGCCTGCCGCACCCTGGCTGCCGAGCGCCGCGCCGTGCGCCCGCACGCCCAGGCGTGCGCCCGCGCCCATGCGCCTGCATGCCGCTCCGCCTGCCGAGCCATGCGCCGAGTGCCGCCCGTGCGCCAGCACGCCTAGGCGTGCGCCCGTACGCCCGCGCCTGCATGCCGCCCAGCTGCTGAGGCCCCGCGCCCAACTTGCCGCACGCCGCGCCCAGCGCCTGTCGAGTGCCGCCCGTGCGCCCGCATGCCTAGGCGTGCGCCCGCACGCCCGCGCCTGCATGCCGACCAGCTGCTGAGGCCCCGCGCCCAACTTGCCGCACGCCGCGCCTAGCGCCTGTCGAGTGCCAACACCGAGTCCGCCCGCGCGCCCCCGCAAGCCAGCGCCGCGCGCCCGCACGCCGCTCCCAGCGCCTGTCGAGCGCCAACGCCGAGTCCGCCCGCGCGCGCCCACACGCCTGTCGAGTGCCAACGCCGAGTCCGCCCGCGCGCGCCCGCACGCCAGCGCCTGCCGAGTGTCAGCGCCCAATGCCAACGCCGTACGACACGCCGCCCGACGCCGTGCACGCAATCCAACGCCGTGCATGCCCACCTTCCACATGTCATCAAAATCAATGTCGAGCATCGCCAAACATAACTTTTCACTGTATTATCATTCGGGCACGGATATCAAGGCATGAGCTTGCCCTCGTGGCTTGGCCGACGCCGCACGCCGTGCACGCTTCCCGACGCCGTGCACGCCCAACTACCAAATGTTATTAAATTAACCATCGAGCGTCGCCAAGCACAAATTTCCATCATACTACCATTCGGGCACAAACGTCCAGGCACGGACATTGAGTCAATACAAACAACGATCCGAGCGGTATTTATTTCAATTCCTACAAACATAATAAAAATGCATCAAAGCAACATAAAACATGTAAAAATAACTAAAAACTAATTTATGTAGAAATAAGATAAAAATACATAAAAACCACATAAAATACCTAAAGACTTGCAAATTATCAAGGCCAAAAGTACCCAAATTGTGTGTATAAAACACACTCATCATTTGTCCAGCTACCACTACTCTTAGCTTTATTTATTTGGCTTTGAAAGACCTAACATTTGATAGAGTCGATCAATTAACATTGCATAGTCATATATCGGTACACCCCCTTATGCTATTTATTTAGCAGATAAACAATTCGCATTTCCTTATCAACTTCAGTAATATTAGATCGCTATTCAACATTAGCTAAATAGAACTTCATTAATTAATGACCTTTAGTTGTTATTCCAATAACTAATCATGCTTATTTATTATTTAGATATTCAATTTAGCAACATTTAGTAACCCATGTTATTATTTACAACTAAATAATAATCTTGTTAGTGCATTATGACTCAATAGTAGTCAAATTTAACGATTATTCTATTTGGTTAAATCTCTAGTTATTATTTATAAAAATAATAATAAATTGAGTAATGCATTACTAGCTATCAGTGACAACAAATAAATAGGTTATTTAAGTTTTATTCACCCTTAGCTACTATTCACTTTCAATGGTAATTACGAAATTATTTTTCTTATTCCTTACTTAACATTAATTAAATAATTAATGTATCACTCTACCCATACTTAATTATTATTAATCTTAATTAAATAATAATTAAGTTCTTATTATCTTTATTTATTGTTTATTGGTGAATAATAAATAATCATTTTATTAACCTTGTTCATACTTAATTATTATTTAACAATAATAATAATTAAGTATTTATTATCTTTATTTATTATTAAATAATAAATAATTATTTTATTGACTTTATTCATACTTAATTATTATTTAATGATAATTAAATAATAGTCAAATATCTTAATTTATAATAATTTACTTACTTATACTCAATTATTATTTAATGTTAATTAAATAATAATTAAACATTTATTAAATAATGAATTTATTATTATTTAATATTAAATATTTATTACTCTAAATTAATTATTTTCCTTAGTGTATCATTACTCAAACCAAACAATTAGTTGAACCAATAGCATTACAAAATAGAAGTGACAGTGGTTGCATTTGTTGTATGATATTATTCAATTAATATAGGGAGGGTCATGCAGTCCCAACTGATCCCTGTCCCGACCGAGCGACTGGCTACTCGCCTAGCCACTTAGCACCGAAGTGCCAAGGGCGCGGCTACCGCCCGCCACGCACACGGCCACAGCCGGGATCCCCAGCCACAAGCCCCCATTAATAGTGCATACAATACTTGTTTTAGTCCTTGTGGACAGCCATGATACTAGCATATATTAACCTCAAGTGTGCTTGTATGTAAACAAAATCATTGACAGAACAATTTCTACCAAAATAAAGAGCAGTCTCGTTAAAGCATTACAACAAGCACTTGGTGGGCATTCTACAACCCAACACCAGCCTAAGCACGGTACACAACCGATTGCCAGAACCGTAAGGTTCTACCATACACCAAATTTCCCATCAATGTAGCAATATAATTCACAAACATCAGAGAAGAAAAGAAAAGAATAACAACAAACATAAAAAAAAATAATGGAAGAGGCTGTCACAGCAGCTCGATACAACCATGGACCATTAGTATACCTTAAGGTTGGGTCGAATCGACGAGGGGTCCGAGTTGCTGTTCTCCTTCTTCTCCCAAAATAATTGACGAAATTTGGGAGCATTCACCCCACAGCTAGTACCCCCAAATTAGAATCGGAACCTGCGGCTGGCCTCTCCTATTTCCCTCCTCTTGCTATAATTTTTTTTCTTCAATTGGCACTCTGAAAATCAGCAGCTTCATTAAGGCTTATGGGTCCTAATTTATAGAGGTAGTTTGTCTAATACGCTGGGTAATACCCCTAGTGGCGACCCAATTAACCAACGGTAGGAGAGGGGTGAGTAGGCAATCGGTTGTCCAAGTCAAGCCACATCCGAGCCAACCATGACTTGCCGGCAGTCCCTTGAGTCGCGCGTCCTTGCCGGTCAAATCGCCACGCCCCTTGAACCCTTGGTCCGTTCGACTGAGCGCTCGGTTGCTTCGATTGACCGCCTCGAGCCTTGGTTATCCGCCGGTCGCTGCTCCGTTCCCCGCCTATGCCGTCGGTCGCCTCGCGCTGGCCCACACCTGTCGCGCTCCCCCGTTTCATCCGATTGCAGCCCTAGCGACCCCTACTCGACACCAGCTGGTTCACCCCTGCTTCTCTCCCAACCCCTGCTTGATTTGGTACTGAAGCTCTGATTAGCCCCAAATCAGATAGGAAACGGTTCAACCCGTTCGCAACGGTTCGACCCGGCAGGAATAAAAAGAAATAGGCTCACCCAAATGGAGTTGGGCCGGCTGATTTAAATAAAAAGTGGCCCAATCAGAAAATAAAAAGGAAATTGGGTCCAAGAAGGAAATGGGCCAATTCATTTATTAAAATTAATAACACTATACTTTTAAATTAAATAACCAAATTAATTAATTAATTGTTTTAAAATTTTATTTTTAACAATAAATTCATTATTATAATTTCTAATACTAAAATTAAATAATGGGTATAATTATTTAACTGTCTTAGACATTCATTCAAGTTAAAAATTCGATAACTTCAATTTAACGTTATGTTGAGGTAAAACTTATTATTTAACCCCTTAACCTTACAAATTAGATCGCATAATTATCCGATACACACCCATGGGCCTATTTAAGCACATAAAATAATTTCATAAATAATAAGATTTTATAAAAAAAAAAAATTTATTTGGTGGCATTGGTTACAAAATTTCTCGGACATTACATCATCTCCCCCTTATAAAAATTCCGTCCTCGGAATTTCAACGTATGGTTACTCAAATAATTGCGGATAATTTGCTTTCATCTTCTCTTCAAGTTTCCACGTGGCTTCTTCCACCGCATGGTTCCTCCAGAGAATTTTAACAGAATGAATGATCTTATTCCTCAGCCTTTGCTCCTTCCTATCCAATATCTGAACAGGAATTTCCTCGTATGATAAATCCTTCTCGACTTGAATTGGCTCATAGGAAATAACGTGCTTGTAGTCTGTCTTGTACGGACGTAACACTGATACATGGAACATGTTGTGGATGTGCTCAAGTCCAGGAGGTAACGCCACCTCGTACGCCACTTCGCCTATTCTCCTTAATATTTCAAAAGGTCCTATGAACCTAAGGCTCAATTTGCCCTTCTTCCCCAAACGGATCTTCCCTTTCCAGGGAGATACCTTTAGAAACATAAAGCTACCAACTTCAAATTCTCGTTTCTGACGATGTAAGTCGGCATACTTCTTCTGACGATCCTGAGCTGCTACTAACCGCTGTCTTATTACTTTAATGATTTCCACGGTTTGTTGTACCAATTCTGGTCCTAACAATCTCTGTTCACCAACTTCATCCCAACACAACGGCATTCGGCACCTCCTTCCATATAACGCTTCGTACGGTGGCATACCGATGCTAGCGTGATAACTATTGTTGTAAGCGAACTCTACCAAGGGCAAGTGATCGTCCCAGCTGCCCCCTAAATCCATCACAACTGCCCGAAGCATATCTTCTAGGGTCTGAATTGTCCGCTCGCTCTGACCATCAGTCTGAGGATGATACGCCGTACTCAGTCTCAACTGTGTTCCCATTCTTTCCTGTAGACTTCTCCAAAAATTTGACGTGAAACGCGGATCTCTGTCAGACACAATAGATACCGGCACTCCATGTCGCGATACTATCTCCTTCACGTAAAGCTTCGCTAATTGCTCCAATTTGTACCTGATCTTTATTGGTAGAAAATGGGCAGACTTGGTCAAACGATCTACGATCACCCAGATGGCGTCTAGACCCTTTTGTGTTGTCGGGAGTCCTACCAGAAAATCCATAGTGATGTGTTCCCACTTCCACTCGGGAATCTCTAAAGGTTGCAACAATCCGCTCGGCCGTTGGTGCTCTACCTTGATCCTCTGATAAGTTAAACACCGGCTGACGTATTCTGCAACTTCTCCTTTCAAATGCGGCCACCAATAATGCTGACGCAGATCTGGATACATCTTGGTGCTACCTGGATGTACCGAGAATCTCGTATTATGGGCCTCCTGTAATATCTCTTCCCTTAAGTCTGGTACGTAGGGTATCCAGATCCTTCCCTCGAATCTCAGCAGCCCTGTACTGTCAACCTTGAACTTCAACGTTTTTCCCTCCGATAGTTGCTTCTTAATGCCAATGCATTCTTCATCAAATTCTTGAGCCTCCTTTATCTTATCCAGTAAAGTCGGACCTACTGTCACGGTGAACAATTTTTCGTTCGTCTCCATCGGATCCTTAACCCCCAGTTCCAGACGTTCAAAGTCCTTTATCAACTCCTCTTGAACTGTCAGCTGCATCAATTTCACCTTGCCCTTTCTGCTTAAGGCATCAGCCACTACATTTGCTTTGCCCGGATGGTACAGAATTACACAGTCGTAGTCCTTGATCAATTCTAACAATCGGTGCTGCCTCATGTTCAACTCCTTTTGAGTGAAGATATATTTCAGACTTTTGTGATCTGTATATATGTCGCACTTCTCCCCGTATAGGTAGTGCCTCCAAATCTTCAAGGCGAAAACTACCGCTGCTAACTCCAAGTCATGAGTCGGGTAACCCTTCTCATAGTCCTTCAGTTGACGTGATGCGTATGCCACGACCTTTTCGTGCTGCATCAGCACACAACCAAGACCTTTGTGTGACGCATCGCTATACACTACAAAACCCCCAGTGTTATATGGTAAGGTCAACACTGGTGCTTGGCTAAGTCTCTTCTTCAACTCCATGAAACTTTCCTCGCATTTCTCCGACCAAACGAACTTAATTATTTTTCTTGTGAGATTGGTCAACGGCGATGCTATCTTTGAAAAATCCTGGATGAATCTCCGATAGTATCCCGCTAATTCCAAGAAACTCCGAATCTCTGTGGGTGTCTTCGGTTGTTCCCAATTGATAACCGCTTCTACTTTTGCTAGGTCCACTGAAACACCGTCTTTGTCGATGACATGACACAGAAATTGCACCCTCTGCAACCAAAACTCACACTTCAAAAACTTTGCATACAACTTCTCCTTTCTGAGAGCTTCTAATACAATCTTTAAATGTTCAGCATGTTCCCCCTCCGTCCCTAAATACACCAGAATGTCATCGATGAATACGACTACGAACTTGTCCAAGTACTGCTTGAACACTCTGTTCATCATATCCATAAATGCTGCTGGCACATTCGTTAATCCAAATGACATCACCAGAAACTCGAAGTGCCCACAACGAGTCCTGAATGCAGTCTTCGGGATATCTTCCTGCCTCACCTTCAGCTGATGATAGCCTGCTCTTAGGTCGATTTTCGAAAAGTACTTCGCTCCCTTAAGTTGATCAAACAGAATGTTAATCCTAGGAAGCGGATGCCTATTCTTAATCGTAACTTTGTTTAACTCCCGATAGTCGATACAAAGCCTCATAGAACCATCTTTCTTCTTTACAAACAACATTAGCGCTCCCCATGGGGACACGCTCGGTCTGATATAACCTTTGTCTAACAGTTCATGCAGTTGCACCAACAACTCTTTCATTTCTACAGGTGCCATCCGATACGGCGGCTTCGATATTGGTGCGGTTCCAAGTACCAAATCGATTACAAACTCAATCTCCCTGTCCGGCGGCAGTCCCAAAAGCTCATCTGGGAAGACATCGACGAATTCCCTCATGATTGGTATTTGACTCATCTCACCCCCGACCTGACGTGTATCAACCACATAGGCCAAATAACATACGCAACCTTTCTTAAGCAATTTCTTGGTTTGCATCATAGTAAGACAACAAGATTGTCTTGGTGATTTATTACCATAGAACACCACCTTCGACTTGTTAGGAGTCTTCAGGTGTACACATTTCTTCTTACAGTCAATAACTGCCCCGTGAATTGATAGCCAATCCATTCCCAGGATTACATCAAACTCTCGTAGCCGAATTGGTATCAGGTCCACATTGAGCTTAACTCCTCGTAATTCAGCACAACAGTTCCTATGAATGCATTCTACGGGAATAATTTCCTTGTTTGCTACTTCTACATTTAAAGGGTGTTCTAACTTTTCACGAGGTGAGTTTAACTGACTAGCAAATTCTTCAGAAACAAAAGAGCAAGTAGCACCCGAATCAAATAACACATATGAATTTATATCATTGATTGGGATGATACCTGACACCACGTCCTTGGATTCCATTGCATCTTGCACGATCATGTTGAACGTGCGTGTCGTTGGCCTGTTAGCTTGACTGGCTGATGCCCCATAGCTCAGCCGGTTGTTATTCCCGTTGTTGTTGCTGCTTCGGTTGCCACTCCCGACGTCGTCCTTCCTCTTCGGACAATCCTTAATCTGGTGATCGGGTGATCCGCAAGAGAAGCATCCTCCTTTCTGTCTGTTAGGGCACTGAGGAGCCATGTGCCCCGGTTTCCCACAACGGTAGCACACGCTTTTCCCTCTCATGCATTCCCCCGTGTGGTTTTTACCACAATTGCTGCACCTGCCTGCTTTCTTCACTTCCCCTCCAGATTGTTTCCCTCCGGATGACTGACTCTCGGTCCACTTACGTTTATTGGGGTTACTGCCCCCGTTGCTTCCTGCCTTCGGGCCCTCATGACCCTTCTTCTTTTCTTGATTGTATTTAGCCAGGGCCTCACTGCCACCCTCTGCAATGATCGCCCTTTCCAACAGTTCTGCAAATATTTTGATTTTTAACACCGCAACAGAACGGTATACCCATGGTTTCAACCCTAGCTCAAACCTACGAGCTTTCCTTTCCTCTGTGCTAACTTGGTGAGTTACAAACCGTGCCAACTCGTTAAACCTAGTTGTGTACTCAGCTACGGACGTACTTCCCTGCTTCAGCTCTAGAAACTTGACCTCCATCTCTTGTTTCATGCTCTCTGGAAAGTAGTTTTCCAGGAACATCTCTTTAAAGCGTTCCCATGCGACAATGCCTTCTTCCGCTCGACCTCTATTGGCCTTCCACCAATAGTTAGCCTCGCCTTTTAGCATGAAGGTGGAAAAACTTGTTTTCTGTTCCTCTGCCACCCGAGTAACCTTGAAGACCTTCTCTATCTCTTCGATCCAAGTATGTGCTTCTATCGGGTTAAGAGTTCCCTTGAACTCGGGTGGTCTAACCAGTTTGAAGTCCTCTAAAGTGGCCAAATGATGCGCTGGCTCGGGTGCTGGTTGGGTCCCTACAGGTGGTGGTCTTGATTGCATGGCTTCTGCCAGCATCTCAGCGAACATTCTCATTGGATTGGGTTGAAACCCAACCTCGTTTTCTGACTCTTCAACCCGCTGGTTACGTGGTCGTCCTCTTGGCGGTATGATTTGAATAAGGAAAACCGCTGACTTTTACCTATAGTTTTATATTTTACACAATATGTCATTGAGATCAGCGATCAAGAGTAGAAACATTTATCAAACACATTTGATTTAAATAAAACATCCGTATTTATATTTATATACCACTGTTTAAGTACAACTGAACTCAACCTGTGGCATACTTCTATAAATACGCCCTGACATATCCTATTAAACATTAAACATTCCCTAAGACAAAAGTGGGGAAATGATAGCCTTCTACCCCTCTATCAAACAAAAGTTGGGGTTTAACTGCTACCCCAAGCATGCTACAATTACGGGGTTTACAACACACATATGTCCCTAGTATAACAAAAAGTGGGACCTACTGTACCCATAAACATCACAAAACAAGACAAGACATCCATCCTAACACGTCACTACATGTCGTGACGAATCCGCGCCTGCTGACCTGAAGAAAATGCTCCACCCATGACTCGGCGACGAACCGAGCGACTAGACTCTCCCATCTCCGTCCGAGGCCTCCTATAGGCTGCATCCAAAGCAAATCCCAAGGTCTCTATTCTTATCGCTCTCGTCTCCAACCTGTCCTCCAACTGATCAGCTCTTCTTGCCTCTCTGGCCCAAGCATCTCTAACCCGCATCCTCTCAGCAATTTCCAGCCCAAACTCGAACTTCATGGCCTCCTGCTTGGCCTTCAGATGGGCGATCTCCATATCCTTCTGTTCCAGTTTCTCTTTCAGCTCAGCATTCCTGGCCACCATCTGATGTAGTAATGGTCCAATCTGCTGCGCTGAGGTCTCATAACCCTGTAGATGTACCTTCACCACTCCCAACTCATGCTCCAGCTGATAAGCTAGCTCCCTATACTGATCCTCCCTGATCTTGTGGGTCTGGTTCTGCTCCTCCAGATGAGCTACTCGGTCCTCCAGCTCCTCGTTCTTACTGGTCAGTCCCTCTATGATATCATCTGCAGTAGAGCCCATGCCATCAACATAAGCAGGTGGTTCATCACCGTTAGTCTCTGGGTCCTCCTCACTATCATCCGGGTCCTGACTGCCAGACCTCATTACCCTACCTATAACAGGCTCTGGTAGATCCCCCCGATAGTCCTCCTCTGGTTCGGGCCCATCTAGTGGTACTCCTGGGGCAACAGGTGCATAGCCCACTAACTGCTCGGTAACCACCGGTATATCTGTGAATACCTCCTCCTGGACTCCACTGGTCCCTCCTATGTCAGCCATCCTACAAACACAGACAGAGACAACAATATTAGTATCATAATAAAATACATTCATTGATAAAATGAAAGGATATTTTATCATGTACAACTCGGCTTGGCAGATTTCCACAATCCACCCCCTAGACAAGACCATTATCCGAATCTCCTTGATTCAAATCCTAGCGTACTCAATACGAGTTTAAAACTAAGGTCATAACCTAGGTTTAGCGATCCTAAAGTTTATAACCTACAGCTCTGATACCAACCTGTGACGCCCCCAAATTCGGGTTTCCAACTACCCGGATTCGGTCATCACGATCCAATACTACGTTCACCTCTAACAACATACATTGACTAAAATGCGGAATATAACAAACATATGTTGTTCATTAGAAAGGTGTTACTAGTCCCAAGATACAATAACCTTAAATACTTAACACAAATCCGTACCCCAAATAAATATCAGGGTTTAAATTACATTAATAATAATTAACTACACATAAGATCAAATCAGCTACGTGAAGCCTATCACTTCATCTTTTCTTTACCCTTGCTCTTTCCTGACGTCTCGGGTTTAGCTGCAAAGAAAGTCATGATATAGCAAGGATGAGCAACGAGTTTGCTCAGCAAGTTTAAAGTACAACAATAAAGGATATATATCATGATGAAGGGAATATAGAAAGTGATTTCAACAATATAATTATCAGAAGCAAGAACAATAATTGCTTTTAGAACAATTGAAAGTCAAGTAGACTTTGAACAATAACTTCCAAAGGAGTCAATAGCTAGTCGACCCTCTGGTTACTGGCTACAGAATAAGTACTTGAGGGGATCAGCCTCGCCTACGTTATGTATATGCATAACATTTAACTCTGCTTGTTGTACCTTATATACGGTACCTGGGGTACTCCCCTATAATAAAAGGGGTGTTCAGTCAGTCTAAGAATCCTTACCATTGATTGGTTCGGATAGCTTTATAAATTCTCACATACTTGCCTGACCGAAACAAGGGTTCAGACTTAATCATGAATAGTTCATGAATTTCGGAACTTTAATAAATGTACGAATTCAAATGCATCGAATGCGATTGTCAATAATATCATAGATGTGGAATAACTGTAAATTAATTAAACCACTTAAGCATTCTTAGAATAAAATTTCGAGCCACAGTACGATAGTAGCCTGCTCGAATGAAAGGAACTTGCAACAATTAAAGTTTCGATATAAAGAACTTGCTCAATGTAAAAGTTGAGTAAGATGAACTTGCTCAATAAAATCTGAAATAGGAACTTGCAACATTTAAAGTTTCGGGATAGAGAACTTGCATGTTTGTCCAGCTACCACTACTCTTAGCTTTATTTATTTGGCTTTGAAAGACCTAACATTTGATAGAATCGATCAATTAACATTGCATAGTCATATATCGGTACACACCCTTATGTTATTTATTTAGCAGATAAACAATTCGCATTTCCTTATCAACTTCAGTAATATTGGATCGCTATTCAACATTAGCTAAATAGAACTTCATTAATTAATGACCTTTAGTTGTTATTCCAATAACTAATCATGCTTATTTATTATTTAGATATTCAATTTAGCAATATTTAGTAACCCAAGTTATTATTTACAACTAAATAATAATCTTGTTAGTGCATTATGACTCAATAGTAGTTAAATTTAACGATTATTCTATTTGGTTAAATCTCTAGTTATTATTTATAAAAATAATAATAAATTGAGTAATGCATTACTAGCTATCAGTGACAACAAATAAATAGGTTATTTAAGTTTTATTCACCCTTAGCTACTATTCACTTTCAATGGTAATTACGAAATTATTTTCCTTATTCCTTACTTAACATTAATTAAATAATTAATGTATCACTCTACCCATACTTAATTATTATTAATGTTAATTAAATAATAATTAAGTTCTTATTATCTTTATTTATTGTTTATTGGTGAATAATAAATAATCATTTTATTAACCTTGTTCATACTTAATTATTATTTAACAATAACAATAATTAAGTATTTATTATCTTTATTTATTATTAAATAATAAATAATTATTTTATTGACTTTATTCATACTTAATTATTATTTAATGATAATTAAATAATAGTCAAATATCTTAATTTATAATAATTTACTTACTTATACTCAATTATTATTTAATGTTAATTAAATATTTATTAAATAATGAATTTATTATTATTTAATATTAAATATTTATTACTCTAAATTAATTATTTTCCTTAGTGTATCATTACTCAAACCAAACAATTAGTTGAACCAATAGCATTACAAAATAGAAGTGACAGTGGTTGCATTTGTTGTATGATATTATTCAATTAATATAGGGAGGGTCATGCAGTCCCAACTGATCCCTGCCCCGACCGAGCGACTGGCTACTCGCCTAGCCGCTTAGCACCGAAGTGCCAAGGGCGCGGCTACCGCCCGCCACGCACCCGGCCACAGCCGGGATCCCTAGCCATAAGCCCCCATTAACAGTGCATACAATACTTGTTTTAGTCCTTGTGGACAACCATGATACTAGCATATATTAACCTCAAGTGTGCTTGTATATAAAAAAAATCATTGACAGAACAATTTCTACCAAAATAAAGAGCAGTCTCGTTAAAGCATTACAATAAGCACTTGGTGGGCATTCTACAACCCAACACCAGCCTAAGCACGGTACACAACCGATTGCCAGAACCGTAAGGTGTTAGGTTTGTATATAGCGCGACCATGCAATCAAATTACATAAATAGTGCGGAAGCGCGATAAAATCGGATTTTAAAATTTTATACAAACCATCACCAAGATCAATCCTTTTGCTCAATTAACGATATAAACGAAAGATAAAGAGAATAAGAATTATACCCTCGTAGAACAAAGCTTCCTCGGGTACAAGTTCAACTCCTAGTCCTTCGTGTTCTCCTCGAATGCTACGGTGTGATTCCTTCCTTTGATCAACGTTAGCCACCCAAGTGTTTGGCTTCTAGAGGTGATCCACCAAGGAAGAACAAGTATTCAAGAAGTTGGGTATTTGGCAAAACCCTAGTTTCTATCTCTATAGAAATTGCTCTCCACAATCTAATGCAAGAGTGTGTAACCCTAATCTATGATAAGACTCCTCTTATTTATAGATGTAGGAATAACCCTTCCCTAAACTATTTAGGATTAGGGTTTGTATTATAATTAAACTCCTTTAATTAATAATGCTCCTAATCCAATTAGGAATTCATGGGAGAGTACTTCTATTAATTAATTCCCAATCCCTATTAGGAATTAAATAATAGTAATAGTAATAATAATAATAAGACTCCTCTTATTAATTTATATTTAATATTTCCAAAATATTAAATAATAAATATTAAGATATTTAATTTATTCTATCTCCATAGATTAAATTAAATACACTTAACTTATTATTACAATTATGCCATTTACTTCTTAAATAAATGTTTTCCTTTTGCGGTGTGACCCTTTAGGTTCTCCATATTAAACCGGTTGTGAATAAATCAATTAGAACAATTCTAATCTTATTTAAATAAATAAATTAAACTATTTAATTCATTTAAATAAATAATATTTATTCTACAATAAGGGTAAGCCCCCTTAGCGATCAACGACTTTCCAGATAATATAGATTTCAACATTAATCACAAAAGAACCTTTGAGTAGATAGTTACCGTACAATTCAATCCTTCTACCATACAATGTCCCAATTAAATATAAGACATGGATTTACTGTCAAGTCTTATTTTATTTAATTATATATATTTCGATTCCCAAATGCACAACTCTAATTAATGCAAATTAGAAACTCCTTTCTAATTTCATTCTGCCTTGGCCAAGGACTACTGAGTTATCATTTATCGAATCACATAGGACATTCACATCTTTTACTAGACGAGGTAGATTCTTTGTTGATCATTCACCTATCTCCATGTATAACTAATTATACCCAATCATACCCTTTGATATACCCACAAGGTCTTAAGGGACATGTCAAAGTATAACTCATCATACACAAGATACTATGATGATCTCAAGTCCAAGGATCACTTGTACTACTATCACTAGAGGAATTCCTATTGACAGGCGAGTAAAACTCCATTAGGTATTCCTTAGCGAGTCACGTTCAGTGAACTTATTCTCTAATAAGCACCTACATACTTGCTTTAGTGTCTCCACACAAATGATTATGAGATCAATCATCCTCTTTCTAAGAGCAAGCAACATATGTACTAATCTATCCGGATTCACTAATCCCCAATTTAGTAATCCAACGATTAGTAACAATTTTAGTTTGTGAGCTATCTAGAATTTAGATCTCATTAGCATGATCACCATCATGATTCTAAAAGCATTGCTCAAAACTATGGGTTTATCACATTTAATATAACAGCACCATGTAGATAATATAAAATGCCTTTTAAGAAAATCAATTCTTTTATTAATAAATAAATAAGATTACAAAGTATATGCTGCATCATATCAAATATGATTGGCTTGTGTGCATACTACTTTCAATCTCCCACTTGCACTAAAGTCAATCGTCATGGTATCTAATACCCATCTTCTCTAAGTGACGATCAAACTGCTGTTGAGTTAAAGCTTTAGTAAATGGATCTGCAATGTTATCTTGAGAGTCCACATGCTCCAGGGTGACATCTCCTCTTTCAATGATCTCTCTAATCAAATGAAACCGCTGCAACACGTGTTTGGATTTCTGATGAGACCTGGGTTCCTTAGCCTGGGCAACAGCTCCGTTGTTGTCACAGAATAAAGGTACTGCTCCTCTAATGCTAGGAACCACTCCAAGTTCAGTTATGAACTTCTTCATCTAAATAGCTTCCTTTGGAGCTTCACTTGCAGCTATGTACTCTGCCTCTGTCACTGAATCAGCAATTGTTTGCTGCTTGGAACTCTTCCAACTCACCGCGCCACCATTTAAGGTAAACACATACCCTGAAACGGATTTGCTGTCATCTTGGTCCGTTTGAAAACTTGAGTCTGTATAGCCCTCTAGTTTCAATTCAGACCCACCGTAGACAAAAATATATCCTTAGTTCTTCTTAAGTACTTTAGGATGTTTTTCACTGCCTTCCAGTGCTCTTCTCCTGGATTCGACTGATATCTGCTCGTTACACTAAGTGCATGAGCGACATCTGGTCTAGTACATATCATACCGTACATGATAGATCCTATTGCGGAAGCATAAGGAATCTTACTCATACGGTCTCTCTCCTCAGGTGTCTTTGGGGCCTGTTTCTTGGAGAGATGTATTCCATGGCTCATCGGCATGAGACCTGTTTTGGAATCTTCCATGCTAAACCTCTTTAGCATTGAGTCAATGTACTTTCCTTGGGTCAAGCCTAGCATCCTTTTAGATCTATCTCTATAGATCTTTATCCCCAAAATATAGGATGCCTCACCCAAGTCCTTCATGGAGAAGTGTTTAGATAACCAAATTTTGATCGACTGTAGCATAGGAACATCATTCCCTATCAGTAATATGTCATCAACATATAATACAAGGAATGAAACAGCGCTCCCACTAACCTTCTTGTACATACAAGGTTCATCCTCATTTTTGATAAAATCAAACCTTTTGATTATCTCATCAAAACGGATGTTCCACCTTCGAGAAGCTTGCTTCAATCCATAAATGGATCGTTGTAGCTTACAGACTTGGTTTGTTCCAACCATCGAAACAAAACCCTCTGGCTGTATCATATATACATTCTCCTCAAGCTCTCCATTGAGGAAGGCCATTTTCACGTCCATTTGCCAGATCTCGTAGTCATAATAAGCTGCAATTGCAAGCAAAATCCGAATGGACTTGAGCATAGCTACTGGTGAGAAGGTTTCATCATAGTCAACTCCTTGTCTTTGTTTGAAACCTTTTGCAACCAGTCGGGCCTTATAGGTCTCTACCTTGCCATCTGCCCCAGTCTTTCTCTTAAAGACCCATTTACACCCAATAGGTTTAATGCCCTTGGGTGGTGAAACCAAAGTCCATACTTGGTTTTCATACATGGAGTCCATCTCGGATTTTATGGCTTCTAGCCATTTCTCTAAGTCTTCACTACTTATAGCCTCTTCGTAAGTCAATGGATCATCATCATCTATGATGCGTACCTCATCATCATCCTCTATGATGAATCCATACCTCTCAGGTATCTTCGGTACTCTTCCAGATTTACGAATAGGTAGTGGTACAGTAGGTTCTTCTACTTGGTCAGGTACCTGACTTTGATCCGTAGTATTTTGTGGTTCTTGAACTTCTTCAAGATATATCTTACTCCCACTGACCCCTTCAAGGATAAACTCCTTTTCCAATAAGGCAGCATGTTTCGCAACAAACACCTTTTGATCAGTAGGATGATAGAAATAATACCCTGATGTTTCTTTAGGGTATCCCACAAATCTACATTTGTCAGATCTAATCTTCAGCTTATCATGCTCAAACCTTTTGACATAAGCTGGACAAACCCAAGTCTTAACATGCTTAAGATTTGGTTTCCTCCCTGTCCATATCTCATATGGAGTCTTTGGGACGGATTTGGTAGGTACCTTATTAAGTAGGTATGCAGCCGATTCTAGGGCATAACCCCAGAAGGATACTGGAAGGTCGGTAAAACTCATCATGGAACGAACCATGTCCAACAATGTTCGATTTCTCCTTTCAGATACACCATTCAACTGTGGCGTTCCTGGTGGAGTCCATTGTGAGATTATACCATTTTCTTTGAGACAATTGAGAAACTCATTGGTCAAGTATTCCCCTCCTCGATCCGATCGAAGAATCTTAATACTCTTACCAGTTTGTTTCTCTACTTCACTTCTAAATTCTTTGAACTTTTCAAACGATTCAGATTTGTATTTCATTAAATACACATATCCAAATCTAGAATGATCATCAGTGAAAGTAATAAAATAAGAATACCCTCCTCGTGCATTCGTTGTCATAGGTCCACAAACGTCTGTGTGTACGAACGCTAACAACTCTATAACTCTTTCTCCTTTTCCACTAAAAGGAGATTTAGTCATCTTACCCATGAGACAAGATTCACAAGTTGGATATGATTCATAATCAGATAGCTCTAAAAGCCCATCTGTATGCAACTTGGATAATCTTGTTTCATTGATATGACCGAGTCTACAGTGCCACATAAAGGTATAATTAACATCATCTCTTTTTCTTTTCTTAGTTTGTTCAATTTGAAGTATATTTTCATGCAATTCAAGTATGTAAAGTCCATTCAGTAAATTGCCAACACCATATAAAACATTTTTATTATAAATAGAACAACTGTTGTTCTTTATTATAATATCAAAACCATCCATATCCAATACAGAAATTTAAATAATGTTTCTAATGAGTGTTGGAACATAATAACAATTATCTAAACTAATGAACTTGCCCGAAGGCAGTGCTAAACAATAAGTCCCTACAGCCAATGCAGCAACCTTTGCTCCATTTCCCACTCGTAGGACGACTTCATCCTTGTTCAGCTTCCTACTTCTACTTAGTCCCTGCATATTATTACATATGTGAGAACTACAGCCGGTATCCAATACCCAAGTAGAATTTTGACTTTCAGAAAAATTAATTTCAATTATGAACAAACCTAGATCGGAAGTCGAAGCTTCTCCAAGCTTCTTTTGGCCCGCAAGATACTCCTTGCAGTTCCTCTTCCAATGTCCCAGCTTATTGCAATGGTAGCAAATTCCCTTGCTATCTGGATCAGGTTTCTTATTATCCTTTCTTTTCGCCTTGCCCTTAGCCTTCTTGTTTTTCTTCTTTCCAGAAGATACCTTGGGCCTCTTCCTTTTCTTGGAAGAATCATCCACTAGTAGGACTTGGTTCTTGTTGGATGAGAAGTGACCTTCAGTAGTTTTCAACATGTTAAGTAACTCAGGTAAGCTGACGTCCAACTTATATATGTGAAAATTCACAACAAATTGTGAGAAGGTGTCCAGGAGTGACTGCAAGATCAAATCTTGGCTTAACTCCCCATCCATCACGAACCCAAGTTGTCCAAGTTGTTCAATCAGATTGATCATCTTAAGGACATGAGTCTCAACAGCAGTGCCCTCGGTCATACGAGATCGGAAGAGCTCCTTAGATATCTGATATCTAGCAGTCCTACTTTGCTCACCATACAACTCTTTGAGGTGCAGCAATATAGTAGGAGCATCCATAGTTTCATGTTGACGCTGAAGCTCGTTACTCATGGATGCGAGCATGATGCATTGAGCCAAGATTGCATCATCTTGCCACTTTCTAAAAGTAGCAATCTCTTCCTCAGAGGCTGTTTCTGCAACACTTGCAGGGACTGGCGAATTTAGGACATAAGAAATCTTTTCAGCAGTGAGAACAATTATCAGATTCCTTAACCAGTCCGTGTAATTCGGTCCGGTCAATTTGTTAGCATCAAGTATGCTACGCAGTGATAGTGAGTTTGACATTTTTAAATTCTGCATGTGAAATAGACAACATTTTAGCATTCATTCATTTAATTAATTACCAAAATAAATTAGGTCTTTATTTAAATTGGTATCTCCCACTATTTTTCATCAAACTATATTACCCTCTATATATAGTTCGGCAAATCTAATTAAAGTTTTGCTAGTGAGATTAAGGACCCCATTTCAAATGTATATAGCCTTGTGGTGACATAACAAACGATATATAAATAAATAGGTAGACAACTATTGTCAATTACATCACAATGTAACTCCTTTTATTTTGCCTCTTAGATTATTTTGATCAAGTGGCGACACATCCGAATCAAAATTATCCAAGTTAAGTCCAACCTAGCACTTCTATATATTCGAAAGAAAAACACTGTCCTTGTGGTGACACAACAAAACAACATCGTTCAGTCTATTTATAAGCATCAAATGTGATAAAGCAACATCTTAAATATTTAATATTTGCCTTGTGGTGACACAACAAACTCATATTAAACATTTAATACTCTATTGCTTTACCATGCTAGAAGGCGACGTTCGATATTTCAAATATCTTTGAACGCTTAAGACTTAATATAATTTCTTTGAGGGGTTTATTATTATTAGTCTCATCTTGTTTAGCGCGCATGCATATATATATATATATATATAAAATACGCGTCATATTATTTTACATGCGAAGCATGTTTGATAATATATAATATATATATATAGTAAGCATGCACATATAGAATACTATATTCTACCCGGATTGATTATTGACTTTTATTCTAGTTTGGTTCACTAGAGCCACCAAGTGAACCAAAAGGTCAAACCTAGGGTGCAAGAATAAAATTTAAATATAACTATTACATTTAAACCCGGGCTTCATTACAAACGGGTCTTCAAGCGCTCCTTGTTCCTTTGTCTCCAATTCTTCAAAAAATTAATTCTAACTAGTCCTATTACAAAAAAACTATTTACAATAAATAGAAACCTTGATCAGCAGTTAAGGGGAAGTACATAGGAGGGAGATAAAATTTACATTAAGAAAAATTAGAAAAAAACGAGGTACGCAGACCCCATTTATAAAAACCCATACATTCAAGCATCCACTAAAATAAATCCAATCACACATTGGTCAACAGTCCATAATCAATCCCTATTTATTATCATACATATCTCTATATGTATCAATAAATAACATTCATCTCATGAATAATAAATCCATTCCATATATGCATTGATATCAATTAATGGGCAAAAGTTTTGCTAATATTTAGTTTTGAAACAAAATAAACTCTTTTATTTTAATCAAAAACCAAATCCAAATTAAACTCCTTTAATTTTAGCAATCTGAAATCCTATTCTAGATAAAATAAACTCTTTATTTTAAACTTATATCAATTAAATAAACCATTTATTTTAATTGAAGAAAAAAATATTTTTCAGATTCTGCTTACCGGCGCAGCTGCGCCCAGAATGAACTGGGCAACGGCGCAGCTGCGCTGCTCCCCAGAAAAACCGACTCTGGGTTTCGGCGCAGCTGCGCTCCAGAATGAACTGGAGGCGGCGCAGGTGCGCCGCTTCGCTGATTCAGAAAAATTTTTCTGCCCAAAAATTTCGATCCAATCGCATATCAAACATACATGGAATCATCAAAATCGATAATTAGCACAAGATAAGGCTCTGATACCACTGTTAGGTTTGTATATAGCGCGAACATGCAATCAAATTACATAAATAGTGCGGAAGCGCGATAAAATCGGATTTTAAAATTTTATACAAACCATCACCAAGATCAATCCTTGTGCTCAATTAACGATATAAACGAAAGATAAAGAGAATAAGAATTATTCCCTCGTAGAACAAAGCTTCCTCGGGAACAAGTTCAACTCCTAGTCCTTCGTGTTCTCCTCGAATGCTACGGTGTGATTCCTTCCTTTGATCAACGTTAGCCACCCACGTGTTTGGCCTCTAGAGGTGATCCACCAAGGAAGAACAAGTATTCAAGAAGTTGGGTATTTGGCAAAACCCTAGTTTCTATCTCTATAGAAATTGCTCTCCACAATCTAATGCAAGAGTGTGTAACCCTAATCTATGATAAGACTCCTCTTATTTATAGATGTAGGAATAACCCTTCCCTAAACTATTTAGGATTAGGGTTTGTATTATAATTAAACTCCTTTAATTAGTAATGCTCCTAATCCAATTAGGAATTCATGGGAGAGTACTTCTATTAATTAATTCCCAATCCCTATTAGGATTTAAATAATAGTAATAGTAATAATAATAATAATAATAAGACTCTTCTTATTAATTTATATTTAATATTTCCAAAATATTAAATAATAAATATTAAGATATTTAATTTATTCTATCTCCATAGATTAAATTAAATACACTTAACTTATTATTATAATTATGCCATTTACTTCTTAAATAAATGTTTTCCTTTTGCGGTGTGACCCTTTAGGTTCTCCATATTAAACCGGTTGTGAATAAATCAATTAGAACAATTCTAATCTTATTTAAATAAATAAATTAAACTATTTAATTCATTAAAATAAATAATATTTATTCTACAATAAGGGTAAGCCTCCTTAGCGATCAACGACTTTCCAGATAATATAGATTTCAACATTAATCACAAAAGAACCTTTGAGTAGATAGTTACCGTACAATTCAATCCTTCTACCATACAATGTCCCAATTAAATATAAGACATGGATTTACTGTCAAGTCTTATTTTATTTAATTATATGTATTTCGATTCCCAAATGCACAACTCTAATTAATGCAAATTAGAAACTCCTTTCTAATTTCATTCTGCCTTGGCCAAGGACTACTGAGTTATCATTTATCGAATCACATAGGACATTCACATCTTTTACTAGACGAGGTAGATTCTTTGTTGATCATTCACCTACCTCCATGTACAACTAATTATACCCAATCATACCCTTTGATATACCCACAAGGTCTTAAGGGACATGTCAAAGTATAACTCATCATACACAAGATACTATGATGATCTCAAGTCCAAGGATCACTTGTACTACTATCACTAGAGGAATTCCTATTAAAAGGCGAGTAAAACTCCATTAGGTATTCCTTAGCGAGTCACATTCAGTGAACTTATTCTCCAATAAGCACCTACATACTTGCTTTAGTGTCTCCACACAAAATAATTATGAGATCAATCATCCTCTTCCTAAGAGCAAACAACGTATGTACTAATCTATCCGGATTCACTAATCCCCAATTTAGTAATCCAACGATTAGGAACAATTTTAGTTTATGAGCTATCTTGAATTTAGATCTCATTAGCATGATCACCATCATGATTCTAAAAGCATTGCTCAAAACTATGGGTTTATCACATTTAATATATAACAGCACTATGTAGATAATGTAAAATGCCTTTTAAGAAAATCAATTCTTTTATTAATAAATGAATAAGATTACAAAGTATATGCTACATCATATCAAATATGATTGGCTTGTGTGCATACTACTTTCACGATATGGGAGTAAAGAGACTAGCGGTGTTCGGGGATTCAGAGCTGGTAATCAGATAGGCAATTGGGGTGTATAGCAGTAAGGAGCTCCGGTTACTTCCATACCACCGATGTGTTATCCAATTAATGCGAGAATTTGAAGATATCGCTTTCCGACATATCCCCGGGGACGGAATGATTTTGCCGATGCATTGGCAACTCTGGCTTCTTTAATCCACATAATCAAAAGCAGGGACATTCCGCAGATTGAAATAGCGATACAGAATGCCCCGACATACGAGGAGCATGTGGCAGTATTGTCGGAGGAGGTTGTTCCGCTAGAGCAGTCTTGGTATCACAACATAAGGGAGTATCTGAGGGATAGATCCATTCCCGACCAAGCAAACCGAGCTGAGAGGTTGAGAATCCAAAGGATGGCGATGAAGTTTTATCTGAGCGGGGATTCACTATACAAGAGGGATGCCGGTTTGGGATTGTTGCGATGTGTAAATGAAACACAGGCCCAAAAGATTATTGACGAAATACATGGTGGGGTGTGTGGGCCGCATATGAGTGGACCGATGCTGGCCAAAAGATCTTGAGAACGGGGCATTACTGGTTAACACTGAAAGCCGACTGCGATGATCATGTCAAACGATGTTACCAATGCAATGCGCACGACAATGTAATCCATGCGCCTCCCAATAAACTGCATTGTATGACCTCCCCTTGGCCATTCTCAATGTGGGGTATGGATGTAATCGAACCAGTAGAGCCCAAAGCAAGCAACGGACACCAATTTATCTTCGTCATGATCGATTATTTCACTAAATGGGTAGAAGCAGCTTCTTTCCCCAAAGTAACTCAGGAGATCATCGTCCGTTTCATCAGGAATAATGTCATTTGCCGATACGGGCAACCTGAGGTCTTGTCTCTGATAATGCCAATAATTTAAACAATGCCCTCATGAAGGAATTATGTAACCAATTTAAGATCAAACACCTCAATTCTGTGATTTACCGTCCTAAGATGAATGGGGCAATGGAGGCTGCAAATAAGAATATCAAGAAGATCATGGCAAGAATGTCTGCCAATCATCAGGGATGGCCGGATCTGCTACCTCTCACCCTGCTGGCATACAAAACGTCGGTGTGTACTTCTACAGGGGCAAATCCTTACGCTTTGGTATACGGAATGGAGGCTGTTCTGCTAGTTGAGGTTGAGATGGCATCCCTCAGAATCTTGATTGATGCTCATATAAACGAGGAGGATTGGATGCAAAGTCGGTACGACCAGTTGGCCCTAATTGATGAAAGGAGGGTGGCTGCTGTTTTGCATGGTCAGTTATATCAGCAAAGAATCTCTTGATCGTATGACAAAAAGGTAAGACCTCGGAAGTTCAAGAAAAATGACCTAGTGCTAAAGAGAGTCATGCCTTGTCAAGATGAAGCCAAAGGGAAGTTTGCCCCTAGCTGGGAAGGACCTTTTGTGATTAAGAAAGTGCTGTCCGGAGGAGCCCTCATATTGCAAGAGATGGACGGTGAGGTGTTTCCACAGCCCATAAATTCTGACTCGGTGAAGCGGTTCTACGCCTAAAAAAAAGAGAAAAAATCATCATTTTCTCCTCTTTCTTTGAAGAACGAACTACGTAGGACCTGATCTCCCGACTTGTGTGAGTACGTAGGCAGCCATCAGGGCACGGTCCATCTCTTTACAAAATAATACTTTCTCTAACCAAAACCGATTCCCAACGGCCAGAAAAACCTTCCTACACCCTCGAAACCTTCCCGAAACTAGCCACCTAATCAGCTTCATCTCAAATGACATAACCATAACCCAACCAAACAGTTAGCCAAAATCTAAGACTCAGTCCGATGAAATCAACAGGGGGTGCGACAATATCTGTCAAATCTCCATCCAGACTTGAGAAGAGAAAGAAGGCAAAATATCAAAATCATAGTTAGCTGGATAAAATGAGGATCCAATGAAAGGCAACAATACGACAAAAAAGGGAAAATGACTAAATTTAAATGCAAGTCTATATATATAAGTCATTTTGTTACAAGATTCTTCTTTCGATAACCGATGAAACTGACATAGTCTATGCAGGAAATAAAATGATCTACAAATCTGAAACTAACTGAAGCAGGATGGATAGGGTGGTGGATAGATCTGAAGCATCGGTATCCCCTGAAATCTGTTGCCCCATCATGTCGATGCGATCCAATAAAGCAGTGGCTCGGCTAACAGTCTCAGAGTGGGCACCTATAACTACCCTAGTCTGTAATACAATGGCGTCTCTGTCAGTGAGGGCAACATCTCTGGCCAGAATAGCAGCATCTCTCTCAACAAGAGCAGCGTCCCTCTCAGCCTCAATAGTAATCAAGGCCAGTCGAAGCCGGCTATCTTCAGTAACCCGACTAGGGGCAGAATCAGCTGAGATGGAATAAGGAATATGGGCGGGAGTGGAGAAGCCTTCAAAATCATATCTGGACATCATCTCTGTAGACTTAGGAGGAATAAATACCTCTGGGGCGGTATCATCTGTGAAAATCACTCGTGAGTCATCAAATACTCCAGTCTGACTCAAACCAACCATATCAGAGTCTCCATGCAACCATCGCACATAAGAAGGTGTCTGAATGGGGAAACTCTCGCTATACTCGGCAAAGATCCTGCGAGACCAAAGATCATATACCCGCAGTAGATCTCTCTCTGTCCGGGGTGATATGAGGAATCGATAGTCAGCTGCGCCCGTGAAAGGGTGAAAATCCTGTATCTGATCAACATGCCCCATAACCGCCAAGGGATGATAAGTCGTCACGCCCCTCAAGCCAGAAATAGGGATGAAATCCAAGGTGGGCACATGAGTCGAGAAGCTCATGAAGGAGCAATAACCCGAATAGATCAAGAGATGAAAGGGCTCCTCAATAGCCGATAAGAATTCTATCCAGGAAGCCGCATCAATACAGCTCCCAGGACGGAACAAAAATTGCATGGCTATGTCATGGCTGAAGCAAAACCCATGGCAACGGAAATGACCAATGGGGCTGAGATGGCTCATAAACCATACATACAACAGAACAGAGCTCCCTCTGAATACTCTGCCTTGGAAAGACTGACAATATGAGGCGGACATGTAGGTGTCTGCTAGTATCATGGGAATAATGGTGTGATCCTCCTGAAGGGCTCTAGTGGCCGCAATAACTCGCATATCCAACAGATCGGATCCGGCTGGCAGATACAAAACTGAGATAACACAAGCCATCAAAATATCTACTCTCGAAGCGCCCCAACGCTCCTCAGATACGGAAAAATCACCAGAGAATAGATGAAAACTGTCGGGTGAGCCGAATCGGTCCATCAGGAAATGAAGGGGAACTAGATGGTCTGATGTGATCACCGATAACAGAACTATCCTCCGCAACCCAGTAAAAGTCAAGAACTGACGGCGCATGGGACCAGCGGTGACCCTGGCACAGGGACCATCCAAAGACAAGCCGGTAAAGTGGGCATACTCCTCGAGAGTAGGGGTCAACTCCACTGTCCCTAATCTGAACACCTGACGGGCAGGGGCCCAATAGCTCAGAATGCCCTCCACAAAGCCCGCCGACACTTGAAAGCATAATAAGGACCAGGAATGTCCCAGAAGACCGTCTACAATAACCCTGTCGCCCGGCGACAAACTGTCCATCCAGTGGAAAAGCCTGCCAACCAACCTTGTGGGAGGACCGAGATCCAAACGTACCACGGCGTCTGGTGACGACATCTGTGAAAAACAGTATCAAGAAGACTGTACAGGGGTCATTATCCATCCATGAATAAAAAAGCATGCATCATACAGTTAATAATGGGGCAATTAAATTGTCATAATAATAAAACTGTGCATAAATAAATAAAGGAGTTCAATACATAGTGCATGAAATGGAAAAAGAAATCGAACAGGTTCAGGTACAAAAAAGGCCCTATCCTATCATGATCTAATCAAAAGAGACATCGTCTATGAAGTCGGGGTCCTCAAACTGATCCCCCGGAGTGGAAGTCGAAGTCGAAGCCCCGAAGTTAATATCTGGGATATATGGCTGCACTGGGGCATCAAATGAGCTCGGGCCTGCATCGAAACCTGCACTGTCAGGGTCATACGCATAAGCATCCTCTAGGGTCCGGCCTAACACTCGAAGATATAAAGATAGCTGGTCCACCTGGCGGTTCAGAGTAGCAATTTGCTCAGCATGGGTAGGAGCCCGAACACAGGTAGCCCAATCAGTCATCATCACCGATCCAGGGACCATATCTCTGAGGAAAAATGTGGCCCGAGTCTGAGGACCGATAGTGCGGGGCACCCACCAGGTACGGAAAGCCTCGCTCGTGCTGGGACCTGAAGAAAGTGTCAGGCCATCCTCTCCCTCCAGCATAATCTCTGAGGGCTGAGAGTCCATCAGCCAGAATGTAGTGAAGGGGAGGGAGTGCGGAATACGGATCTCTCCAGTCACGCATCTGAATGCACACTCTCCCAAATACATCACCCATCCTCCAACACTCTGCAAAGTAAGGCGACGGGTGGACAGTGCGAACTCTGGGCCAGAGGGATATCCATCTATAAACCCCAAAGTCAGATGCTCAGAAAGATAAGGAGTCCAGACGACCTCAGCTGCGGTGATCAACTCCAACTGAATACGACAGTGGGCGAAGCTGCCAGACACTGGGACCTCCTCCAAAGTACTGTGATACCACCGCCGACCCCTGGGATAGGTATCCAGACCGAGAGTCGTGACATGCCTCAGGCATGGGAGTCGCTCGTACGCCCAGAACTGTGAATAGAGACAAGAAACTACATGACTAACCAGTAGATGCGGAGAAGGGAAATGAAATGATAGGAAGTGCAGTAGGAAAAGAAGGCTTACTAGCAGAAAGGGGTAAAACCCAAGCCAAGCGTCTGTCTGTCCATCTGAGCGAAGACGGAGACCATAGAGGAAATAGGCGAAAGTGAAGGACCCCCAGTCATAATCACCGATCCGATCCACATCCTTGATCGCTCCGACAACGCTGAAATGAATGGTAGAAGAGTTGTTCCCTAGGAAACAACCCCTCATAATAGTCAAGAGCAGATGCCGGAGCAGAATGTCACGAGTAGCTAGGTCTACAGGGAAGGGCGTCGCATAGATACCTCCAACAGCATCAACAGCCAATGCTCCGGACCGAATGCTGCGGGCCTTGAAGACTCGGTCCTCGACAGTAAAACCCAATAGAGATCGGACCTCCGTTGGAGTAATATCGAGATCTAGGGGAACACGGACTCCGGTGAACTCGATGCCGGTGATGTACCTCCAATCCCAAGGAGTCAACACAACCTCGCAATCCAAGAGATGAAGGGACTGGGTCTGGTGAAACCATCGCTCAGACAAGGCCCTCATATAACCCCATGGGCACTGACGGGGAATGATGGTGAAGAAAGAACGAAAACCCCAGGAGTCCACCACCATGTGGTAATCGGCGTGCAGTGCTGTGTAGAGGGAATAGATGTTAAACCAGTTGCCCCTCAGTTGAGTGAACTCGGGCACCTGTGACAACCACTAATGGATCAGTCCAGATACGAACAGAGATTGGGAATGAATTCAGAGGAGTAATGAGTGTACCTCATTAGCGACAAGAAATGCTGAGGGGTGACGACTGAGATCTCGACCCAACACATCGGGCACCTGAACAGAGGCACCAGGTAGAACGCGACGAGTAGAGGGAGCTGGTGTGCCGGAGGGTGGCCCCTCTACCTCAATGTCCGGAATAACAGCCTCATCAACCTCAAGATGGTCAGGCCGGACAACAGCCTCCGCCAGTCGGCGAGCCTGGTGAGTCCGAGTCAAAACCGGGGCAGGTACAGCCCTACGGCGGCGAACACCCGAGGCACGAGGTGCAGTGGAGCTGCTGGGAGTGTCAGGATCCATAGCTGGAACGACACAGTAGAAAAGGGAGGTACATTATATTTTGAATTATATCACAAACATTTTATTTTCCTATCTTCATCATAGAATTAATGCAGCATGATGCATGGTTACTATATATGCATAAATTAGGTTTTAGTGGGACTCCAGTTTTTTTTTTTAAAAAAAAAAATTTTAAAATTTCGGCAGAGTTTCGTCTATAAAATGAGCATCTCATGCACAACCGGGCATGTTTTCAATTAACCCAAGCCACAACAGATCAAAATTGCATTTTATATGGTTAATTACGACATCGAGATGACCATAATGCATGCTCTCTTTCAAAAAATGACAAGTATGTATGACCCGCATCACGAACATAGAATATGACTCGCACAGTTGAGACATAACATATACATGCAATGATACATGGCATAGCATTTCAAAGCATATATTTCTATCTCTAAACATCCAAAATAGCAAATGTATAGCGAAACATTGATGAGATAAGAAAACAATCGGTCAAAATGTTACCCGTAGCGTGTAGATCGATCTAACCGGAGCGGTTTTTGCGAAAAGGTTGAAAAAATCGGCAAAAGGGACGTATGAAGGTGCAAAATCACGAAAAGGAACGATGGGTAAAGGCTAAAAATGACAGATCTGGGAAGGGGCGTACGGATTAAAAAAGCCGATCTTGGCCGCAGATCAATCTATGGCTGGCCGCAGATCAATCTGCGGCTGGGTCCGATGCTTGCTCCTTTTTCTCCTTTGCAAAATTGATCAATTTTAAAATCCATTTGACTTGGTATGTGAGAATAAAAAATACAAGATTTCGACCAATCGGGTGTGGAACACGACGAATCAATTTATCGGGGCGAGACCTGGCAGGAACAAGGTGATTTACGAAACGATCAACCGGAAACGAGACCCGGTGCCGACGAGGCGATCAACTGGAGACGAGACCCGGTGTCGACGAGATGATCAACCGGAAACGAGACCCGGTGCAGACGAGTCGACCAATCGAAGACGAGAACCGATATAGACGAGTCGACCAATCGGAAACGAGAACCGATACAAGCGAGTCGACCAACCGGAAACGAGACCCGGTGCCGACGAGACGATCAACCGGAGACCAGACCCGGTGCTGACGAGACGATCGACCGGAAACGAGACCCGGTGCAGACGAGTCTAATAATCGGAGACGAGAACCGATACAGACGAGTCGACCAATCGGAGATGAGAACCGATACAGGCGAGTCGACCAACTGGGAACGAGACCCGGTGCCACGAGACGATCAATCGGAAACGAGACCCGGTGCAGCCGAGTCGACCAATGTTATATGAGAACCGATACAGACGAGTCGACCAATCAGAGACGAGAACCGATACAGGCGAGTCGACCAATCGGAGACAAGAACCGATACAGACGAGACGACCCATCGGAGACCAGACCCTACATCTACGAGACGATCGATCGGATACGAGACCAGACAATTATGAGATGACGATGATACAAGACGACGACGATTACGAGACGGAGCACGACATCTGCGATAACGATTATAGCAACGACTTGTCAGAGACGGAACCCGACAACAACGATGCGATCATCAATTGAGTCCTGTTGAGATCGATAGTCACAATAAATTTACGATTGCATGATGCATCGACACCTTTACGAATGTTTGCATGCCTTGCATCTTGTGTTGCATCATGAGCTATATGTATGCATCATGTATGTACTGTCATTCTTATGCACCGTCATTCATGCATCGGGTGTCCATTTCTTTATCATGTTCATTTCATTTAACATTTCATAAACATGATAAAGAAGGGCAGTTGTAGACACCCAAATTTTGCACTTCGTATACTAACCTTGACAGGAGGGAAAAATCGTCAATTAACCCAGCCTACGAGAACGAAAGGTGGACATAAGTACGAACACTCAAAGCCACCACAGCGACTTGCGATCAAAGCTAACATGACAACGAACGGATATCAGGAATCGACTAATAGCCAATACACTTACCTGCTCGCCGTTGAGCTAGTAGGGTCAGGGGCAGCGCCCCCTGGAAACCAAGCTCCAAATACAAATCCCGTGTCATGTCACAGCCATTCCAAATGAGCATTCCTGAATGACACGACACGTTTCCCAACGGTTCCCGGACTGCAAAATACAAGCCTTTCAGCCAAAACCAACATTACGACACGAGAATCGAGGCGCGATACGATAATCAAGAAAATCAGCCCAGCCAGTCGCGGATTGATCTGCGGCCAATGATGGAAAAACTGAAGCTGCCTCTGGCAGCCTTTATCAATACAGTTCTTCATTTTCATCCGAGGCGAGAGAGGTCAGAAAAAAAAAAGAGGAAGAAGGCAGTAGCGAGCAGCAGCGAGAAAAGAGAGAGAAGAGAGAAAAAGTGAGGATTTAGACCCCTTTTGTTAGATTGTATCACACACATTTTTTACTCTATTCAATATACGAGTTTATACGCATCGTGGTGTCATTTGCAAGGTGAAAAGCCCTTCTTTATAGCGTTTTTGTTATATTATTTTGTTAAATTTTGTGTCATTTGGGCTATATTAAATGTAGTCTTCTTGTATGTTATTGAGGATCCATGAATTAAGGACTATTAGTGAGGGTTCCAACAGAACGAAATTCTTCCTAATGGCCCTATGATATCCATTTGGTGAATTTTTAGCTCGTTATGGTAATGTATTATGCGTAGTGTATTTAGATTGCTATTTTAGGATATTGTGGTGTGTTAGGCAACCCGGTGTTGTTCATTTGTGTAGTATCCGTTTTGTGGGTGTGTAGAAATTTCGGATGTGATCCTAGGAGCGCGACCCAGTGGTCCAAATCCGATGATGGATATTTTTGGGTGTATGTAGTAGGATCGATGTACCCTTTATTGTAAAGATGTAATTATCGGGCCTTAAAACGATATCAAGTCGAAAATCGGGTTTAAGGCCCCGTAATAGTGAAATATGTGCTTGTGGGCGTTTGAGGTTATTTTGATGGCTCACATGCCCATGAATAGCCCCCACGCATTTTAATGCTTGATTTGATTTACGACACAAAAATTGATTTCAAAGCTAAACGATGAAGATTTCCATAAAATAAAATCAAATTAGGTTATTAGCACCACGAGGCTTAAAATTGGAAATGCTAATGAATGTCGATTCCTATTTAACGAGAAGGCTAAAGAAAAAATCATTTTCGAACATCACAAAAAATGGTTTTATAAAAAATAAATAATGTTTCATTAAATCTTTGTGCATAGGGTTAAAGAGATCCTAGAAGTTGCCGCCATTTTATTTACGAAAGCAACGTATAGGTCTCGATTCCTATTTTGACGAAGGTTTAAAAAACTCTTGTTTTGCCAAAACGACACCTAATGAAAATCTCACAGCTTTTGACAATTAAAATCAAACATTTCTCATAAAAAAATAAAGCTTTCTCATATAGACCGAAGGACAGTCTAAAGCATTCTCAAATCAAAACACGACTTTTCATAAAAAATCAAACGGTTTTTTTTATGCAAACTCACCACAACATTCACACAGGCACACACGCGCGCACACACACATTTTAAGAATTAAAAGGATAGGAAAAGCATCAAGATTGCGGTAACCGTGTTTCACGGAAGTCGGGGGGTGCCTAACACCTTCCCCTCGCTTAAGCAAGCCCCCGAACTCTGTGAATCTCGGTTTGCAGACCAATTAATTCGGAGTCACATATGAGCCAGCGATTTACGAAAACGAAGCTCGGATGAGTTGGTACATCCATTTCAAATATACCAACTGGCGACTCTGGTCAATTGGCTCATCATAAAAAACGATATTTCAAAACCCCGTCACCATTTGTGCCGACCTTTTCCAAAAAATCATCTAATAAAAAGGCTAAAATTGGAAAGGGTAATAATTACCACAGAAGCGATTCTCCCGGCATCGACAGGTAGTAAGGGATTTCCAAGACGTGTTTCCTGATGATCTTCTTGGCCTTCCGCCAGACAGAGAAATCGAATTCGTGATAGACTTAGCACCAGGAACTGCACCAATCTCGAAAGCCCCGTATCGTATGGCACCGGTGGAGATGAAGGAATGGATGATACAATTGCAGGAACTATTAGATAAGGGTTATATTCGGTCGAGTGTGTCTCCTTGGGTAGCACCAATGTTATTCGCCAAAAAGAAAGATGGATCGATGAGGCTTTGTATCGACTATCGAGAGTTGAACAAAGTAACGATCAAGAATAGATACCCATTACCGAGGATAAATGACCTTTTCAATCAATTGAAGGGAGCAAAGTGGTTCTCTAAGATAGATCTACGAACAGGTTATCATCAACTAAAGGTACGAGAGGAAGACATTCCGAAGATGGTGTTTCGAACCCGATATGGACACTACAAATTTTTAGTAATGTCGTTCGGTTTGACCAACGCCCCAGTAGCATTCATGGACTTGATGAACCGAGTGTAGACACCCAAATTTTGCATTTCCTATACTGACCATGACAGGAGGGCAAATTCGTCCATTGGACCGGCCTGCGAGACGGAGGGTGAACATAAGTGCGAACACTTAGAGCCACCACGACGACTTGCGATCAAGGCCGTCCGAAATGAGCATGCCGAATGATGTGTCACGTCCCGCAATAATTTCCGGACTGCAAAATACAAGCCTTTCGGATAAAACTAACGGCGCGACGCGAGAATCGAGGTACGGTGCGAGAACCGAGGAGAATTAAAATAATCAAAGTGGAAGGTGTGCTGAGTGGGGTGTGGGCGCCAGCCAGCCGCAGATCCATCTGGCGGCCAGCCGCAGATGTATCTGCTGGCTGGCTTTGGCCAGCCCTATATCAACCATTTCTTCTCAGCATACAGGGAGTTCGAGAATTTTTGGAGAGAAGAAGAGAATCAGCAAGGAAACAGCAGCAGGAAATAGAGAAAAAGAGGAAGAATTAGCATAGATTTTGCACTCAAATAGGAGAGAAAGTAAGAAAAAAGAGAGGAATAATATTTTGTGATTTGATTGTATCACATAAGACTTTTTTCTTCTATTCAAAATACACAAATTTAGATCCATTTTGATCTCATTTGCAAGGTGAAAATCTTCTCAATTTTATAATTTCTATCATATCTTTTGGTCAAATCAAATGAAATTTTCATATGATTATGGAATAATAAATTAGGGAGTATTAGTGAGGGTTCCATTTGGAACAAAATTCTTCCTAATAACCCGATGATATTTATTTATTGATCTCTTGTTTGTTTGTTTTTTTGGTGTTATATTGACAAGGTTCTTTTAGATCTCTATTTTGGGATGTCTTGGTATTGGTAGATGATCCGTATTGGTTCTTTCTTGTAATATCCGATTGTGGATGTGTGGAAATTTGGTTGTGAGCCTAGGAAAGCGACCCCGTGGTCCAAATCCAATGATGGACGTATCTTGATGTATATAGTGGGTAAGATATAGTCTCTTTGTAAATATGTAATATTGGGCCTTAAAACGACGCCAAGGCGGAATCGTGTTTAAGGCCCCGAAATAGTGAAATTTGTGATTGTTGGCGTTCGGGGATATTTTGATGGCTTACATGCCCATGAATAGCCCCGACGCGTGTTTATGCTCGATTCGATTTATGACGCGAAATTGATTTCAAAGCTAAATGATAAGATTTTCATAAAAATCAAGCAAAGTAGGATATTAGAATCACGAGGTTAAAATTTGAGAAATGTTAATGAATGTCGATTCCTATCTAACGAGGAAGCTAAAGAAAGATCGTTTTCCAAAACACCACACAAAAATGATTTTGTAAATAAGTAACGTTTTATTAAATCTTTGTGCATAGGGGTGAAAGAGATCCTAGAAATTGCCCGATCGTTTCACGAAAGCAATGTATAGATCTCGATTCCTATTTTGACGAAGGTTTAAAATTCTTCTTTTGCCAAAACGACATTTAATGAAAATCTCATAGTTTTGGACAATTAAAACCAAACCTTTCTCATAAAGAATAAAGCTTTCTCGTGTATACCGAAAAGACATTCCGAAGCATACTCAAATTAAAACACGATTTTCCCTAAAATCCAAATGACTCTTTCATACAAACTCACCACAACATTTACATAGGCACACACACACACACGCGCGCACCTACATACACATATTCATGAATTAAAGGATAGGAAAGCATTAAGATTGCGGTAACCGTGTTTCACGGAAGTCGAGGGGTGCCTAACACCTTCCCCTCACTTAAGCAAGCCCCCGAACTCTATGAATCTCAATTCGCAGACCAATTAATTCGGAGTCACACATGAGCCAGCGATTTATAAAAAGCGAAAACTCGGATGAGTTGGTACATCCATTTCAAATATACCAACTGGCGACTCTGGTTAATTGGCTCATCATAAAACGCGATCTTTCAAAACCCCGTCGACATCAATGCCGACCTTTTCCAAACGTCATCTAAATCAAAAGGCTAAAATTGGAAAAGGCAAGAAAGCGAAAACCCGGCGTCGACACCGAGTTTTCAAGCCATACTTGGATAAGTTTGTGGTAGTTTTTATCGATGACATCCTAATCTACTCAAAGACCAAAGAAGAGCACGCCGAACATTTGAAGATGGTGTTAGAAGCACTAAGGAAGGAGAAGATGTACGCAAAATTCTCCAAGTGTGAATTTTGGATGGAGAAGGTCCAATTCTTAGGACACGTGATAGACAAGAACGGGATTTCAGTAGACCCTGCGAAGGTGGAGGCTGTTAGTGGTTAGGAACAACCAAGGACGCCGACGGAAGTAAGAAGTTTTCTAGGGTTAGCTGGGTACTATCGAAGATTTATCCAAGATTTTTCTAAGATAGCAACCCCGTTAACCAATTTAACAAGGAAGACAGTGAGATTCATGTGGACGGACAAATGCGAAGAGAGTTTTGCGTACACCCTCAAAACCTTCCCGAAACCAACTGTGGCATTCCTACACCAACTGCCTAACCAGTTCCACAGCGCATTCCTACACCCTCAAAACCTTCCCAAAACCAACTGCCTAACCAGTTTCATCCCAGAATACATACCCTGATCCAACCCAAACAGTTATCCAAAATCTGAGATTCAATCCGACGAAATCAAAGGTGTGCGGCAATATCTGTCAAATCTCCATCAGGTCTTGAGGAAAGAAAGAAGGCGAAATGTCAAAATCATGGTCAGTTGGATAAAATGATGATCCAATGGATGGCAATGATACGACAAAAGGGGAAAATGACTAAATTGAAATGCATGTCTATATATATAAGTCGTTTTATTACAAGATTTCTCTTTCAATAACTGATGAAACCAACATAGTCTATGCAGGAAATAAAATAATCTACAAATCTGAAACTAGCCGAAGCAGGATGGACAGGGTGGTGGATAGATCTGAAGCATCAGCATCTCCTGCAATCTGCTGCCCCATCATATCAATACGATCCAGTAAAGCAGTAGCTCGGCTGACAGTCCCAAAATGAGCATCTACCACTGCCCTGGTCTGAAATACAATGGCCTCTCTATCGGCAATGGCAGCATCTCTAGCCCGAATGGCCTCATCTCTCTCGGCAAGGGCGGCATCCCTCTCGGCTTCAGTAGTAATCAGGGCCAGGCGGAGTCGGGAATCCTCAGCGACCCGACTCGGGGCAGAATCGGCTGAAATGGAATGGTCTGTGGTATTTTCTGTGAAGATCACTCCAGAGTCATCAAAGGCCCCAGTCCGACTCAAACTAGCTGAACCCAGGTCTCCACGCAAACCACTGTACGTAGGCAAATGTCTGGATGTGACAGCTTTCACTATATTCGGCAAAGAATCCTGCAATCCCAAAGCTCGTATACCTGCAGTAGATCCCTCTCTGTACAGGATGATATAAGGAATCGGTATGCGGTTGCACCCGCGAAGGGGTGTAAATCCTGTGTCTGATCAAACTGCCCCATAACCGCCAGGGGATGATAGGTCGTCACGCCCCTCAAACCAGCAATGGGGATGAAATCCATGCCAGGCACATGAGTCAAGAAGCTCATGAAGGAGCAATAGCCCGAATAAACCAATAGATGAAAGGGGTCCTCAATGATAGACAAAAATGATGTCCAGGAGGCCACATCAGTACAACTCACGGGACGAAACGAAAACTGCGTGGCTATGTTGTGACTGAAGCAAAACCCTTGGCGGCGGAAGTGGCCGATGGGACTAAGATGACTCATGAACCACACATACAGCAAAGTCGAGCTCCCTCTGAAGAATCTTCCTCGGAAGGACTGGCAATATGTGGCCGACATATAGGTATCCGCCAATATCATGGGGAGAATGGTGTGATCCTCCTGAAGGGCCCTAATGGCCGCAACAATCCGCATGTCCAAGTGATCGGATCCTGCAGGCAAATACAAAACTGAGATGACATAGGCCATCAGAACGCCCACTCTCAAGGCATCCCAGCGCTCCTCGGACACGGAAAAATCACCGAGGAAAAGACGGAAAACTGTCAGGTGAGCCCAAATCGGTCAATCAAGAATTGAAGAGGAACCATATGGTCTGATGTGATTACCGGTAATAAGACAGCCCTCCGCAAACCGGTATAAAAGTCAAGAATTGACGGCGCATGGAACCAACGGTAACCCTAGCACAGGGACCATCCAAAACGGCAAGCCGGTGAAGCGAGCATACTACTCCTCAAGGGTGGGGGTCAGCTCTACTGTCCCAAACCTAAACACCTGACGGGCAGGGGCCCAACAGCTCAAAAGACCATCCACAAAGCCCGCTGGCACCCGGAAGGTTAATAAGGACCAAGAATGTCCCAAAAGACCATCTACGATAACCCTATCTGCTGGCAGTAGAACTGTCCAACCAGCGGAAGAGGCTGCCAATCAACCCTGTGGGAGGAATGGAATCCAAACGAACCACGGCATCCGAGGACGACATCTGTGAAAAAATAGTATCAAAAAAGACTGTACAGGGGTCATTCTCTGCCCATAAATAAAAAGCATGCATCATACAGTTAATAATAAAACAGGTGAATTCCATAAAATGAAAAAGAAAACTGTGCATAAATAAATAAATGAGTTCAGTACATAGTGCATAAATGAAAAAGAAATCTAAGCAGGTGCCGATACAAAAGGCCCTATCCTATCCCGGTCTAAATAAAATCAGTATCATCTATGAAAGCAGGATCCTCGAACTGATCCCCTGGAGTCGTCGAGCTCGGAGGACCAAAGTTCATATCAGGGATGTAGGGATGCGCTGTGGCATCTCTAGATGAACTCGGGCCTGCATCATAACCTGCACCGTCAGGAATCGTAGGTGTAAGCCTCCTCCGGGGGCCCGGCCCAACCCCCCCGAATAAACAGCGACAATTGATCTACCTGACGGGTCAATGAGGCGATCTGCTCAGCGTGGGTAGGGGTCCGAACACAAGGCAGCCCAAATCGGTCATCGTCACCGAGCCTGGAAACCATGTCTCCAAGGAAGAGAAAGTGGCCCGAGTCTGAGGACCGATGGTACGGGGCACCCACCATGTACGGAATGCATCACTCGTAGTGGGACCCCGTGGAAAGCATCCGGCCGTCCTCCCCGGCAAGCATGATCTCCGAGGGCTGAGAATCCAGCGGCCAGAAAGTAGTGAAGGAAAGGGAGTGCGGGATGCGGATCTCCCCAGTGACGCATCTGAATGCGCGCTCTCCCAGATACATCACCCAGCCTCCAACACTCTGCAAAGTGAGGCGACGGGTGGAAAGCTCGAACTCCGGGCCGGAAGGATGCCCGTCAGCAAACCCCACAGTCAGATGATCGGAGAGGTAGGGAATCCAGACGACCTCTGCAGCCGTGATCAGCTCCAGCTGGATGCGACAGTGTGCAAAACTGCCAGACACGGGGACCTCCTCGAGAGTACTGTGATGCCATCGCCGACCCCGAGGATAAGTGTCCGGGCCCAGAGTAGTGATAGGCCTCAGACATGGCAGCCGCTCGTAAGCCCAGAACTGTGAATAGAAACAAGGCAAGGCATGAGTCACTATCAAATACAGAAAAGAGATGAAAGGAAAAGAAATACAGTAAGAGAGAGGAGGAGGGGACTCACCAACAGAAAGTGGTAGAAGCCGAGCCAGGCATCAGTCTGTCCCTCCGAGCGTAGGCGCATGCCGTGGAGGAAGTAGGCAAAGGTGAATGACCCCCAGTCATAGTCACCGATGCGGTCCACGTCTCTGATCCGCTCCTACGACGCTGAAATGAATGGTAGAGGAGTTATTCCCCAGAAAACAACCCCTCATGATGGTCAGGAACAGGCGTCGTAGCAGAATGTCCCTGGTGCCCTGATCCGCGGGAAATGGGCAGTGCGTACAGACCCCCGACTGCATCGACAGCCAAGGCACCAGATCGGATACTGCGGGCCTTAAAAGACCCGATCCTCAGCACCGAAGCCCAATAAAGCTCGGACCTCCACTGGAGTGATATCAAGATCCAGGGGGACACGGGACCCGGTGAAACTCTATGCCCGTAAATGTACCTCCAATCCCAGGGAGTCAGCACGACCTCACAGTCAAGAAGAGATGGAGAGACTGCGTTATGGTGGAACCATCGCTCGGATAAAGCCCTCATGTAACCCCAGGGGCACTGGCGGGGGATGATAGTGAAGAAATGTCGAAAGCCCCAAGAGTCCACCATCGCCCGATAATCACTGTGCAGGGCCGCGTAAAGGGAGTAGATGTTGAACCAGTTACCCCTCGGCTGGGTAAACTCAGTCACCTGTGAAAATCACCAAGGGGTCAATCCGGATAAAAGGAGAATGGAGAAATTGAGAGTGAAATCAGAATAGAGCTGAAATATACCTCGTTAGCCACGAGAGATGCTGAGGGGTGACGACTGAGATCCCGACCCAAAAGATCGGGTATCTGCACAGAGGCGCCAGAAGGAGCCTGATGAGTAGATGGAGCCGGTATGCTGGAGGATGGCCCCTCTGTCGCGACCTCCGGAGGGACAGCCTCCTCAACGTCCGGATGACCAGGACGGAATGGGGACAAAGCCTCCGTCAAGCGACGAGCCTGACGGGTACGAGGGGGAATAGGGGCAGGTGCAGCCCTACGACGGCGAACACCCGAAGTCCGAGAGGCGGAGGAGCTACTGGGCGCATCACGATCCATAGCTGGAATAGAACGGGCGAGAAAGAAGGTAAGTTTCCTTTTAAAATTATGTAATGAACATTCTAAATTTCTAGCCTCATCATATGATTAATGCAACATGATGCATGTAAAAAAAAAAAAATAAAAAAAAAAAAAAAAAAAAAAAAAAAAAAAATAAAAAAAAAAAAAAAAAACGGCAGAGTTCCGTTTGTAAATTGAACATCCCAGGCATAAGCCAAACGTGTTTTCCATCAATCAAAGCCTCAAACAGATTTAAATTGCATTCATATATGTAATTACAGCATGTAATGCATGATTTTATTGCAGAAAAGGAATAACAATATGTGGGACCGCCTCATTAACATAAAATAGGATTTCACATAGTTGATACATAGCATGTTATATATGATGGTACATTACATGACATTGTAAAGCATACATTTTATCTCTAAACATGCAAAAAAATCAAATGTATAGCAAAACATTGACGAAATTGAAAAGTGACCGGTCAAAGTGTTACCTGTAGCGCGTAGATCGATCCTACCGGAACAGTTTTTGCAGGAAAGTTGAAAAAAATCGACAAAAAAAAAGGCCCTCGCGAACAAGAAAAATCGAGAGAATCTCTTTGAATTACAAGTTGAAAGTGACAGATCTGGAGGAGCCGCGTTGGATTTAAGGCCCGATCATGGCCGCAGATGTATCTGCGGCTGGCCGCAGATCCATCTGCGGCTGGCCGCAGATCCATCTGCGGCTGGCCCTGGTGGGTCCCACCTTGCTCCCTTGCAGGCCATTTGACGTGTGGAAGTGAAAAAGTTTACGAGATGGGTGACCGGCGACGATACCCGGCCCCGACATGACCGATCGACCGGCGACGATAACCGGCGATCACGAGATGGATGACCGGCGACGATAACCGGCTCCGACAAGATAACCAACCGGCGACGATAACCGGGGGTTACGAGATGGGAGGGGAGACCGGCGACGATATCCGGCCCCCGACGAGAACGATCGACCGGCGACGATAACCGGCGATCATGAGATGGATGTCCGGCGACGATAACCGGCTCCGACAGATAAACCAACCGGCGACGATAAACGGGGGTTACGCGATGGGTGACCGGCGACGATACCCGGCCCCGACATGACGATTCGACCGGCGACGATAACCGGCGATCACGAGATGGATGACCGGCGACGATAACCGGCTCCGACAAGATAACCAACCGGGCGACGATAACCGGGGGTTACGAGATGGGAGACCGGCGACGATATCCGGCCCCGACGAGACGATCGGACCGGCGACGATAACCGGCGATCATGAGATGGATGTCCGGCGACGATAACCGGCTCCGACAGATAACCAACCGGCGACGATAAACGGGGGTTACGCGATGGGTGACCGGCGACGATACCCGGCCCCGACATGACGATCGACCGGCGACGATAACCGGCGATCACGAGATGGATGACCGGCGACGATAACCGGCTCCGACAAGATAAACCAACCGGCGACGATAACCGGGGGTTACGAGATGGGAGACCGGCGACGATATCCGGCCCCGACGAGACGATCGACCCGGCGACGATAACCGGCGATCATGAGATGGATGTCCGGGGCGACGATAACCGGCTCCGACAGATAACCAAACCGGCGACGATAACCGGGGGTTACGCGATGGGTGACCGGCGACGATACCCGGCCCCGACATGACGATCGACCGGCGACGATAACCGGCGTTCACGAGATGGATGTCCGGCGACGATAACCGGCTCCGACAGACAACCAACCGGCGACGGTAACCGGGGGTTACGCGATGGGTGACCCCGCGACGATACCCGGCCCCGAACAAAGACGATAGATTGAAAGAGTGAACCCAAGGGACTAACAAAACACAGTCAAGGGGTTAATACATTGACACTCTTACTAATGTCTTGCATGCATTACATCTTATATCGCATCATAAGCTATATGTATGGCATCATATATGTACTGTCATTCTTACGGAATTGTCCATTCATGCATCGAGTGTCCTATTCTTTATCCTGTTCATTTCATTTATCATTCCATAAAACATGATAAAGAGGGGCAGCTGTAGACACCGCCCAAATTTTGCATTTCCTATACTGACCATGACAGGAGGGCAAATTCGTCCCATTGGGACCGGCCTGCGAGACGGAGGGTGAACATAAGTGCGAACACTTAGAGCCACCACGACGACTTGCGATCAAGGCCGTCCGAAATGAGCATGCCGAATGATGTGTCACGTCCCGCAATAATTTCCGGACATGCAAAATACAAGCCTTTCGGATAAAAACTAACGGCGCGACGCGAGAATCGAGGTACGGTGCGAGAACCGAGGAGGAATTAAATAATCAAAGTGGAAGGTGTGCTGAGTGGGGTGTGGGCGCCCAGCCAGCCCAGCCGCAGATCCATCTGCGGCCAGCCGCAGATGTATCTGCGGCTGGCTTTGGCCAGCCTATATCAACCATTTCTTCTCAGCATACAGGGAGTTCGAGAATTTTTGGAGAAGAAGAGAATCAGCAAGGAAACAGCAGCAGGAAATAGAGAAAAAGAGGAAGAAATTAGCATAGATTTTGCACTCAAATAGGAGAGAAAAGTAAGAAAAAAGAGAGGAATAATATTTTGTGATTTGATTGTATCACATAAGACTTTTTCTTCTATTCAAATACACAAATTTAGATCCATTTTGATCTCATTTGCAAGGTGAAAATCTTCTCAATTTTATAATTTCTATCATATCTTTTGGTCAAAATCAAATGAAATTTTCATATGATTATGGGAATAATAAATTAGGGAGTATTAGTGAGGGTTTCCATTTGGAACAAAAATTTTTCCTAATAACCCGATGATATTTATTTATTGATTCTCTTGTTTGTTTGTTTTTTTGGTGTTATATTGAACAAGGTTCTTTTAGATCTCTATTTTGGGATGTCTTGGTATTGGATAGATGAATCCGTATTGGTTCTTTCTTTGTAATATCCGATTGTGGATGTGTGGAAAATTTGGTTGTGAGCCTAGGAAAGCGACCCCGTGGTCCAAATCCAATGATGGACGTATCTTGGATGTATATAGTGGGTAAGATATAGTCTCTTTGTAAATATGTAATATTGGGCCTTAAAACGACGCCAAGGCGGAATCGTGTTTAAGGCCCCGAAATAGTGAAATTTGTGATTGTTGGCGTTCGGGGATATTTTGATGGCTTACATGCCCATGAATAGCCCCGACGCGTGTTTATGCTCGATTCGATTTATGACGCGAAATTGATTTCAAAGCTAAATGATAAGATTTTCATAAAAATCAAGCAAAGTAGGATATTAGAATCACGAGGTTAAAATTTGAGAAATGTTAATGAATGTCGATTCCTATCTAACGAGGAAGCTAAAGAAAGATCGTTTTCCAAAACACCACACAAAAATGATTTTGTAAATAAAGTAACGTTTTATTAAATCTTTTGTGCATCAGGGTGAAAGAGATCCTAGAAATTGCCCGATCGTTTCACGAAAGCAATGTATAGATCTCGATTCCTATTTTGAACGAAGGTTTAAAAATTCTTCTTTTGCCAAAACGACATTTAAATGAAAATCTCATAGTTTTGGACAATTAAAACCAAACCTTTCTCATAAAGAATAAAGCTTTCTCGTGTATACCGAAAAGACATTCCGAAGCATACTCAAATTAAAACACGATTTTCCCTAAAATCCAAATGACTCTTTCATACAAACTCACCACAACATTCACATAGGCACACACACACACACACGCGCGCACCTACATACACATATTCATGAATTAAAGGATAGGAAAGCATTAAGATTGCGGTAACCGTGTTTCACGGAAGTCGAGGGGTGCCTAACAACCTTCCCCTCACTTAAGCAAGCCCCCGAACTCTATGAATCTCAATTCGCAGACCCAATTAATTCGGAGTCCACACATGAGCCAGCGATTTATAAAAAGCGAAAACTCGGATGAGTTGGTACATCCATTTCAAATATACCAACTGGCGACTCTGGTTAATTGGCTCATCATAAAACGCGATCTTTCAAAACCCCGTCGACATCAATGCCGACCTTTTCCAAACGTCATCTAAATCAAAAGGCTAAAATTGGAAAAGGCAAGAAAGCGAAAACCCGGCGTCGACACCGAGTTTTCAAGCCATACTTGGATAAGTTTGTGGTAGTTTTTATCGATGACATCCTAATCTACTCAAAGACCAAAGAAGAGCATGTCGAACATTTGAAGATGGTGTTAGAAGCACTAAGGAAGGGGAAGATGTACGCAAAATTCTCCAAGTGTGAATTTTGGATGGAGAAGGTCCAATTCTTAGGACACGTGATAGACAAGAATGGGATTTCAGTAGACCCTGCGAAGGTGGAGGCTGTCAGTGGTTGGGAACAACCTAGGACGCCGACGGAAGTAAGAAGTTTTCTAGGGTTAGCTGGGTACTGTCGAAGATTTATCTAAGATTTTTCTAAGATAGCAACCCCGTTAACCAATTTAACAAGGAAGACAGTGAGATTCATGTGGACGGACAAATGCGAAGAGAGTTTTCAAGTACTAAAGAAGAGGTTAAGCGAGGCACCTGTATTATCCTTACCAGATGATACGGGAGGATTTGTGGTGTATAGTGATGCGTCGCATAAAGGACTCGGTTGTGTGCTTATGCAACACGGCAAAGTCATTGCATACGCGTCACGATAATTGAAGGATTGCGAGAAACGATACCATACCCATGACTTGGAGCTAGCGGCAATAGTTTTTGCGTTAAAAATTTGGAGGCACTACCTGTACGGAGAAAAATATGAGATATATACAGACCACAAAAGTCTGAAGTATATTTTCACATAGAAGGAGCTAAATATGAGACAAAGGAGGTGGTTGGAATTAATCAAGGATTACGACTGCGAAATTCTTTATCACCCGAGAAAAGCCAACGTAGTAGCTGACGCGCTGAGCAGGAAAGGAAAGGAGAAACTGTTCACATTGACAACTCAGGAGGAGTTAATAAGAGACATGGAAAAATTGGAAATAGAAGTTGGGGAACCTCGAGGGCCCAGTGAAAGGTTGTTTGTAATGGAAGCTCGTTCAACATTATTGGATCGAATCAAAGAAGCACAAGAAACGGATGAGGAGTGCGAGAAAATAAAGAAGCGGATGACAGGAAGTGAGGAAGAAAAATTCCGAATGGATAAGGATGGTATTTTGAGATTCGAGAATCGAGTGTGGGTGCCAGCTATTGCTGAATTAAGGGAGGAAATTTTGCGCGAGGCACATAGCACGGTCTATTTTGTTCATCCTGGAGGAACGAAGATGTACCGGGATATACGACAACATTTTTGGTGGCCCAATCTGAAGCGAGAAGTTGCAGAGTACGTCAGTAGATGTCTCACTTGCCAACGAGTCAAAGCAGAGCATCAGAGGCCGAGTGGTCTACTTCAACCACTGGAAATACCGGAGTGGAAATGGGAGCACATTACAACGGATTTCGTGGTGGGACTTCCAGTCACACAGAAGGGTTTTGATGTCATTTGGGTTATCGTGGACCGACTAACGAAGACAGCTCATTTTCTACCAATCAAGATTCGTTTCAACCTTAATCAATTGGCAAATTTGTACGCGAAGGAAATAGTTTCGCGACATGGAGTGCCGGTGTCAATCGTTTTCGATCGAGATCCGCGCTTCACGTCAAATTTCTGAAAGAGCCTGCAAGAGAGAATGGGAACACGACTGAGGTTGAGTACCGCGTATCACCCTCAGACAGACGGACAAAGTGAAAGAACCATACAGACACTAGAAGATATGCTTCGAGCTTGCGTAATAGATTTTAAGGGAAACTGAGATGACTATTTACCCTTAGTAGAATTCGCTTACAATAATAGTCATCACGCGAGTATCGGTATGCCACCATACGAAGCTCTCTATGGGAGGAAGTGCAAAACACCGTTGTGTTGGGATGAAGTCGGAGAACGACGACTTTTAGGGCCGAAGATAGTTCAACAGACAGCCGATGTGGTGACAACGATAAGAGCCAGACTAGTAGCCGCTCAAGATCGCCAAAAAAGGTATGCAGATTTGCATCGTCAAGACCGAGACTTTGAAGTCGGTAGTTTTGTATTCTTAAAAGTATCTCCCTGGAAAGGAAAGATCAAATTCGGCAAGAAAGGAAAATTGAGTCCGAGGTTCATAGGGCCATTTGAAGTGTTGAAGCGGGTGGGCGGAGTGGCGTATATGGTAGCTTTACCGCCTGAGCTAGAACACATCCACAACGTGTTTCACATCTCCGTGTTACGTCCGTACAAACCCGACTATAAGCACGTGATTACCTATGAGCCGATTCAAGTAGAGAAGAATCTGACTTATGAGGAAATTCCTGTCCAGATACTAGATAGAAAAGAGCAAACCTTGAGGAATAAAGTCATATCTTCTGTAAAGGTAGTTTGGCGAAACCACGACGCCGAGGAGGCAACATGGGAGTTAGAGAGTAAGATGAGGAGGGAGTATCCCCATTTGTTTGTGTAACCTTGTATCAATTCCGAGGACGGAATTCTTATAAGGGGGGGAGGATGTAATACTCGAGAATTTTGAATAATATTAATATTGACTTTTCGATATAAGTTGAATATTTAATCGAATATGAGTATACGTGATCTACCATTTTGGTAGTGGTGTGATAAATTGACTTCTTGTTTATTTATTAAAGAAATGATTTATTAAGAAAAGAAATTATTAATATTAATTAATTATTGTGTGACTAATAATCTCTATTAGATTATTTAAGTGTTATATGCCATGCTACTTGAGGTATAACCGTGTGATGAAAGGTGTATTATTTGTAATAAAGTTTCGATATTCATTTAATAATATAAAAGAGATGTGTGACATTTAAATTGCATGAACATTCTATATGAGATATTGATGTGCGATATGGACTATTAAATGTGCATTTTAATTACAGGAGGTAATAATAGAAGTAAACTAATAATTGTTGGATAATAATTATTTTAATACTAGAATGTTTATTGTAATAATATTCTATTATAGAAGCAATGGAATAATAATGTACATTAAATACTGGGTGTTAGTAATTTATTAGATTTTACTTAATTAATGTGCATGGATTATATGATAAGTGTACATGTGACTTTATTAATACAATGTGGTAGCATTTAATTATTTAATACATCTTGACCTAAGTTACATTTTAAATCAAAGTGTGCTAATAAGCCTTGTTGGAATGTCTGAGTTCTTTGTCCCAAATTAAGAGTCACCTCCTTGCCCAATTGGAATTTACGTGAAGAACAAAAAGGCTACAAGCCTAGCTTTTCTTCTTCTCCTTATAATCAGCCATGCAATCTCAGATTAATGATGAAAGGGGGAGTGGTGCTAATAGTGCAATTCACTAACTTCCCATTAACCACTAGCTTCTATCTTCTTCCTTTGGTTCACGAAATTGGTTAATGGCTTGGCATGGATAATATTTTCTCTATAAATTAGAAGCCTTACTTCACAAAGAATTGAGTTGTAAAATCTGAGTTTTAGTCCATCAGGGGTGATAATCTGCTATTAGCTTCAAGAAGGTAATAATATTGCTTTAGTATGTTTTAATTTCAAGTTTGGCAAATTCTTAGAAATGCATGAAAATCTCTTGTTAATTAGTTGGTAGTTGATGCTATGTTGTTATGTGAGTCAACATGTATGCTAAGAACACAATGTGATTGGGTTTAGCTGCGTCCAGGAAGGTTTAGCCATGTGCATTGTAGGATTCTACTGAAACAGAGTCAATCTGGGCACTAAGTCGAAGTGGCGCAGCTGCGCCACTTCTATAGTACAAACCCGCGCAGCTGCGCCGTGCTCCAGACAGAGGCACTTGTTTCTGTTATGATTTAATACTTTCCAATGTGGTTAGTTAACTTAGATATGCCTGAAAATATGTAAAGCATGTAGTGTAAGGTTCCTTTGCATAGCATGAGCATCTTAGCTTCAATTTGTATGTGTTTTTCTAAAGGAAACTTATAGTTTTGAAACTAGACTTTACCAAAACTTACAATGTGCAAGTCCTGATCATACGAACATATGTATAAGGTCTGATTATGCATGACATAAGGTTCCAAGATGCTTCATGTGTGCTAGATGACCACGACCTAGTTCTAAACGACTTTTAAAGGAAAACTTGGACATTTTCAAATAAACATGCATAATTATAATGATAACTCCATTCTAACGTGTTGGACATGCATGTTAGTACTCGGATATTCCCCAAACATGATGTGTATGTGTGTTCCTTTAGTATGGTATAACATTGCATCGTTCAAGCATGAATTTAAGCAAATTCCCAAGTTGTGAACTATGTAAACTAATTATATATGATGTGTGTAGACACCCAAATTTTGTACTTCGTATATTAACCCTGAGAGGAGGGCAAATTCGGCAAATGAACCGGCCTGTGAGAGCGAGGGATGGAAAAGTACGAACACTCGACGCCACCACAACGATTTGCAAATCAAAACCAACGTGACGGCAGGGCCATCCGAAATGAGCATGCCCGAATGATGTGACACGTCTCTCAGTGATTTTCGGACTGTAAAATATAAGCCTGTCGGCGAAAACCGACGTCACGACACGAGAATCGAGGCGTGGCACAAAAAACGAGAAAGTCAAGCCAGCCAGCTGCGAATTGATCTGCGGCCAATAGTGCGCCTTTTGAAAACACGGAACTCGAAACACGGAAACCAGGAAATCAGCTGAGTGCGATGGGAGGCGGCCAGCCAGCCGCAGATCAATCTGCGGCTGCCCTGGACCAGCCTATTTCAGCTCAGTTTCTTCATTTCATCCGGGGAGTTGGCAGCAGGCGGAAAGAAAGAGGAAGAATCCAGCAGCAAGAACAGCAGCGAGAAATGAGAGAAAAGAGAGAAAAATAGTGAGGAATTATACCTCTTTTTCTAGATTGTATCACATATAATTTCTACCATATTCAATATACGAATTTATACGCATCGTGGTGTCATTTGCAAGGTGAAAAAACCTTCTTTTATAGCATTTTTTGTTATATCATTTTGTTAAGCTTTTGTCATTTGGGATACATTAAATGTAATCTTTCTTGTATATTATGGTGAATCCATGGATTAAGGACTATTAGTGAGGGTTCCAAATGGAACGAAATTCTTCCTAATGGCCCGATGATATCCATTTGATGATTTTTAGCTCGTTATAGTAATGTAGCAACTTTGGATGTGAGCCTAGGAACGCGACCCCGTGGTCCAAATCCGATGATGGACATTTTTGGGTGTATGTAATAGGGTCGATGTACCCTTTATTGTAAATATGTAATTGTCGGGCCTTAAAACGACATCAAGTCGAAAATCGGGTTTAAGGCCCCGTAATAGTGAAATATGTGCTTGTGGGCGTTAGGGGTTATTTTGATGGCTTACATGCCCATGAATAGCCCCCAATGCAGTATAATGCTTTGATTTGATTTATGACACAAAATTGATTTCAAAGCTAAATGATAAGATTTTCATAAAATCAATCAAACTAGGCTATTAGCACCACGAGGCTAAAATTTGGAAATGCTAATGAATGTCGATTCCTATTTAACGAGAAGGCTAAAGGAAAAATCGTTTTCAAACATCACAAAAATGATTTTATAAAAATAAGTAACGTTTTATTAAATCTTCGTGCATAGGGTTAAAGTGATCCTAGAAGTTGCCCACCATGCTATTTACGAAAGCAACGTATAGATCTCGATTCCTATTTTGACGAAGGTTTAGAAAACTCTTGTTTTTGCCAAAACGACACCTAATGAAAATCTCATAAGTTTTTGACAATTAAAATCAAACCTTTCTTATAAAGCTTTCTCGTTAAGCCAAATGACATTCTAAAGCATTCTCAAAAGAAAGTACGACTTTTCATCAAAACCCAAATGGTTTCTTCATGCAAACTCACCACGACATTCACATAGGCACACACACACACGCGCGCACATACATACACACATTCAAGAATTAAAGGATAGGAAAAGCATCAAGATTGCGGTAACCGTGTTTCACGGAAGTCGGGGGTTCCTAACACCTTCCCCTCGCTTAAGCAAGCCCCCGAACTCTATGAATCTCGGTTCGCAGACCAATTAATTCGGAGTCACACATGAGCCAGCGATTTACGAAAAAATGAAAACTCGGATGAGTTGGTACATCCATTTCAAATATACCAACTGGCGACTCTGATTAATTGGCTCATCATAAAGAACGATATTTCAAAACCCCGTCGACATTCATGCTGACCTTTTCCAAAAATCATCTAAATAAAAGGCCAAAATTGGAAGAGACTAAAAACCGGCGTCGACAGCTGGCGACTCTGCTGGGGACATTAGAGGGCTTAAGCCGCGTTCAAATCTTGATGCTATCCTATCCTTTTAAAATTCATAAAATGTGTGTGTGTGCGATATTTTGATTTTTTACTTTTGTTGTGTGAATGTGTGTTTTGCCCAATAAATGAATGATTGAATGGAATTGCTTTACTTTTAAGTAATCATTTGCATACGGTGAGGACGATGAATGTGAATGTATGTTGAGAGAGTACCTCCTCCTGAGGCGAACCTGTCGGTTGCTTATTACTGGACTCAAAGGGGCTGCTCCCCGGAGATGGCTCAGGAAACACACCACCCAAATCCGCTCCAATCGAAAGGATTCAGACGAGTAGATTGCGAAGATTTGGGGACCTTCATGCCGAAAAGCCCGTGAGAGTAACCCTAGGATAGGTCAGCCTCAGATTAACCCAACGCAGGAATAGTCTCTTCATGCCCTTTTACGTTCACGCATATAAATGTCGTGATCCCATTCATATATGCCTCCCCTTCTGTCAAGAGAAATTACTAACCTCTATGTTTTGCAGGGAACAGCTGGAGAAGCATAATAAAGTCGTGTTTCAGCATTTGTTATTGCATTAAAGGACTACTAACTTTCTGTTTTACAGGGAAAGATTAAAAAACCCAAAAACACAAAAATTATAGCTTTAGCATGCATCCACATTTTTTCTTCCCCAGGACTAAACTTCGAACCATTGTCTCTGTAGGATTGCTCCTCAAACCCGTTCGCAGTCTAAAAGGGCCCAAGACTCTACATCTGAAATGGCTGATCTTCCATCTACTAATCCTGGTTCAATATCTCGTTAGGAATTTGATGATTTTAAGAAACAGATGTTGGAGATGGCCATAATGCTGAAGGAACAATGGCTACCTAGGCAGGATCCACCTAAAGAGGATCCACCCCAACCTAAGGGCGAACCTGTCTTCCCAAAGGTTATTCCTATACCCAACCAGACAGTGATTACTATCCCGGAGGAAGGAGACACTGACGACCTTCGGAAGAAAATGAAACAAATAGAGGAGACTATCCAATCTCTAAAAGGCATAGGCTCCCTAGGCAGGGTTAATTATTCAGATCTATGTGTCTTCCCCGGAGCCAGATACCCGGAAAAATTTAAAATTCCCGAATTTAAGAAATACAATGGGAATGGGGATCCTTATACACATCTGAAAATATACATCGGGGAGCTTGGATCTTATGCCGAAGACGAAGGTCTAAGAATGCAATTATTCCAAAAGAGTTTGACAGGAGAAGCGAGAATCTGGTACGCCCGTCTTGACAATGCCCGGATCCACAATTAGGAGGAGTTGGCCCATACCTTCTTAACACAATATAGCTTTCAGGCACAAATGGCCCCTGATAGATATCAAATGACGAAGATGAAGAAGCAACCAAAGGAATCTTTCAGGGATTATGCACAGCGATGGAGGGGTATGGCTGCACAGGTGAATCCCCCAATGAGCGAGTCGGAGATGGTGATGACCTTCGTGGACATTCAAGAGGCACCTTATTATGAGCGGGTTATATCGGGGATTGGAAGACCTTTTGCTGAGATGATTAAACACGGAGAAATGGTGGACATGGGGTTGAAATCTGGCAAGATTTGGGATTTCACGGCTTTGGAGACAGCTGTAGAGCAGATCCGGAGTGGAAACTATGGCAGCACTTTCCGTAGGGTCCAAAAGAAAGAGGAGGAAGATGTTTCCCTCATCCTGCAGGGATCATCTAGAAAGACAGAGAACAGTCCTCCAGTACAGATACAGAGAGTGGGGCCATCTCGACAGCCTAACTTCACTGATCAAAGGACGGACGGGCGAAGAAGGTTCGAGACCACAAAAAATCGAGTATTCACCCCGCTCGGGGATCCTCTTGAGCAGATTTTGGCAGTATTGATAGCCGAGAGGAAAATAATCGATTTGGCACCCCCAAGTGACCCGAATGGAAGAAGGTTTGACCCAAGCAAGCGATGCGCATACCACTCAGGTTCCCCCGGTCATGATACGCAGAAATGTGGGACGCTGAAACACAAAATTCAGGATTTGATTGATAGTGGGGAAATCGTGGTGGACCAGCCAGGGTCACCAAATGTTAAATCCTCTACCTAAGCATGATGGGGAATGGGGGTGAATCCAGAAGTATGGCAGTGAATCCCGGCCAGTAGAAGATCAATGGGTTTTAAAATTCTGAGTTTTATTTCAAATCCCTGCACGCTCATGTCATTTTGTCATGTTATCCAATAAGAAGATCATGTGCTGAAATGTTTTATATATATGACAAGCATTTTTTTGTTTTATGGAAGTACCCCAAATTGAGGCATTCTAGCCTGACAAGCAATAGGCCAAATTTGAAGGAGGATCACGATTTTGGTATAAAGCTAGATTTCGATCTGATGGGGATCGAGCAGGACGAGACAGATATCGACAATACGCCTGGCGAGATCAAAGGATGGGTCGAGGGTAAACCCAAACCCAGTTTAGACAAAACCATCGCCATCAAACATCAGAGCCCCTAACGATCACAAAGAACCCGGAGTAGGGGCAAATTCGACCACAAAAAAAAAAGAAAATATAAAATTTCAAAAATCAAAAATCCCCCAAACCTTTCAATAAGTCAAAGGACCGGATCTGCTGTTAGCCCAGCGAGGTACCGAGGCAACCAGTATGAGGGAGATCACAAGAAAAGCAACTTAACACTGGGGCATTTGTCAACTACCCAGGAAATGATGTCGTGCAAATTAGAACCCATGCAACAATCCCATCAGCATGCACCATCATCATCAAATGCTACCTCATGTTAATATTCAATGGTACGATCATCTGGCATTTGTCAAGCATAGTTTTCCCGGGATACGATGACCCGCGTGAAAGGGGATTTTATTTGACTTGATAGGAATCGGATTAACTCTGACAAGCAACCGTGGAGCACGATCGTGAGTATGATTAGACGAAGAAAGCTATTCAACCTTTTGATCGGGTGCAAGGCCTTAATTCAAAGCAACGTTTGCGACAGAATCTACCTCATGTGACAGCCTTCACTTTGCATTTGCACAAACTTTCAGTTATGGGGTATAAAACTATGACGACGTTGATGATAATTAACACGTAGTCAGACAGTCAATGATTATCAAGCTAATATTAAGAAGTCAGACGATAAATGATTATCAAGCTAATGTCTCAAATCGTGGCCTGGGTTATTCGAGTAATTAAGCTCGAGGGGTGTCTCTACACCTGGTGCCCTAAAGCGATCTGGTTTGGGAGTCGCTGGCCCAACACTCGTTACATGGGTAACTCAGTGATGAGTCAATTTTATACCTATAAATTGAGTATTTTTAGCTTGATGATTTGTGAGTTTTTGAGTAATTTATATTCTTTTTTATGTGTTTTTATCTTATTGTTATGGAATATGTCTTTGTATCACTTTTATGTATTTTTACTTTATTTTGCAGGAAAAAAGAATAAAAGGGTATTAGGATCAATGTCCATAATTTATCATTGACATAGCAGCCCATTGAGGCCGAATTTTGTCCTTTTCATGAGTTACAATTTATTCAGTCCAGCCTTTATCTCTCAACACTCAAAGAAGGAAGGTTGTAGATCTATTTCTTCGCTTTCCGAATCATCTTGAAACGCCTAAATCGAAGTTCGGATGAGAGAGTTATGACCATTTTACCAACATACGTCAAAGCTGGAAATTTCAGAAAATTGAGCTTTTGGACAGATTGACCTTTGGGGCTTCGGTTGAGATTTGAATTTTGTTAGAGTTTCTAAATGAAAATGTGTTCTTCTTAAAGATTGTAGTGGACTTCTCAAGGTTTGTAAAAAGGTATGGTGGGAAAAATTTCGAGTTCATTTGGGCCTCCAAATATTGATTTTTAGATAGCTAATCCGAATCCCGCCTAGACTAAATTCCTGTTCGGATCAGCTGGAGTATTTGGGCCATAACTTAAGCTTCCCAACTCCAAATCAGGTGATTCAAAAGCCCAAATTCATTAGAAACTCCAGGGCTACAACTGTTATTCTTTGTCCAAGGTCCAATTCGGTGGTTTACAAATTCGAAATTGGCTTACAAGGTGCTGATCAGTTTAGTTGCAATATTTGGACTTTTAACACATCACATGTGCACGTTTTTTGGTGGATTCTTCCTTGGTTGGCTAATGCACATGTCTTGATTGGGTGTTTGATCTTGACTTATAATGATAGGTTAGCACACCATGTGTTCCTATAAATACCAAGTGAAGCTAGGCTTGTATTTTGCCAATTCACACACTAATTCACCACCAACTCATACACTAATTCCTTGTGTCCATTCTCCATATTAGTTTGTTAGTATAGGAGTAGGGAGAGGAAGTAGACCTCCAAGGGGAGGCTACTCTCCTCTCCATTTTTATAGTTCAAGAGCAAGCAAGAGATCAACATTTATGGAAGCGAAGAATCGAAGGCGAATGTTTGGAGATTGAAGATTGTGATCCGAAGTGACAGTCGGATGTCAAAGCATAGTTTTTCTTCTCTAAACTCTTCCTTTATTTTTTATATTCTATTATTGTTGAATATCTTGTAAATTATATTTGCATATTTGCTATGAACTCTTCTCTTTTCTTTTATTTAGTTCCAATGGGATGTTGAACTTTTTATACATTATTTGTTCCTTCCTATATGAAGTTCATTCTCGATAATCTGTTTTAAACTGTTGAATGATATTTATTTTGATTGATTTAATGTGATCAGTTAAGTTAATTTGATTAATATCATCTGCTAGATTAAGGGACAGTATTACGTGTAATTGATATTGTTCCTAATCACAAGTAGCAATTAGTGATACATGATTGTGGTCAAGCTTTTGAGTATTGCTATGATTATTGGAAGACAAGTTAAATAATCCGAGCTTGTGTGATTGTTGCTTGGAATAGTCTAATTCCCTAGATCTTAATGCTGCTGTTATACTAAATCTAGAGAGCTTGTTCTAGGTTGTATAATGGTTAGAATCTTGTGAAGAGCTTGTTTCATTGAGTGATAATTAAGGGGAGTTTCGGGTAGCAGAGCTTGTTGTTACCTAGGGCTATTAATTTTACTGAAGGATAAATATTGTTATGATAAGGTGATATTGAACGGAAGAACTAAAGTCTTTATTTTATTCTTATTACTTTAATTATGTTTTAGTTAATTAGTTAAATAAAATTCCAACCCCCCCTTTGGTTCACAAAGTATAAATTTAGACTAATCATTCTCTGTGGGATCGACTCTTACTTGCACTACTACATTAATATCTTTTGCAGTAAGGTTTTATTTTTGGGTGCTTGCGACAGCACGCCAAATTTTGGCGCCGTTGCCGGGGAATGATTTTAGTTTTATTTTGTGCTTTTGTGAACCTTATTTCATTTTAGCAATTTTCTATCTTAATTTAAACTCATATTGCTTTTTAATTTTGCAGGGACTCTTGACTTGTCCATGGTGATCTCAAGGTCTCAAATAAGAAATAAAGAAGTCGGGCTGACGACTATAAACCAAGCGCTACTTGGGAGGCAACCCAAATTTCACATCCCTTTCATCTAATTTTATTTCACTTGATTTTATTTTTGTTTTATCTTTCGTGTTAGGTCATTTTACAGTTCCAACAACCCACGATGATTGACATATTTACAGGAAAGTCCATTGCATTTGATTCGTTTATTGCTTACATTGAGGACAATGTCAGTTTTAAGTGTGGGGGTAGTATTTAATATTTGTGTTTTTTATGGTATTTAGTATTTGTGTGTTTTTATAAAAAAAAATATGATTTTTTAAGGGTCATTATTTTTAAAATGTGTTTCTTGAGCATTGACTTGATTTAGAACTATGAGCAATGATAAATAAAAAAAAACAAAAAAAAAACTTGATTGAATAAATTGTAACTCATGAAAAATGAACAAATATTGCTTAGTCTGTGTGGTTAACTTTTTTGTTGGTTATTACATTGCTTGTGATCCCTACCTCATTTGAGCACTTATCCATTTGTAGTGAACTAGTGGTACACTTAGAGAAGACTTATATATGACCGAATGCTTGTGGGAGATATCAATAAACTCTATAACTCGTTTAAACATCACTCGAAGTAATGTAACCAAGTTGATTTGTTGGTCATGTGGTGAGTTGAGATGGAGCGTAAAACGCACTCACTCATAAACACGTAGTTAGGGGAGATAGAGCGTAAAACGCACTCACCTATATGAAAAAGAAAAAAAAAAGAAAAAAAAAAGAAGAAGAAGAAGAAACAATTAATCGCAAATCTTGCAATGGGATAAGATGGAGCGTAAAAAGCACTTGCCCATAAGAGATGACTTATGATAAGATGGAGCATAAAATGCACTTACCTGGAGTCTTTTGATCTTAATTTTTGATTTATCTACATTAGCGGTGAGTGATGTGTTAAGCATGTAGTTGTTGGAGTTTAGTTTCCTTCATAAGGTAATGTGGTTAGATAAGTTCATCTGAGTTATACTTGGTTTAGTGCAAATGGACACACACACACAAGGAAAGGATCTAAAGTGAGGTATGACTAACAAGCAAGTTAAAATCCTAGACGTTGCGATATTTTGAAAGTTTTTCTAAAGTTATCATGTGTTGACATCTTTGAGGTCATTTTTCAAACTTTATGTCTCATTGCTCAAGTTAAGTTTTATTAGAAGAGTTTTAAGTCTTATTTTTGTATTTGTTTTGCTTGAGGACAAGCAAAGATTCAAGTTTGGGGGTATTTGATGAGTCAATTTTATACCTATAAATTGAGTATTTTTAGCTTGATGATTTGTGAGTTTTTGAGTAATTTATATTCTTTTTTATGTGTTTTTATCTTATTGTTATGGAATATGTCTTTGTATCACTTTTATGTATTTTTACTTTGTGTTGCAGGAAAAAAGAATAAAAGGGTATTAGGATCAATGTCCATAATTTATCATTGACACAGCCTAAGAAAACGAGCATTACAGTCGAGGAGGCCCGAGCAGATTCGAATCGTGGCATGGGCTACTCGAGTAATTAAGCCTAAGGGGTGTCTCTACATCTGGTGCCCTAAAGTCGTCTGGTTTGGGAGTCACCGGCCTAACACTCGCTACATGGGTAACTCAAGCCTAAGAAAACGAATCTTGCGCAAGGTCAAGCAAAGAATGAATGGTGCAAACCACCAGCTTGTCTCGAACCGTGGCCTTTGTTACTCGAGTAAATAAACCCGAAGGGGTGTCTGCACACCTAATGCCCCAAAACCGTCTGGTTCGGGAGTCATTGGTCCAAAACTCATTAAATGGGTAACTTTGAGTAGCCTAAGAAAACGAGACAAGTGAAGCGGGCTAATAAAAAGAAAGGATAATACGAAAAAACTCTCGGCCTTAAACAAAAAGTCATGAAAGAGAAACCCCTACTGAGTGCTGCATCGCATAGTGCATTTGTCATATGACGTCAATCCTGCTAAGGACGTTGTCGAGAATGGAGACAGAATACCTTTGACGAGGGAAAGTAGTTCTTTTGAATTCGACCTTACTCACGTACAAAGACCATGAATGCTTGAAGGTCTTCTTACGATTTCATAACCCGTTAAATAGAAAATCATCAACTCACGAAGGATCGAAAATAACTTCCAATCTGGTACATGCACTTTTCGCGACTCGCTAGATTGTGCGATCAACAGATATTCAATTTCGTGTGCTTTAACTGCATTTACTCTTTTGTCGAGATTATAATATCTTTGTGTTGAACTAACACTAACGGCCTGAGCCTTCAAGTTCTGGCATTTGTCAGTCATCTGATATGCAGGATCTTGCAAAGCTGTGGATAACTCAGCACGGTCAACATCGCGAGTTTTCGATAGAAATTCTTGGTAGCGACACGCGCCAAGGCAGGGGCAGTTAAGAATCGTGAAATGGAAGGAAGCTGAGGCTGTACAGAACTCCTCGTCATTGGGCCTCTCCCCAATCCTGACTATCACTGCCTCGACATCCAAATGATCCACGTGCATGAGCATATACAAGGATGATATAATGCTGGACAACAGCATATCGGCCGTCAGAAATGATCAAAAGGCCAAAGAGCCCAACATAGCTGTCGGTCATCACAGAGAGCGAAACAGACTGCCTCAACTTCGATGAAATGAAGACGACCAAGAACAGGCATAATACCAAACCAGGGTTGAAGTCTAGAAACTACACTTCATAACGAGGCGTGATCCAGTCAAACTTTGGCAAACAATGACGACGGTTGAATCGTATCATTTTACTGAATAGGGGTCATTTCTATCTAAACATATGTGTGCACATGCATCTGTCCATAACATATCTGCCAGATCATGCATAACATCTGTTGCATGCATACATGTACGATCAAAATGAAAATCTTCAGGGGAAAGTACAAGCACGTCGCTTTCAACCTCACGAATGATCAGACTGTGATGGCTTTTGCGGCGTGGTACATGGACGATGTTGGTGGGAGATCCAGGACATGAAGCCGATCACACATCCCATTTCAAAAAAAAAAAAATCACTCAAATCCAATCAATGACCCTTGGGAAGGGCTGGTATCCAACCAATCAAAGACCCGTGGGAAGGGCTGGTATCCAACCAATCAATGACCCCTGGGAAGGGCTGGTATCCAACCAACAAACGACCCCTGGGAAGGGCTGGTATCCAACCAATCAAAAGCCCCTAAGAAGGGCTGGTATCCAAACAATCAGTGACCCCTGGGAAGGGCTGGTATCCAAACAAGAACTGAACCTGGGAAGACATCCAAGCAAACCACAACAAGGTGGTGAGTGAACCTGGGAAGGCATCCAAGCAAACCACGACAAGGTGGTGAGTGAACCTGGGAAGGCATCCAAGCAAACCACAATAAGGTGGTGAGCACCCTGGGAAGGCATCCAAGCAAACTACAACAAGATGGTGAGCACCCTGGGAAGGACTGATATCCAAACAACTAACACCTTGGGAAGGGCTGATATCCAAACAACTAACACCTTGGGAAGGGCTGATATCCACTAACACCTTGGGAAGGGCTGAGATCCAAACAATAACACCTTGGGAAGGGCTGATATCCAAACAACTAACACCCTGGGAAGGGCTGATATCCAAACAACTAACACCCTGGGAAGGGCTGGTATCCAAACAACTAACACCCTAGGAAGGGCTGAGATCCAAACCGTTAACACCCTGGGAAGGGCTGAGATCCAAACACTAACACCTTGGGAAGGGCTGAGATCCAAACACTAACACCTTGGGAAGGGCTGATATCCAAATAACTAACACCCTGGGAAGGGCTGATATCCAAACACTAACACCTTGGGAAGGGCTGAGATCCAAACACTAACACCTTGGGACGGGCTGATATCCAAACAACTAACACCCTGGGAAGGGCTGATATCCAAACAACTAACCACCCTGGGAAGGGCTGAGATCCAAGACAATCGACCGGCTACGATAACCGGCGATTACGAGATGGGTGACCGGCGACGATACCCAGCCCCGACGAGACGATCGACCGGCGACGATAACTGGCGATTACGAGATGGGTGACCGACGACGATACTCGGCCCCGACGAGACGATCGACCGGCGACGATAACCGGTGATTACGAGATGGGTGACCGGCGACGATACCCGGCCCCGACGAGACGATCGACCGGCGACGATAACCAGCGATTACGATATGGGTGACCGGCGACGAAACCCGGCCCCGACAAGACAACCAACCGGCGACGATACCCGGTGGTTACGAGATGGGTGACCGGCGACGATACCCAGCCCCGACGAGACGATCGACCGGCGACGATAACTGACGATTACGAGATGGGTGACCGACGACGATACTCGGCCCCGACGAGACGATCGACCGGCGACGATAACCGGTGATTACGAGATGGGTGACTGGCGACGATACCCGGCCCCGACGAGACGATCGACCGGCGACGATAACCGGCGATTACGATATGGGTGACCGGCGACGAAACCCGGCCCCGACAAGACAACCAACCGGCGACGATACCCGGTGGTTACGAGACGATCGACCGGCGACGATACCCAGCCCCGACGAGACGATCGACCGGCGACGATAACTGGTGATTACGAGATGGGTGACCGACGACGATACTCGGCCCCGACGAGACGATCGACCGGCGACGATAACCGGTGATTACGAGATGGTGACCGGCGACGATACCCGGCCCCGACGAGACGATCGACCGGCGACGATAACCGGCGATTACGATATGGGTGACCGGCGACGAAACCCGGCCCCGACAAGACAACCAACCGGCGACGATACTCGGTGGTTACGAGATGGGTGACCGGCGACGCTACCAGGCCCCGACAAGACGATCGACCGGCGACGATAACCGGCGATTACGAGATGGGTGACCGACGATGAAACCCGGCCCCGACAAGACGATCGACCGGCGACGATAACCGGCGATTACGAGATGGGTGACCGGCAACGAAACCCGGCCCCGACGAGACGATCGACCGGCGACGAGACCCGGCGATCACGAGACGAGCGACCGGATACGAGACCCGGCACTCACTAGACGATCATCCGCATTGACACTCTTTTTACGAATGTTTTGCATGCCCTACATCTTGCGTTACATCATAAGTTGTGTGTGTTGCATCATGTATGTATTGACAGTCTTTCATGCATCGGGTGTCTATTTCTTTATCTTGTTCATTTCATTTAACATTTCATAAACATGATAAAGAGGGGCAGTTGTAGACACCCAAATTTTGCACTTCGTATACTAACCCTGACAGGAGGGCAAATTCGGCAAATGAACCGGCCTGTGAGAGCGAGGGATGGAAAAGTACGAACACTCGACGCCACCACAACGATTTGTAAATCAAAACCAACGTGACGGCAGGGCCATCCGAAATGAGCATGCCCGAATGATGTGACACGTCTCCCAGTGATTTCCGGACTGTAAAATACAAGCGTGTCGGCGAAAACTGACGTCACGACACGAGAATCGAGGTGTGGCACAAAAAATGAAAAAGTCAAGCCAGCCAGCCGCGGATTGATCTGCGGCCAATAGTGCGCCTTTTGAAAACACGGAACTCGAAACACGGAAACCAGGAAATCAGCTAAGTGCGATGGGAGGCGGCCAGCCAGCCGCAGATCAATCTGCGGCTGCCCTGGACCAACCTATTTCAGCTCAGTTTCTTCATTTAATCCGGGGAGTTGGCAGCAGGTGGAAAGAAAGAGGAAGAATCCAGCAGCAAGAACAGCAGCGAGAAATGAGAGAAAAGAGAGAAAAATAGTGAGGAATTATACCTCTTTTTCTAGATTGTATCACTTATAATTTCTACCATATTCAATATACGAATTTATACGCATCGTGGTGTCATTTGCAAGGTGAAAAAACCTTCTTTTATAGCATTTTTTGTTATATCATTTTGTTAAGCTTTTGTCATTTGGGATACATTAAATGTAATCTTTCTTGTATATTATGGTGAATCCATGGATTGAGGACTATTAGTGAGGGTTCCAAATGGAACGAAATTCTTCCTAATGGCCCGATGATATCCATTTGATGATTTTTAGCTCGTTATAGTAATGTAGCAACTTTGGATGTGAGCCTAGGAACGCGACCCCGTGGTCCAAATCCGATGATGGACATTTTTGGGTGTATGTAATAGGGTCGATGTACCCTTTATTGTAAATATGTAATTGTCGGGCCTTAAAATGACATCAAGTCGAAAATCGGGTTTAAGGCCTCGTAATAATGAAATATGTGCTTGTGGGCGTTAGGGGTTATTTTGATGGCTTACATGCCCATGAATAGCCCCCAATGCAGTATAATGCTTTGATTTGATTTATGACACAAAATTGATTTCAAAGCTAAATGATAAGATTTTCATAAAATCAATCAAACTAGGCTATTAGCACCACGAGGCTAAAATTTGGAAATGCTAATGAATGTTGATTCCTATTTAACGAGAAGGCTAAAGGAAAAATCGTTTTCAAACATCACAAAAATGATTTTATAAAAATAAGTAATGTTTTATTAAATCTTCGTGCATAGGGTTAAAGAGATCCTAGAAGTTGCCCACCGTACTATTTACGAAAGCAACGTATAGATCTCGATTCCTATTTTGATGAAGGTTTAGAAAACTCTTATTTTTGCCAAAACGACACCTAATGAAAATCTCATAAGTTTTTGACAATTAAAATCAAACCTTTCTCATAAAGCTTTCTCGTTAAGCCAAATGACATTCTAAAGCATTCTCAAAAGAAAGTACGACTTTTCATCAAAACCCAAATGGTTTCTTCATGCAAACTCACCACGACATTCACATAGGCACACACACACACGCGCGCACATGCATACACACATTCAAGAATTAAAGGATAGGAAAAGCATCAAGATTCCGGTAACCGTGTTTCACGGAAGTCGGGGGGTGCCTAACACCTTCCCCTCGCTTAAGCAAGCCCCCGAACTCTAGGAATCTCGGTTCGCAGACCAATTAATTCGGAGTCACACATGAGCCAGCGATTTACGAAAAAATGAAAACTCGGATGAGTTGGTACATCCATTTCAAATATACCAACTGGCGACTCTGATTAATTGGCTCATCATAAAGAACGATATTTCAAAACCCCGTCGACATTCATGCCGACCTTTTCCAAAAATCATCTAAATAAAAGGCCAAAATTGGAAAAGACTAAAAACTGGCGTCGACAATGTGAACACATGAGCATGCGTATTTCAGAGGGTATAACCCTTGTATATGAATAAGTACTTAGTATGGTAAGTTACGTGAATTTTTAAATTTGTTTGACATTATTTTACCGAAGTTCTAAATTAAAGATTTATAAAGTAGTAATATAAACTTGAAATGATCATGTGAGCATGCAAACCCCTTTAACATGTGTGCATAATAATTGTTAATGTCTTGGTATGCTAAACAACGGACTGAAGCCAGGAAGACTAAAGCTCAACTCTGGTCTGGCCAGGGGACAGCGCAGCTGCGTCGTCCCTAAGCCTAACCATAGCGCAGTTGCGCCCTCCTGCAGACTAGTCCAGTTGATTCTGCTATAATCTGGACCTTGTGGATTGCTTGTATTGTTATTTTAGAGTGTAAAGCAGAAGTTGTAGAAATGTTTTTGGTATTCAAATACGTTATGGTGTTATGACATGAGTGCTTCGAGTCATGTGCATGGTTTATAAGTAGAGTTTTCGAAACGTAAGGATTAACATCCATTTCAAAAACTACAAAACATGGTAGTATACTATTATGTGATCTAGTTATATACCAAAGATAGTATCCGTAATTGTCTTACATGCTTGATTATGTGAAAGGGGTAATTATCTAGTAATTGATATGTGTGACTAATGGAAGCATTTTTTTATATACGTAACTATGTTACAATAGGATATCTTAGTTCGTCGTCGTGTTGATAAGCTGTAAAGTCGTAAACTACGCTAAAGGCAAGTTTCCTTTAACCCTACTCAATTTACATTTGAGCAGAATGTGGTATATTGTGCAAGTATTCGAACCCTTTCTTTATATTGAGCAAACATGTAAACTTGTATATTCCTGTATCATACAAGTATGTGACAATGACTCTTATGCTTTATAAACTGTCATTCATATTCTAAGGATTGGTTTAAGATTAATATCCCTTAAACTGTATTGCGAGTATTGGTATTCATTAAATCATTGAATAAGATTATAAAAGTTGTCTAAACTATTGTTTCGGTTAGACTATTATACATGTGTTGGAAAACTATTCCAAACCAATTGTCTTGGTGAGGACTCTTATCTATTGAGATGAACAACCCTCATAAAAAGGGGAAAATTATATATTATCGGGGAACCGACGTGCGCACTTACAAGCATGTGACAGGTATGCATAATCTGGGGTATTATAGGCTGATCACCTGTGTACTTGTTTTATTGGATTTTCAGTATAAAAACTGTTAATTCTAGCAAGAGTTCTTAGTCCTTTAGTGACTACTCAGTGTTCATATTCTTGGACTTGAAATGATTAGATGTAAGAATCCTATTGATATTCTTCAGTCCATAGCGACTTTTATGTATAACAATTGATTTTCCTTATTACCCTTGAATTATCCTTTACTGTCATACCCTTGAAATTTGAACTTTATATTGTCCACCCTCCTTGTATATACTTGCTGGGAAAATTTGTTGCTCATTCTTGCTTTCTTTAAACCTTTCAGTTAAAGCAGAGCGAGGTGAACCTTCAGGCAAAGATAAGGGAAAGGGCAAAACTACGGAGTAGCTTTATTCTCCCTTAGGAAGGAGATTAGTCACTATGTTGTTTAAGTTTCTGAATTCGGTTATGTAATAAGCTTAGGCATGGATTATGTATTAGTGCTATGTTTCAGTTTAAATTAAGACTTTTGGATAGTATTGTAGTATCGGTTGCGAAACCTTGGGACGAGAATAATTATATTAAATCAATGTAATTTATTCTATCTTTTCCGCTGCATTAGTTTTATGTCATTATTGTGCTAGAACGTGATGAACCAAATTCGAGACAGTGACGTCAAAATTTGGGGGCGTCACATTTTATTAAGTGCTAGGCGTACACAATTGCGTGTCACTTAGGCGTTCGAATAGATAAGTTTGGCGTATAGACGTACAAGCGTCGTAACGCCGTAACCAGTGGGCATAACCTTGTTTAATATTTTGTTTCTTATTTGAATGAAACATTATAGAGTAGTATATACCATTATTTGGTATCCAATATGTGACTAATTGTTATGTGAAAATGTACTTAATTGTGTAGGATATTAAGGAGCGTGTGTTGTAATATTGTAGCAGGCGCACCAGACAAGTTTCCTAACACTTGTCTAATCCTTGAGTTCAGCAAGTTCCCTAACTTCATTCTTTCTATATATTGAATGCAAATTCTCTTAACCTTATTCAAGCTATTTATTGAGAAAGTTCCATCTTACTCGAGTTATAATTGGACAAGTATTCTATATTATTGCAAGTTCCTTACTCAACTATTTTTATTTGAGCAAGTTTCCTATCTTATACAAATGTTGTATATTGTTTCAAGTATTACTCCATTAAGCAAGTTTCTTATCTTATTCAAGATATTCTGGACAGGTTCCTTTACTTCAATCATTGTCGTATTGCAAGTACTCTTAAAATGAACTGTTAATCGTTCACGTTACCTAGCTATGCTTCAACGCATGTTATTAAAGCTTTCAAGTTCTATATTCCATGAACTGCATAAGATAGATGTCAAAGCCAATTGTTTCGGCTAGACGTATGTTTAATTATCATTGTTGTTAAGTAAAGCTATCCGATCAAATTGTTTGGTTTGGATTCCTATGTAAAGCTGAGATGAATAACCCTCATAGCAGGGGAAACAGTATGTATGTCGGGGAATCGACACGAGCACAAACAGTATGTAAAAGGGGTTATGCATAACACCGGGTACATTAGGTTGATCACCTATTGTATTAGTATATTGGGTTATCAGATGAATTTTTGGTGATTTTAGTAAAAGTTCAGTGTCATAATGACTACTCAATATAGAATATTTCCTCCATTTGGGAACATTGAAATCATTCAGTCCATAGTGGCCCTACAATTGTGTTAAAGAGATCATTCGTAGAAATTATGCAAGTTCTTGAGCTATCTTTTATTCTCTTGATTCTTCAAAGCTATAAAGTATTCATATGATGATTCACGATTATTGTTATTATACTTGCTGAGCAAATTTGTTGCTCAGCCTTGCTTTCCTTAAAATATTTCAGTTAGTGGAGCTCGTGGTGAAAGCTCAGGGAAGGATAAAGGCAAAGGCAAAGCTACTGATTAGCTTGTACCGTCAAGATTACTATTTTGATTATGTATTAAGACTCGTTGACTTTTGTGATGTATTAAGACTTAATCATCCTTATGTATTAAGTTATGTTTTGTAGTAGTCTTGGTTTCGAGACTTGGGACAGGATTGTTTATGTTATATCAATATAAATATTCCTTTACTTCCGCTATAAGTTATCGATTGTATGATGTGTGTACTAGATAGTGATGAACCAGGTCTACGGTTCGGGTGACCCGGATTTGGGGACGTCACAGGTTGGTATCAAAGCCTTAGGTTATAAACCTTTAAAGAGATGTCTTTAGGCTATAACCTTAGGAAGCATATAGAGTATAAGAGTAGATAAAACGCATGTAGGGTTTTGGGGCGATCTTAGATAGACGCATCCTAAAGAATTATGAAAGGTATTTACATTCCTTAAATGAAGCTAGATTCCATTACGAGCTGCTAATAGAGTGTGTCACTTTGTGGTCTGCTTGTAGTACTCATGATAGATATTCTCGTAGTATGATGAGATGATGACATTAAGCTTTCTTACGTTTAACAGAGAATGTCACCCAGACGCAACGTACCACCCCCTGCAACACCTGAGGGATCGGTTAACAATGGAGGAGGTCCGACGGACCCCATGCAGCGGTTAGCGGATATACTGGAGAGAATAGAAAGGAGAAATGCGGTACCCATGAATCCCAACACACCGGCAGTACCTGTTGTCCGATTATATAATGACAATTAACGTGCAAGTATACGCGGTCAACAAGTAATAAAGTGTAAGTAGAGTATCGATCCCACGAGGAATTATTACTAATGTTTTCCAAGTATTAACCTTTTATCATCTCAATCTTATTTAAACAAACGATAATTGTTTTTGTTGTTTTGCATTAATGAAGATAACAAATAATCAAAGAACTATGGAAAGCTTTAAGATAATGAAATCAAATATTAACAAGTCTAAGATCACAATTTCCCCCAACACTTCACTTGAATATCCTAACTCTCTCTTTTCAACTAGTTAAATCACAAGGATTGTTACCCGAGAAATCACAAGTATGTCTAAGCCTCTCTCAATGGCCAAATACGTATTCTCCATTACGGTGTATAGATATATCTCTATTCTACACACTAGCAAGATTCTCATATCAAGAACAATTAGTAAGGTGTATGTCACAAAACCTCATTAACTACTCCATCAATTACCAACTTTCGCAATAGAAATCATTAAGCATGGATTCTCTCATGGATACATGTGGTATTTAGGTATATGTCTATCCTAAATACAATCAAATTATCCATTCATGAGGGTAATAAATAAAACACACGTCACTTAATTTCATAAATTACCCATAGGAATATCTAATTTTCACATGATATCATAACTAGGTCTCAACCTATACTTCCTCTCTCAATTCCATATAAGTTCCCAAGGTAATTACTAGCTAGGTAATTAATATATAAAGCACAAATTATGATATTCAATCACAAATAATTAACCAACATCAAAGAGAGAGCATTCAATTCAAACTATGTATTGGGTTCCATTGAAATCTTAGAAAATTAGTTCTAGTTCATGGTAATTACAATAAACATCAAATTTGATTTATACATCATGATGGAATTACAAATTAAAAAGAGAATACTAGAGATAGAATGATAAAACCCCTTAGGAAGATATTCAATGGTTGCTTGATGGGTTGATTCTTGTTCTCTAGCTTTCCTTCAAGATTTGATACTCCTTGCTCTTTTTGTTCCTTGGACTTTGCTGAAAATTGCCTTGTATTGCAGATTTTTCCTCTTAATTTGATGTTTATGGAAGCCTCTCTCTCTCTAGAATTGATGTTAGAAGTGTTAGATGGTGTTAGAATCCCAGTTTCAGCCGCCTCCTTGGTGTTATAAGAGATGGGTATCCAAAAACCTAGCTTATTCCCGAGTTTTGGACCAAAAATCGCACTTTCTGCATAGCTACAGGTGAGCTCGCCCCGGCGCCAAAATAAGCCTAAAAAGGATTAATACACTTCCTGTTAAGTTATATTAATTATTCCGGATTATTAATCAATAACTCAACAATATTTATAACCATCTCTCGATGTACCATAAACGAATCAACTTAAATCCACAAAAGATAGAATTAAGATGAACACCCTAGTTAACTAATTCACTATATCTCTATGTGAATTACAATTAAAAAGGATTTAAAGCTTATGTTCTCTTTCAGATTACATGTGGCATATAGGTATATCTCTATCCTAAACACAAATTATGAATTCCATCATATGCAAAAAACACAATCGCATGCTACTATGATTAGGTCTAAATCTATAATCCATCTCTCGAGTTCATATAGATTATCACGGTAATTGTTGATCAGACAATTAAGTAATTAATCACAAATCATAATAGACAATCCGATAATAATCAATAATAATTAACAAGGAAGCATATCAATAAAAGCTACGAAATAAGTTCCGTTGTAATCTTAAAAAGAAATTAGTTCATAATTGAATTAAAATCCACAATCCACAATTGATAAAGCATTCAAAAATACAAAATAAGAGGTAGAGAAGAGAATAGAATCTGTAGACACAATCCTTGAGTCTCTCCTTCAGCTCCTTAATTGAATCCTTTGCGCTCTTACAATTGCTTCAAGCCTCCCTCTCTTTCTCCCAAACTAGGGTTAGCAAAAAGTAGCAAAATCTCCCCTATTCTATGCCTCACATTATGTATTTATAGGTTCTAGTTAAAGTCCTAAACCAATTAGAAGTTACAATCCTTGTTCCATTCAATGCGGGTCAAAAATAAGCTTTTTAAAAACCCGACCCAGCGCGGCCGCGCCCATATTGGCCTAGGAAGCAGTTCGTCCGCACCCAAGTGCCAGAAACTAAGTTTTTCACTCTGCAGACCAGCACGGCCGCCCCCAAAATACACTACGAACCAACGCGCCCGCGCCTAACAAAACTCTGCTGCAGCATCTGTTGAAAAATGGTCGTAACGTTTGATCCGGGAGAAGTTACGGGGCCTGCCACATATCAAATCGAAGCTCTCGATGAGATCTATAACTTTTATTCTTTGAGAATTGAGAGATTTAGAATAGATCAAAGTCAAAATTGGGCTTGAAGTGAGTGATATGCAAATGACAACTCGAAACTTTGAGGTTCAACGTCCGTTGGTAAAACGGTCATTACTTTCTCATCCGAACTCCGATTGTGACGATTCAAAATGTTCCGGAACGCTATGGAGTAGCTCGACAATACAGTCCAAATTCCAAACCAAGAACATGCATCCATGTTAATGTTAAAAGCCCTGCAATCTTTCCTTCTTGCGTTTGCTTGCATATTGTACTCCAACAGATGTTCGAATTGCGTTTCCTTTCTCATTCCTACAAAATAACATAAAAACACTATAAATATCTAATACTAACTTAAAATGCTTAAGAACTCACAAATTATCAAGCCAAATGTACTCAATTCATAGATGTAAAACCCACCATCAGTTTGTCAAGAAGAAGGACGGATTGATGAGGCTCTGCATCGACTACCGAGAATTGAACAAATCAACGATCAAGAATAAGTATCCATTGCCAAGGATCGACAACTTGTTCGATCAACTAAAAGGAGCCAGACACTTCTCGAAGATAGATTTGAGGACCGGATATCATCAGTTGAAAGTAAGGAAAGAAGATGTACCTAAAATTGCGTTTCAGACGAGATATAGTCACTACGAGTTTTTGGTGATGTCTTTCAGTTTGACTAATGCGCCGACAGCATTCATGGACTTGATGAACTGAATTCTGAAGCCGTACTTAGACAAGTTCGTGGTAGTCTTCATTGATGACATTTTGATTTATTCAAAGACCGAAGAAGAGCATACCAATCATCTGAACAAAGTACTGGAGACATTGAGACGGGAAAAGTTATACGCTAAGTTTTCCAAGTGCAAATTCTGGACGAAGAAGGTGCAATTTTTAGGGCATGTGATCGACAAAGACGGTATCTCAGTGGACCCTGCGAAGGTGGAGGCAGTTAGTAACTGAGAACAACCGAAGACGCCGACAGAAGTGTGAAGTTTCTTAGGGTTAGCAGGGTACTATCGGAGATTTATCCAGGATTTTTCGAAGATAGCAACCCCGTTGACCAATCTGACGAGAAAGACAGTGAAGTTTGTATGGTCTGAAAAGTACGAAGACAGTTTTCAGGAATTAAAAAGGAGGTTAAACGAGACGCCTGTATTGTCCCTACCAGATGATATGGGAGGTTTTATAGTGTATAGTGATGCGTCACACAAAGGTCTTGGTTGTGTGTTAATGCAACACGGCAAGGTCATTGCTTATGCGTCATGACAGTTGAAGGACTACCAGAAGCGATACCCTACCCATGACCTGGAATTAGCAGCTGTCGTCTTTACATTAAAAATTTGGAGACATTACCTTTATGGGGAGAAATGTGAGATATACACGGATCATAAGAGTCTGAAATATATTTTCACACAGAAGGAGTTGAACATGCGACAGAGGAGGTGGTTGGAATTAATCAAAGATTACGACTACGAAATTCTTTATCACCTAGGAAAAGCAAACGTAGCAGCAAATGCATTGAGTAGAAAGGGGAACGAGAAATTGTGTATGTTGACAGCTCACGAGGAGTTAATACTGGAAATGGCGAGACTAGAGGTTGAAGTGAAAGGTCCGACAGAGGCAACAAAGAAGTTATTCGTAATTGAAGCTCGTCCATTATTACTCGACAAAGTGAAAGAAGCACAGGAAAATGATGAAGAATGTGAAAGGATACAGAAAAGGATCGCAGAAAATGAGGAAGAGAAATTCCGAATGGATAAGGATGGTATCTTGAGATACGAGGAACGAGTGTGGGTGCCAGTCGTGACTGAATTAAGAGATGAGATCTTACATAAAGCACATAATTCAGCATATTCTGTTCACCCAGGAAGCATGAAAATGTACCGGGATCTTCCTCATTATTTTTGGTGGCCCAACATGAAGCGGGACGTAGCAGAGTACGTCAACAAGTGTCTCACCTGTCAACGAGTCAAAGCAGAAAATCAGAGACCAAGTGGGTTAGTTCAACCGCTGAATATACCAGAATGGAAATGGGAGCACATCACTATGGATTTCATGGTAGGACTTCCAGTTACACAGAAGGGTTATGATGCCATTTGGGTTATCGTAGATCGATTGACGAAATCAGCACACTTTCTACCGATAAAGATCCGATTTAATTTGAACCAATTAGCCAAGTTGTACATAAAGGAAATTGTTTCACGACATGGAGTGCCAGTGTCAATTGTCTCTGATCGAGATCCGCGCTTCACGTCAAATTTTTGGAAGAGCTTGCAAGAGAGAATGGGAACACAGTTACGACTAAGTACTGCTTACCATCCTCAAACTGACGGACAGAGAACAATTCAGACACTAGAGGACATGTTGAGAGCTTGTGTGATGGATTTCAAGGGAAATTGGGATGACCATCTACCACTTATGGAATTCGCTTACAATAACAGCTATCACGCGAGTATCGGAATGCCGCCCTATGAAGCCCTCTACGGAAGGAAGTGCAGGACACCATTAAGCTGGGATGAGGTTGGCGAACGGCGACTATTGGGACTAGAATTGGTGCAGCAGACAGCGGAAGTGGTCAAAGTGATCAGGGCAAGATTAGTTACAGCCCAAGACCGACAAAAGAAATATGCAGATCAACATTGCCAGACGAGAGAATTCGACGTAGGCAGCTACATGTTTCTGAAAGTGTCTCCTTGGAAAGGGAAGATACGTTTTGGAAAGAAGGGAAAGTTAAGCCCGAGATTCGTAGGACCGTTTGAAGTATTGAGAAGAGTGGGTGTAGTGGCGTACGAGGTAGCCTTGCCTCCTAAGCTGGAACATATCCACAATGTGTTCCACGTCTCAGTGCTACGACCATACAAGCCCGATTATAAGCACGTGATATCCTATGAGCCCGTCCAAATAGAGAAAGATCTTACGTCTGAGGAAATTCCTATTCAGATAATCGATAGGAAAGAGCAAGTATTAAGAAATAAGGTTATAACTTCTGTGAAAGTAGTTTGGCGAAACCACAATGACGAGGAGGCTACGTGGGAATTAAAAGATAAGATGAAGGAGAATTACCCTCAACTTTTTGCTTAACCTTGTATTATAATTCTAGGGACATAATCCTTATAAGGAGGGGAGAATGTAACGATCGGGAATTTTAATTTCCTCGTAACCCGAGTTTATGTGTGAATGAAATGAATTCTTATTTTTTTTATATATTATTATGTGTTATGTGCTTAAAGGTTATGTTATAACCTAGAATATGTGTATGTGCTTAATTTTATATGTTGTAGTGTCGTTAGGGTGAATATATTGACTTCGCGAAAAATCGCAAAATCACTATTCACGGGACACGCTTATCGAGGCACTATTCACGCCATAATATTTTTGCGTCTTTTTCGACCTTAATAAATTTCAATAATACATGTGTGCGAAGTGATAATTTTTCCAAGTGTCAGACTTTCATTTTAAGCCCAATGGTGATTTAATTAAAAGCCCAAGTGATTTTAAGGGTGACCCAAACCCGTGACCCAAATTGATAACCCAACCCATGACCCAAGACTTGACCCATATGGGATATGGGCACAAAAATCAGCATAGTGGTATTAGAGGGAAGGAGTATGCGGGTAGTAAGGGAGAAAGAACCCAAATTGGAGCATTAAAATTTGTGTGTTGTTCAAATAGGAAACAAGTAAACATTCTAAGCCAATAGGAATCAAGGAGGAAACATGTGAGCCAATGGAAGCTTAGCAAGGAGGAGGGTGTCGGCCAAATGGCCTTGAGCCATGAAAATGCAAGTCTCCAATGGAGACATGCTCATCAAACATCTCTCTCAAATGCTCCACCCCTTTCATTTTTGTGACACCCCCAAATTCGGGTCTCCAACTACCCGGATCCGGTCATCACGATCCAATACCACATTCACCTCTAACAACATACATTGACTAGAATGCGGAATATAACAAACATATGTTGTTCATTAGAAAGGTGTTACTAGTCCCAAAATACAATAACCTTAAATACTTAACACAAATCCATATCCAAATAACTATCAGGGTTTAAATTACATTAAGAATAATATACTACACTTATGATAAATTAGCTACATGAAGCCTATCACTTCATCTTTTCTTTCCCTTTGCTCTTTCTCGATGTCTCGGGTTTAGCTGTAATGGAGTCATGATATAGCAAGGGTGAGCAACGAGTTTGCTCAACAAGTTTTAAAGCGCAACAATAAAGGATATATCATGAAGAAAGAAATATGGAAAGAGAATTCCACAATATAATTATCAGAAGCAAGAACAATAACTGCTTTTAGAACAATTGATAGTCAAGTAGACTTTGAACAAAAACATCCAAAGGAGTCAATAGCTAGTTGACCCTCTAGTTACTGGCTACAGAATAAGTACTTGAGGGGATCAGCCTCGCGTTCGCTATGTATATGCATAACATTTAACTCTGCTATTTGTACCTTAGATACGGTACCTAGGGTACTCCCCTATAAAAAAAAGGGGTGTTCATACAGTCTAAGAATCCTTACCATCGATTGGTTCGGATAGCTTTTATAAATTCTCACACAGTTGCCTGACCGAACAAGGGTTCAGACTTAATCATGAATAGTTCATGAATTTTGGAACTTTAATAAATGTACGAATTCAAATGCATCGAATGCGATTGTCAATAATATCGTAGATGTGGAATAATTTTAAAAGTAATTAGACCACTTAAAGCATGCTTGGAAATGAGATTCAAGCTTAAAGAATAACTTGAAATAATATATACTTTTTTGCACGAAAAAAAAATAGTGCATAAGGTTTAGAACTTGCTCAAGTATAAATTGAGTTAAGGAACTTGCATTCAATATACTGAAAGAATGTAGTTAGGGAACTTGCTCAATGTAAAAGTTGAGTAAGATAGAACTTGCCTATTTGCTCAGCTACAGATAAATTTTAGCTTTAACTAATTGATCTTGGATAACCTATCAGCTGATAACGTCGGTTTATCCATTAGCATTGCATAACTGTATATCGATACACTCACTTATGCTATTTATTTAGCAGGTAAACAATTCACCATATACAGTTAACTACTATCTAATCATTAGATAAACAGAAATTAATTTAATGGCCTCTAGCTATTATTTAAAAATAAATAATAGTTAATCATGGTTACCTATCATCTGAGTACTCAACTATTACCCTTATTTGTCTCTAAATATGGGTTAATAATACTTATTTATTATTTATGAAAATAAATAATAAATTTATTATGGTTTAATAGCAACTAGATAATAATTGATCACTAATTTAATTTTTATTCATACCTAATTATTATTTATATTAATTAGATAATAATTAGATATTTATTATCTTTATTCATTATTATTAAATAATAAATAATAGATAATTATTTTATAATGCGATTAATACTTAATTATTATTTAATACTAACTAAATAATAATTAAATATTTATTATTTATTGATAAATAACTTCATTCATACTAATTAAATATTTAGTATCTTTATTTATAATAAATAATTACTTTATTAACTTCATTCATACTTAATTATTATTTAATATTAATTAAATAATAATAATTAAATATTTACTATCTTTATTTATTACCTAATGATAATAAATAATTATTTTATTAACTTTATTCATTATGATTAAATACTTATTATCTTTATTTATTATTTATTGATAAATAATAAATAATTAATTTATTAACTCTATTTATACTTAATTATTATCTAATATTAATTAGATAATAGTTAAATATTTATTATTTTTTTTTAAACAAAGCTACTGACAGGAACATTTCACCCAACATGAAACACAACTTGGTTTAGGCCTTTCATCAAACACTTGGTGAATCCTCCAACGATCGGGGTTGGCCAAACCAATTCGCACGGTTATGTTGCCGAACCTTATGGTTCAGTAGATTCTCGACAAGAATTAACATAATACAATATCAGAGTTCCAAACCCAAACAAGTTAATACAACACTCCAATACAGTGTATATCGACCAATAGCAGAAATTATACTATCCAATACCATTACTACCACAATACCAGATTTCTTAATCAAAATAAATCAACACAATACAATACAATCCCAAAATAAATGTATAGTATAAACTAATACCATCACCTGCTAGAACCTTTAAGGTTCATTAACAACAGTTTCCCAACAAAGACTTAACACAGTACCAGTAATGAACACAATTCAAGTACAGAAGAAAAATTTCCAAAAACTAAACCCACAAGAAAATCGGCAGCTCGGTATACCTTGGGTTTGATCGCGTTGCAATCCTTCTCCTTCTACCATAATACGAAACCCAGCCGGACATTCACTGATTAATTTCCCCTGGTTTCCTCTCCTTGCTGCGACCTCTAATATATATATATTTTTTTTTCTAATTTGGGACTCACAAGAACAAAGGGAATCGGCAGCTTCGGCTAAGGCTTGGACCTTCAATTTATAGCAAAGTGATTACCCTTCTCGCTGGATAATAACTCACTCTAACAGGGCAATACCCAAGGACTAGAGGAGTGGGCTGTCGTTGGTCTTCATCACCACCCCTCCGAGTCCAGCTAAGCTCGATTGGCAGCTCTCGAGCCGTGCGTCTCCACCGGTCGCGTCGCTGAAAACCTGGGACCCTTGGTCCGTTCGCCAATCGCTCGGTCGTTACTTGGTAGCCGCCGATCGGCACTTATCCTTCAACCCAACCGGTCGATTCCTCACGTTATCGCGCTGGCCTCCTTCCCCCGTCCCGTTCGATTGAATGGAGAGCCCTAGCGACCCCTACCTCTGTTGCTCGGTCTCGGCTGATTTGAGGGTCTAGGTCCTTCATAGGCTCGGTTGTCTGATGGAGAGTTTGAGACTTTGCTCAATTTCTGATTTGAGGGTTTTGCTCGGTTTATCCCCAAATCCTCCTACCGGCTTCCCCAGATTTAATTAGATCCGACCCGATTGAAATTGGTACAACCCGGCCGGTAAAAAAATATGAATGGGCTCAGCCCACTTGTTAATAGTATAGAGTTTGGGTTCAGCCCATCTAATTTTTGGGTTAGTTGAAATAAAAGAAAAGTGACTCAAAAGGAATTAGAAGGGAAATTAATCCTACACAATAATGTTCGGCCATTTAAATTAATGAGGAAGATGGCCCAATACACTAACTAAGATTAATAATTATATTTTTAACATCTAATTTGAATAACCCAACTTGATTAATTATTTAAAATATTTATTTTAACCATAATTCTTTATTCGAATTATTTAATTCGATAACAATAAAATTATTTATTTAGAATTTTTCCCCATTTTCTTGCCAACAAACTTCTAGGGTTAAATCACTAATTTGTTCAAACTATTAGTGAATCCCTTTATTGCAAGAAAATTATTAGATCGTATGATTATAATTAAATAACAATACTTACATGGATCCAATTAAGTCCGTAAAATTTAAATAAAATAATTCCATATGTCAAAATAAATTGATAACAAGGTTCAAATTTCCTGGACATTACATCCTCTCCCCCTTATAAAAATTCCGTCCTCAGAATTTCAACCTAAGGTTACTTAAATAACTACGGATAATTTGCTCTCATCTTCTCTTCGAGTTCCCACGTAGCTTCCTCCACAGCGTGATTCCTTCAGAGAATTTTAACGGAATGAATGATTTTATTCCCCAGCTTCTGCTCCTTCCTATCTAATATTTGAACAGGAATTTCCTCGTATGATAAGTCCTTCTCGACTTGAATTGACTCATAGGAAATTGTTAGGTTTGTATATAACGCGAGCATGCAATCAAATTACATAAATAGAGCGGAAGCGCGATAAAACGGATTTTAAAATTTTATACAAACCATCACCATGATCGATCAATGTGCTCAATTAACGATATAAACGAAAGAGAAAGAGAATAAGAATTATACCCTCGTAGAACAAAGCTTCCTCGGGTATAAGTTCAACTCCTAGTCCTTCGTGTTCTCCTCGAATGCTACGGTGTGATTCCTTCCTTTGATCAACGTTAGCCACCCAAGTGTTTGGCCTCTAGAGGTAATCCACCAAGGAAGAACAACTATTCAAGAAGTTGGGTATTTGGCAAAATCCTAGTTTCTATCTCTATAGAAATTGTAAGTACTCTCCACAATCTAATGCAAGAGTATGTAACCCCAAATCTATGATAAGACGCCTCTTATTTATAGATGTAGGAATAACCCTTCCCTAAACTATTTAGGATTAGGGTTTCTATTATAATTAAACTCCTTTAATTAATTATTCTCCTAATCCAATTAGGAATTCATGGGAGAGTACTTCTATTAATTAATTCCCAATCCCTATTAAGAATTAAATAATAGTAATAGTAATAATAATAATAAGACTCCTCTTATTAATTTATATTTAATATTTTCAAAATATTAAATAATAAATATTAAGCTATTTAATTTATTCTATCTCCATAGACTAAATTAAATACTCTTAACTTATTATTATAATTATGTCATTTACTTCTTAAATAAATATTTTCCTTTTGCAGTGTGACCCTTTAGGTTCTCCATATTAAACCGGTTGTGAATAAATCAATTAGAACAATTCTAATCTTATTTAAATAAATAAATTAAACTATTTAATTCATTTAAATAAATAATATTTATTCTACAATAAGGGTAAGGCCCCTTAGCGATCAATGACTTTCCAGATAATATAGATTTCAACATCAATCACAAAAGAACCTTTGAGTAAATAGTTACCGTACAATTCAATCCTTCTACCATACAATGTCCCAATTAAATATAAGACATGGATTTACTGTCAAGTCTTATTTTATTTAATTATATGCATTTCGATTCCCAAATGCACAACTCTAAATAATGCAAATTAGAAACTCCATTCTAATTTCATTCTGCCTTGGCCAAGGACTACTGAGTTGTCATTTATCGAATCACATAGGACATTCACATCTTTTACTAGACGTGGTAGATTCTTTGTTGATCATTCACCTATCTCCATGTACAACTTATTATACCCAATCATACCCTTTGATATAGCCCAAAGGTCTTAAGGGACATGTCAAAGTATAACTCATCATACACAAGATACTATGATGATCTCAAGTCCAAGGATCACTTGTACTACTATCACTAGAGGAATTCCTATTGACAGGCGAGTAAAACTCCATTAGGTATTCCTTAGCGAGTCACGTTCAGTGAACTTATTCTCTAATAAGCACCTACATACTTGCTTTAGTGTCTCCACACAAATGATTATGAGATCAATCATCCTCTTCCTAAGAGCAAGCAACGTATGTACTAATCTATCCGGATTCACTAATCCCCAATTTAGTAATCCAACGATTAGGAACAATTTTAGTTTGTGAGCTATCTAGAATTTAGATCTCATTAGCATGATCATCATCATGATTCTAAAAGCATTGCTCAAAACTACGGGTTTATCACATTTAATATAACAGCACCATGTAGATAATATAAAATGCCTTTTAAGAAAATCAATTCTTTTATTAATAAATGAATAAGATTACAAAGTATATGCTACATCATATCAAATATGATTGTCTTGTGTGCATACTACTTTCAATCTCCCACTTGCACTAAAGCCAATCGCCATGGTATCTAATACCCATCTTCTCTAAGTGTCGATTAAACTACTGTTGTGTTAAAGCTTTAGTAAATGGATCTGCAATGTTGTCTTGAGAGTCCACACGCTCCAGGGTGACATCTCCTCTTCCAATGATCTCTCTAATCAAATGAAACCGCCGCAACTCGTGTTTGGATTTCTGATGAGACCTGGGTTCCTTAGCCTGCGCAACAGCTCAGGTGTTGTCACAGAATAAAGGTATGGCTCCTCTAATGCTAGGAACCACTCCAAGTTCAGTTATGAACTTCTTCATCCAAACAGCTTCCTTTGCAGCTTCACTTGCAACTATGTACTCTGCCTCTGTCACTGAATCAGCAACTGTTTGCTGCTTGAAACTCTTCCAACTCACTGCGCCACCGTTTAAGGTAAACACATACCCTGAAACGGATTTATAGTCATCTTGGTCCGTTTGAAAACTTGAGTCTGTATAGCCCTCTAGTTTTAATTCAGACCCACCGTAGACAAGAAATACATCCTTAGTTCTTCTCAAGTACTTTAGGATGTTTTTCACTGCTTTCTAGTGCTCTTCTCCTGGATTCGACTGATATCTGCTCGTAACACTAAGTGCATGAGCGACATCTGGTCTAGTACATATCATACCATACATGATAGATCCTATTGCCGAAGCATAAGGAATCTTACTCATACGGTCTCTCTCCTCAGGTGTCTTTGGGGCCTGTTTCTTGGAGAGATGTATTCCATGGCTCATCGGCATGAGACCTCTCTTGGAATCTTCCATGCTAAACCTCTTTAGCATTAAGTCAATGTACTTTCCTTGGGTCAAGCCCAGCATCCTTTTAGATCTATCTCTATAGATCTTTATCCCCAAAATATAGGATGCCTCACCCAAGTCCTTCATGGAGAAGTGTTTAGATAACAAAATTTTGATCGACTGTAGCATAGGAACATCATTCCCTATCAGTAATATATCATCAACATATAAACAAGAAATGATACAGCGCTCCCACTAACCTTCTTGTACACACATGGTTCATCCTCGTTTTTGATAAAATCAAACCTTTTGATTATCTCATCAAAACGGATGTTCCACCTTCGAGAAGCTTGCTTCAATCCATAAATGGATCGTTGTAGCTTACAGACTTGGTTTGTTCCAACTGTTGAAACAAAACCCTCTGGTTGTATCATATATACATTCTCCTCAAGCTCTCCATTGAGGAAGGCCGTTTTCACGTCCATTTGCCAGATCTCGTAGTCATAATAAGCTGCAATTGCAAGCAAAATTTGAATGGACTTGAGCATAGTTACTGGTGAGAAGGTTTCATCATAGTCAACTCCTTGTCTTTGTTTGAAACCTTTTGCAACTAGTCGGGCCTTATAGATCTCTACCTTGCCATCTGCTCCAGTCTTTCTCTTAAAGACCCATTTACACCCAATAGGCTTAATGCCCTCAGGTGGTGAAACCAAAGTCCATACTTGTTTTCATACATGGAGTCCATCTCGGATTTCATGGCTTCTTGCCATTTCTCTGAGTCTTCACTACTCATAGCCTCTTCGTATGTCAATGGATCATCATCATCTATAATGCGTACCTCATCATCATCCTCTATGATGAATCCATACCTATCAGGTATCTTCGGTACTCTTCCAGATTTACGAATAGGTAGTGGTACAGTAGGTTCTTCTACTTGGTCAGGTACCTGACTTTGATCCGTAGTATTTTGTGGTTCTTGAACTTCTTCAAGATATATCTTACTCCCACTGACCCCTTCAAGGATAAACTCCTTTTCTAAGAAGGCAGTGTGTTTCGCAACAAACACCTTTTGATCAGTCGGGTGATAGAAATAATACCCTGATGTTTCTTAAGGGTATCCCACATGTGACGCCCCCAAATTCGGGTCTCCAAATACCCGTATCCGGTCATCACGATCCAACATAAACATCCACCTATAACAACATATGGTATCTAAAATGCGGAATAAAATAAACATACGTTGTTCATTACAAGGTGTTACTAGTCCCAGAATACGATTAACCTTAAACAATTACACAATCCATACCCTAAACAACTATCAGGGTTTAAATTACATTAACAGTAATTAACTAACACATAAATCTAAAGTCTGCTACGAGAAGTCTATCATTTCATCTTTTCTTTTCCTTTGTTCTTCCCTGACGTCTCGGGTTTAGCTGCAATGAAGTCATGATATAGCAAGAATGAGCAACGAGTTTGCCCAGCAAGTTTAAAGTGCAACAATAAAGATATATCATGATGAAGGGATATTAAAGGGATTTCAACAATAGAATAATCAGAAGCAAGAATATTAAATGCTTTTAGAACAATTGATAGTCAAATAGACTTTGAACGATAACTTCCAGAGGAGTCAATAGCTGGTTGACCCTCTGGTTACTGGCTACAGAACAACGTACTTGAGGGGATCAGCCTCGCGTACCCTATGTATATGCATAATATTTAATTCTGCTGTTTGTACCTTATATACGGTACGTGGGGTACTCCCCTATAAATAAAGGGGTGTTCATACAGTCTAAGAATCCTTACCATTGATTGGTACGGATAGCTTTTATAAATTCATACTTGCCTGACCGAACAAGGGTTCAGACTTAACCATGAGTAGTTCAAAATTTCTGAACTTAATTATACGAATTCAAATGCACGAGTGCGAATGTCAATAAATATACAGATGTGGAATAATTTTAAAAGTAATTAGACCACTTAAAGCGTGCTCGGAAATAAGATTCAGGCTTAAGGAATAACTTGCAACAATATATACCTTTTTGCACGAATTAAAAATAGTGCATAAGGCTTAGAAATTTGCTCAATGTAAAAGTTGAGTAAAAAGAACTTGCAGTAATGTAAGAAGTTTTGGGTTAGGAACTTGCCTGTTTGCTCAGCTACAATTTAAATCTTAGCTTTAATTAATTGATCTCGAGTGACCTATCATCGGGTAAAGTCGATTTATCAATTAACAGTTGTATATTGGCACCTCTTACTATACCTTTTACTCAACAGGTAAAATTCACCATCTATATTTAATTACTAATTAACATTAGCTAAACAGAAATTGATTGATGATCTTTAGTTATTAAAAATAATTGTTAGCTAATCATGATTACTATTCTCGAGGGTTCAGATTATTACCCTTATTGTCCCTAAATATGGGTCAACAATCTTTATTTATTATTAGAATAATAAATTCATCATGGTTTAATGACAACTAACTAATAGTTGGTTACTTATTTAATTACACTTAATTACTATTTACTATTAATAAAATAATCTTTAAGTGTTTATCCTCATTATTTAATAAGGACCAAAATAAAAATCAGCTTATTAATCCCCCTTATACTTAATCATTATTTCAGCAACGATTAAGTAATTCTCATCCTTATTATTCAACAACTTTATTCATACTTAATTATTATTATTATTAAATAATAATTAAATATTTAGTACCTTTATTTACTATTTATTAATGAATAATTATTTTATTAACTTTATTCATATTTAATTATTATTATTATTAAATAATAATTAAATATTTATTATCTTTATTATTTATTATTAAATAATAAATAATTATTTTATTAACTTTATTCATATTTAATTATTATTATTATTAAATAATAATTAAATATTTATTATCTTTATTATTTATTATTAAAATAATAAATAATTATTTTATTAACTTTATTCATATTTAATTATTATTATTATTAAATAATAATTAAATATTTATTATCTTTATTATTTATTATTAAATAATAAATAATTATTTTATTAACTTTATTCATATTTAATTATTATTATTATTAAATAATAATTAAATATTTATTATCTTTATTATTTATTATTAAATAATAAATAATTATTTTATTAACTTTATTCATATTTAATTATTATTATTATTAAATAATAATTAAATATTTATTATCTTTATTATTTATTATTAAATAATAAATAATTATTTTATTAACTTTATTCATATTTAATTATTATTATTATTAAATAATAATTAAATATTTATTATCTTTATTATTTAATATTAATAATAAAAATTAAATATTTTATTTATTAAAAATAATTAATTACTTTATTAATTGTATTTATTAGTATATTAACTAATCAATTTATAAGTGCATGATTAGTTTCAAATGTAATAACCAAAGTTTGAGCCAAAGATAGCACAACTAGTTTAGTTGATGTATCATAGTATTCATGTATTCCCCAAACAATGTATATTACACCATCACAGTGATACAACCAACAGAAACCCAGATTTTGAACTCAAAATTATAATACAACTCCCAAGTTCACATCAAACAATATAGTTATTATACACCAACACGCTACCGAACCATTTTGGTTCCTCAATTACAGGTTTCCAGCAAAACGAAATACAAATTAATATCATACATATACTATAACCAACATATAACAATTGGCTGCTACAACCCAACAAAGTACCTAGAATAGTTTATTCCAATACCAGAAAACAACCTACCTAAAACAGAGGAAGAAGATATTCCAATACAGAGAAATCAACCAAAGCAATGTCATGTATAACATAATCAACACGATTGACTGCTAGAACCCTTAAGGTTCATCAACAACAATTTTCCCAAATAAAGTCCTAATACAGTATGTCATACAACCTACTCAGTTGGCAACACAAACTAAATACACAAGAAGGAACCTATAACAAACCCAATACAAGGAATCATCACAGTCGCCTAATACCTTGATTTTGTGCGGTTGGCTGCCTTCCTCCTCCTCCCGAAGTATGAAACCCAGCTGGACATTCGCTGGTTGATTCCCCTGTTCCCCCCCCTAATTTCGAACCCTAATTCTGTATAATATTTTGCTCTAAATATGGGACTCACAAGAATGAAAGAGAATTGACAGCTTTGGGGGATTTAGGGCTTCAATTTATAGAGGGATTTTTACACTACTTGTTTGGACAATACCCTTGATGGCTGGTCAATGACCGACGGTAAGGAGAGGGGACGAGCTGTCGATTGACCCCTATCACGCCGCCCGAATCTTCGCCGGCGAATCCTCGAGTGTCGAACCCCCACTGGTCCAATCGCCAATTGTCTCGAACCTTCGGTCCGAACGATGGCGCTTGGTTGCGTCGATAACTCCTCCGCTCCGTCCGAGGGTTCTTCAAGCTATTGCCGGCACCTTTTTCTGTCCGCCTCTTGCTCGATTGATGGATTGATTGAGGTGTTAGGGTGTGGTTCGATTGATTGAAAGCTTTGCTCTGTTAGGTTCTTTCCCCTTCTCTGCACCGATTTGTTGCGCCAACTCCCAATTGATTTGCCGACTGAACCTTTCCCCCAATTTACTTACCGGTTATAAAATTTTTCCCAACCCACTTGCATTCGTCCACCCGTTGCCATGACCCAACCCGGCTGGAAGCTAAAAGGGTTTAACCCGGCAAGGAGAGGGCTTGGGCTCATCCCAAGTTGGTTCGACCCAGCAGGGAATGAAGAGAGTTTTGGGCCAATCAAATTTAGAAGGAAATTTGGGCCAGTCCAATAACCTTATGCTCTTATCATTTTAATTGAATAGTTAATTAAATTACTTAGTTATGCAATGTCCAGGAATTTTCAAACGTTGTATCAAATTTATTTTGATAAATAAAATTCGTTTTATTTAATTTTACAAATTTAATTGAATCCGTGTAGGTATTATTATTTAACTATATAAATATGTGGTCCACTAATTTTCTTTGCATTAAAGAGGCTCATTAATAGTTTAAATAAATTAATGACTTGATCCCTAACAATTGATTGGTAAGAAAATTGGGAAGGAATTGAATAAATAATTTTATCATTTTTGGAGTAAATAATTCGAATAAGGAATTATGGTTAAAAATAAATATTTTGAATAAACAATTAATTAGGTTAGTTATTTAATTAGAAACACAATGTGATTTATTTAATTTGGGTCACTTTTCTTTTATTTAGATTAACCCATTGTTTTTATTTATTGGATTGGACCCAAGTTTTCATTTAACCCGACTTCCTTTTTATTCCATTTGGGCCGCGCCATTTTTATTTTTACCGGCCCAACAATTGGGTTGAGCCCAAACCTTAACCCAGCCGGGTTGAGTCAAACCAAAATGGGTTGAACCCGTTTTCCTTTAATTTGGGGACAACCGGCAAAATCGTTTGGGAGAGGGATTTCAAAGCAGCAAACCAATTTGGAGAGATCAGTCAATCGAGAGAAAAAGAAATCCCATCCATCAATCGAGCAAGGGAAGGAGGACTGGCGTCGGCGTGTGAGGGCGAAGGGACCGACGGCACGACGGGAAGCGGCGACCGACCATTGGACCAAGAGGGAGGCGCGGTGACCGGTGGGCGAACCGGGGTTCGAGGCGGACAGAGCAGGCGAGGTCATGAACGACCGAGCCACAATCAAACGGACCAAGGGTCCTAAGCTTTCGGCGATTCGACCGACGGGACTGCGCGACACGGAGGGGGAAGCTGTCGACTGAGCTAGCTGGGTTCGAGTATGACTGATGCCGACTGCCTACCCTTCTCCAACCCTGGGGTATTGCCTCGTTTAATTGGGTATTAACCGGCAAAATTGGGCATGTATCCCTCTATAAATTGAAACCCTTCCCCCAAACCCTAAACCTAGCTGTTAAATTTTTTTAAGGGAGGGCAGTCGCAGCAAGGGGAGGAACCAAGGGAGCCATCGGCTGGACTTTGTATTTTGGGAGAAGAGGGAAGATAGCAATTCGAATTATCCCAAGGTATACCAAGCTGCCAAATTCTTGTGGGTTTAGTTTTTGGAAATTTGTTTTCTATACTTGTATTATGTTACCAACTGGGTTCGTTATAACACTGTGTTGAGTTGATATTGTACTATGATAAGTTCTATATAGGGTTGTGTATAAATTTCCTTCTTTTGAACTTGGATTGGTGTTGTCGTTTGTGCTGAGATAGTTTGGTGTTAGGTTATGTAGATTTTTTTTGTAACTGGATTGATATGGCCGACTGTGTGGGTTATATATTATACACTGTACTGCATTTTTGGTGTGAAATTGGAGGTTTTATACACTGTAATGGTACATTGAATTGGTTGATATATACACAGTATTATACTGTTTGGTTTCGATTTAGAAAAAAATCTGGTATTGTTGTTTGGGTTAAAATCTGGGATGGGTTTATGTTATTTTGTTCTGGCTTGGGCTGAAAATAATTGTAAGGGTTTGATTCAGTGACTGAATTATGCCACAATTGAACAAATTTTGAAACAGGTTGTGCGATTCATTAGGGAATAAATGACTGTTAAACCACTTTTGCCTAATGAAGATTTAACGACTACTGTTGGCTTAATTGTTGATATTTAATTGAGTTAATATAATAGTTTTTATCAATGCATAATAAATAAAGTTAACAAATATTTTATTAATAGAGTAATTATTTATTATTTATCAATAAATAATAAATAAAGATAATAGATATTTAATTATTGTTTAAGTAATATTAAATAATAGTTAAGTATGCATATAGTTAATAAGATAATTATTTATTATTTATCAATAAATAATAAATAAAGATAATAAATATTATTAAATTGAATAAGAACGAAGTTAATAAGTAATAATAAATAAACTTAATTAGTTATTATTTATTATTAAATAATAACTAAAGATAATTATTACTTACTAATTATTTAATTATTATTTGATTAACAGTAAATAATTAGTTATTAACTAAAGGTAATTCATATTTACTAAATAATTATTATTTTTTTTTATTAACTTTAAAATAATAAATAAATATAATTAGTTATTATTTATTATTAAATAATAACTAAAGATAATTGTTACTCACTAATTAATTTATTATTTGATTAAGCTTTAAATAATAAACCAACCTAATTAATTATTATTTAATCTTAAATAATAATTAAAGACAATTAAAAATTTATAATTCGATTATTATTTAATTAATAATTAAATAATAAGTGAATATAATTAGTTATTAATTACTATTAATAATAACTAAAGATAATTAATTAATTACTATTTAATAGTAATTAAATGAAGATGGAGTTAATAAAATAGAGAGAGTTAAATAGCTCATTAATTAGACAATTATAATTAATTGTTTAAAGGTTTAATAAATGAATATTAATTAAGAAAAAGTAAGGTTAATTAATTAAACGATTATAATTAATTGTTTAAGGGATTAGTAAGTGTTTATTACTTAAGGGATACATGGTTGATTTATTTAAGCCATCAACCTAAAAGCCGATTAAGTGCCTCATGAAATTTACTATAGTTTAATCACTGTGTGCTATGTAAATTGCTTAAGTGTTAAATAAATAGCATAAGTGAGTGTATTGATATACAGTTATGCAATGCTAATGGATAAACCGACTTTATCAACTGATAGGTTATCCAAGATCAATTAGTTAAAGCTAAGATTTATTTGTAGCTGAGCAAACAGGCAAGTTCCTAACCCTAAACTCCTTACATTATTGCAAGTTTCCCTAACTCAACTCGAGTTATCATTTTTGAAGCATGATAGTGAATAATTATTGTTGATTATTCACCTCTGTACTAGTTATTGAGATTCGCACCTTGTGCTATTGAAATTCCTATTCTATTATTATTAAATGGTGAATTTGGTTAAAGTTCTTTCAAGCAGAAATTGTTATGAGAGAGATCTATGCTAATTGTATCAGCTAGATCAAGCATGTCTAATTTGTTAAATCAAAGGTATTTTAAAAGCTGTTCTTATTAAATTGCTATGGTAAGAACTCTTGGCTGAGAAAAGGATAAACTTGTTTAAGGCATGATATCAATGTCGGTTATTAAGTGTTTATGCATAAATCATGGGGTATGAGAGGCTGATCCCCTCGATTACCAACACTTTTTAAGAGGTCCAGCTTACATGCTGAGAACCTTGGAAAACGTCCTTGGTTATTTCAAACCACTCAGTAATTGTCATTCAATTATTCGAATATTCAACTGTTGTTTATTAATTCATGTTCCTTCATACTCTTATACTGTTGTTGAACATTGAAAGCGAAATTTCCTTCTATCATGATATATCTCCTTGTGTATATACTTGCTAAGCAAATTAGTTGCTTACCCTTGCTATATCATGATCTTCATTTCAGCTAAGGCAGAAACGTCTAGGGGAGACAAAGGAAAAGGAAAGGTGCAAGAGTAGATGCCCGATAGTGCCTATATACTAGTTGTTATTGAATGTTATTTGATTTAGTGAACCTTTATTTGTATTAAGAGTACGTTTTACGTTAAGGTTAAAGAACCTTGGGACCAAAATTGTAAGACTTTATTTCTATTTGATAAACAATGTATGTTTATTATTCCGCATTTAGTTAGAAAGTATGTTTGTCATTGCGTATCGTGAGCACCGAATTCGAGGTTTGGAAACCTGGATTTGGGGGTGTCACAGGTTGGTATCAAAGCTGTAGGTTATAAACGTTAGGAATAAGAAACATAGGTTATAACCTTAGTAGAAAACTCACATAGAGTATGAAGGTGATGGGTCGGGGAGATTCATAGAGTTCTAGTCGTACCGAATAAAATATCATTTCATTTCATCAATGAATATATTTTATTGTGGTACTGATGTTGATTTATTTGTGTGGTGTTTGTAGGATGTCGGACGAGAGTCAAGATAGCTGTCCAGTGAACCAGGAGCCCATAGAGCCTGATGTGATAGGAGGTTTGCTGGCGAGGAACGCCGAGCTAAAGGTTAGGGCTAAACAATTAGAGGCGCAGAACCACATCCACCAGATTTCTGAACAGCAGTACAAGGACGCGGCTTACCAGGCTCAGGCTGAGTTAGCCAAGTTGCGAGGGAGGCTGCTGCTAAGGGAGCTGCAGTTAGGACAATTGAAGGATGAGGTAAAGGTTAAGGATGCGAAGATAGTTGAATTGGAGCGAGCCTTAGACATTGTCTGGATGCAGTTCGACGCCAGATGGATGGATCTGCCCTCCAGTAGCAAGGGCAAGCGTTGAGTCGTATTCACCTTGTGTCCCTTAGAGGATAGTAGAAGTAGATGGTTATGCCTTGAGCAGTGTTATTGGTACTACCATTTGGTTTACTAGAAATTGTATTAACCTCAGCAAGGTGCGAGGTAGTTCGTATGTAGGATGTACTTCCCAATTATGTAGGTAGTAAAGAATGGTTTAAGTGAATCCCACATTTTGTGATATTAAATGGGATGGTAGCAATTATGACATTATGCCTGTGATAAACGTGTAAGACGCTTAAGTCGGTATATGAATATAGATGCATTATTATGGTATGTGTTTGAGAATTTTACTTGATATACCATTTATGCAATGATTATGTTAATTCAGTGAGACTAAATCGGTATCTTAGTAATTTAAATCACTAGTCGGGAAAGCAGAATTTCCGAGGTTGGGTAATCTAAAACTCCCACACAAGGGTCATGTGATTATTGTATTACATGCTAAATACTTATGTTTTAAGAAAGCCCGAGTAACGTGTTAGGGTTTGCTTAAACAGATAATGCCGCCCAGACGAATCCTACGAAACCAAGTGAATGAAGAGTCAGTTAACAATGTAGAGAGAACTCCACCAAACCCAATGCAAGATTTTGTGAACATGATGGCAGAAGCCTTGCGGAATCAAACCACTACTACAGGAAATCAGGCAGGCAACCACTTAGCCAATTTTAAAGACTTCAAGGCAGTAGGGCCTCCGGAGTTTAGAGGAACAGCGGACCCGATAGAGGCCCAGTCATGGATAAAGGAGATTGAAAAGGCCTTTGTCATCGCTAGAGTCGCTGAGGAGCAAAAGACAGTTTTTGCTACTTACTTAATGAAAGGCGAGGCTAACTTCTGGTGGGAAGCCAATCAGAACAAAGCTGGAACTGGAGTCGTGGCGTGGGAAGCATTCAAGACGTTGTTTTTCGAGAATTACTTCCCTGAGAGTACGCAGGCGAAAATGGAGATCAAGTTTTTAGAGTTGAAGCAGGAAAACTTGTCAGTGTCAGAGTACGCTGCAAAATTCAATGAATTGGCTAGATTCGCCCCACATCAGGTGGACACTGAGGTGAGGAAGGCCAGGAGATTCGAGAATGGATTAAAGCCGTGGATCTACAGTAAGGTAGCGGTTTTGCAAATTACATCGTTCTCAACCTTGCTGGAGAAAGCTCTCATTGCTGAAGGTGGAAGTGAAGCGGTTTCAAGATATAATCGGGAAAGAAACAAGAAGAAGGTAGAAGGAGGAAATGTGAATGTTAGTAGTGGTGGCAGCAACAACAGGAAGCGCCAATGGAGCAGTGGGGGTAGCAATTCTGAAATGCAGCAAGGGAACACGCAGCAGAAAAGGCCGGTATGTGGGAAGTGCGGAAAGGGTCACTCGGGAGAGTGCATGAGGGGAAAGATGGTTTGTTATACCTGTGGGCAAGAAGGGCATATCTCGCCCAATTGTCCTAAGGCAAAGAAGGGAGGTTGTTTCAATTGTGGAGAGTTAGGACATCGGAGCAAGGAATGTCCCCGAAAGAGGAACTTGGATGGCGGAAACGGCAATAGGGGCAAACAACTCGAGGACAACCAGTGGAGGACCAACCCAGACAAATAAGCCAACAGCGAGGACCTTCAACATGACAGTACAAGATGCTGTGGCATCCAGAGAGGTGGTGTCAGGTATTATTCCAATCAACAACATAGATGCCTATGTGTTATTTGATTCGGGAGCTTCATGTTCTTTTGTTTCTGATGAATTTGCTCAAAGACCTTAATTTACCTAGTGAACTGTTAGAACACCCGATGAATGTAGAAGTAGCGAACAAAGAGGATTATACCCGTTAAACTACATTTATAAGAATTGTTTGTGCTGATGTGAGAGGGTTTAAGCTTAACGTGGACTTGTTGCCGATTCGTCTTGGAGAATTCGATGTAATCCTTGGGATGGACTGGTTAGCAAGCCACGGGGCGGTCATTGACTGTAAGAAAAAGTGCATACACCTGCAGACTCCGGGCAAGTCGAAGGTGGTATTCTATGGTAGTAAATCGCCGAGACAATCTTGTTGTCTGACGATGATGCAAGCGAAGAGATTGCTTAAGAAGGGTTGTATAGGTTATTTGGCTCACGTGGTAGATACTCGGCGAGTCGAGGGTGAACTGAGTCAGATACCTGTTGTAAGGGAATTCGCTGATGTCTTCCCAGATGAACTTCCGGGACTGCCGCCGGATAGGGAGATAGAATTTGCAATCGACTTGGTACCCGGGACGGCACCGATATCTAAGGCACCTTACCGAATGGCACCAGTAGAGATGAAAGAACTGATGGTTCAATTGCAGGAACTGTTAGACAAGGGCTATATCAGACCGAGCGTGTCACCATGGGGAGCGCCAGTTCTGTTCGTAAAGAAGAAGGATGGCTCGATGAGGCTTTGTATCGACTACCGTGAGTTGAACAAAGTTACGATTAAGAATAGGTATCCGCTGCCCCGGATAGACGATCTGTTTGATCAACTCAAGGGAGCGAAATACTTTTCGAAGATCGATTTAAGGACGGGCTATCATCAACTAAGGGTAAGACAGGAGGATATTCCGAAGACGGCATTCAGAACTCGTTATGGACATTTCGAGTTTCTGGTTATGTCGTTTGGCCTGACAAATGCACCAGCAGCATTCATGGATATGATGAACAGAGTGTTCAAGCAGTATTTGGACAAGTTCGTGGTAGTATTCATCGATGATATCTTGGTGTATTCAGTGTCAGAGGAAGAACATGCTGAACATCTAAGGATTGCCCTGGAGGCATTAAGAAGGGAGAAACTGTACGCAAAGTTTTCGAAGTGTGAATTTTGGTTGCAGAGGGTGCAGTTTTCTTGGACACGTCATTGACAGTAGTGGTGTTTCGGTAGACCCAGCAAAGGTGGAAGCCATTAATCAACTGGGAGCAACCAAAGACACCAACGGAGATCAGAAGTTTCCTAGGGTTAGCGGGATACTATCGGAGATTCATCCAGGATTTTTCGAAGATAGCATCACCGTTTGACCAATCTGACTAGAAAGACGGTAAAGTTTGTCTGGACAGAGAAGTGCGAGGAGAGTTTCTTGGAGTTGAAGAAGAGACTTAGCCAAGCACCAGTGTTGGCATTACCAGACGACACTGGAGGTTTTGTTAGTATACAGTGATGCGTCACACAAGGGCCTTGGTTGTGTACTAATGCAGCACGGCAGGGTCATTGCGTACGCTTCACGCCAGTTGAAGGACTATGAGAAGGGATACCCGACTCATGATCTGGAATTAGCAGCAGTAGTGTTCGCCTTGAAGATTTGGAGGCACTACCTATATGGAGAGAAGTGCGAGATATATACAGATCACAAAAGTCTGAAATATATCTTCACTCAGAAGGAGCTGAATATGAGGCAGCGCCGATGGTTAGAATTAATCAAGGATTACGATTGTGAGATTTTGTACCATCCGGGCAAAGCAAATGTAGTGGCAGATGCCCTGAGTAGGAAAGGCAGAGAGAAGTTGATGAGGCTTACAACTCAGGAAGAGCTGATAAAGGACTTTGGACGCCTGGAACTGGAGGTTAAGTATCCAATGGAGACGGACGAAAAATTGTTCACCGTGACAGTAGGTCCGACTCTACTGGATAAGATAAAGGAGGCTCAAGAATTTGATGAAGAATGCATTGGCATTAAGAAGCAACTATCGGAAGGAAAAACGTTGAAGTTCAAGGTTGACAGCACAGGTCTGCTGAGATTCGAAGGAAGGATCTGGATACCCTATGTACCAGACTTAAGGGAAGAAATATTGCAGGAGGCCCATAATACGAGATTTTCGGTACATCCGGGTAGCACCAAGATGTATCAAGATCTTCGTCAACATTATTGGTGGCCGCATTTGAAAGGGGAAGTTGCCGAATTCGTCAGCCGGTGTTTAACTTGTCAGAGGGTCAAGGCAGAGCACCAACGGCCGAGCGGATTGTTGCAACCTTTAGAGATTCCCGAGTGGAAGTGGGAGCACATCACTATGGATTTTGTGGTAGGACTCCCGACAACACAAAAGGGGCTAGACGCCATCTGGGTGATCGTAGATCGTTTGACCAAGTCTGCCCACTTTCTACCGATCAAGATCAGGTACAAATTGGAACAGTTGGCGAAACTTTATGTGAAGGAGATAGTATCGCGACATGGGGTGCCAGTATCTATTGTGTCTGACAGAGATCCGCGCTTCACGTCAAATTTTTGGAGAAGTCTGCAGGAAAGAATGGGAACACAGTTGAGAATGAGTACGGCGTATCATCCTCAGACTGATGGTCAGAGTGAGCGAACAATTCAAACTTTAGAGGATATGCTCCGGGCAGTTGTGATGGACTTAAGTGGCAGCTGGGACGATCATTTGCCCTTGGTAGAGTTCGCTTACAACAATAGTTATCACGCTAGCATCGGTATGCCACCGTACGAAGCGTTATATGGAAGAAAGTGTCGAACGCCGTTGTGTTGGGATGAAGTTGGTGAACGGAGATTGTTGGGACCAGAATTGGTACAACAAACCGTGGAAATCATTAAAGTAATAAGACAACGGTTAGTAGCGGCCCAGGATCGTCAGAAGAAGTACGCCGACTTACATCGTCAGAAGAGAGACTTTGAAGTTGGTAGCTATGTATTTTTGAAGGTATCTCCCTGGAAAGGAAAGATCCGCTTTGGGAAGAAGGGCAAGCTGAGCCCTAGGTTCATAGGACCTTTCGAAATATTAAGGAGAATAGGCGAAGTGGCGTACGAGGTAGCATTACCTCCTGAACTTGAGCACATTCACAACGTGTTCCATGTATCAGTGTTGCGTCCGTATAAGCCAGATTACAAGCATGTTATTTCCTATGAGCCAATTCAAGTTGAAAAGGACTTATCGTACGAGGAGATTCCTGTTCAAATCCTAGATAGGAAGGAACAGACACTGAGGAATAAAGTCATTCATTCGGTTAAAGTACTCTGGAGGAATCACGCGGTGGAAGAAGCCACGTGGGAACTCGAAGAGAAGATGAGAGCGAATTACCCCCAGTTGTTTGAATAACCTTAGATTGAAATTCCGAGGACGGAATTTTTATAAGAGGGAGAGGATGTAATGTCCAGGAATTTTCAAACGTTGTATCAAATTTATTTTGATAAATAAAATTCGTTTTATTTAATTTTACAAATTTAATTGAATCCGTGTAGGTATTATTATTTAACTATATAAATATGTGGTCCACTAATTTTCTTTGCATTAAAGAGGCTCATTAATAGTTTAAATAAATTAATGACTTGATCCCTAACAATTGATTGGTAAGAAAATTGGGAAGGAATTGAATAAATAATTTTATCATTTTTGGAGTAAATAATTCGAATAAGGAATTATGGTTAAAAATAAATATTTTGAATAAACAATTAATTAGGTTAGTTATTTAATTAGAAACACAATGTGATTTATTTAATTTGGGTCACTTTTCTTTTATTTAGATTAACCCATTGTTTTTATTTATTGGATTGGACCCAAGTTTTCATTTAACCCGACTTCCTTTTTATTCCATTTGGGCCGCGCCATTTTTATTTTTACCGGCCCAACAATTGGGTTGAGCCCAAACCTTAACCCAGCCGGGTTGAGTCAAACCAAAATGGGTTGAACCCGTTTTCCTTTAATTTGGGGACAACCGGCAAAATCGTTTGGGAGAGGGATTTCAAAGCAGCAAACCAATTTGGAGAGATCAGTCAATCGAGAGAAAAAGAAAATCCCATCCATCAATCGAGCAAGGGAAGGAGGACTGGCGTCGGCGTTGTTGTGAGGGCGAAGGGACCGACGGCACGACGGGAAGCGGCGACCGACCATTGGACCAAGAGGGAGGCGCGGTGACCGGTGGGCGAACCGGGGTTCGAGGCGGACAGAGCAGGCGAGGTCATGAACGACCGAGCCACAATCAAACGGACCAAGGGTCCTAAGCTTTCGGCGATTCGACCGACGGGACTGCGCGACACGGAGGGGGAAGCTGTCGACTGAGCTAGCTGGGTTCGAGTATGACTGATGCCGACTGCCTACCCTTCTCCAACCCTGGGGTATTGCCTCGTTTAATTGGGTATTAACCGGCAAAATTGGGCATGTATCCCTCTATAAATTGAAACCCTTCCCCCAAACCCTAAACCTAGCTGTTAAATTTTTTTAAGGGAGGGCGAGTCGCAGCAAGGGGGAGGAACCAAGGGAAGCCATCGGCTGGACTTTGTATTTTGGGAGAAGAGGGAAGATAGCAATTCGAATTATCCCAAGGTATACCAAGCTGCCAAATTCTTGTGGGTTTAGTTTTTGGAAATTTGTTTTCTATACTTGTATTATGTTACCAACTGGGTTCGTTATAACACTGTGTTGAGTTGATATTGTACTATGATAAGTTCTATATAGGGTTGTGTATAAATTTCCTTCTTTTGAACTTGGATTGGTGTTGTCGTTTGTGCTGAGATAGTTTGGGTGTTAGGTTATGTAGATTTTTTTTGTAACTGGATTGATATGGCCGACTGTGTTGGGTTATATATTATACACTGTACTGCATTTTTGGTGTGAAATTGGAGGTTTTATACACTGTAATGGTACATTGAATTGGTTGATATATACACAGTATTATACTGTTTGGTTTCGATTTAGAAAAAAATCTGGTATTGTTGTTTGGGTTAAAATCTGGGATGGGTTTATGTTATTTTGTTCTGGCTTGGGCTGAAAATAATTGTAAGGGTTTGATTCAGTGACTGAATTATGCCACAATTGAACAAATTTTGAAACAGGTTGTGCGATTCATTAGGGAATAAATGACTGTTAAACCACTTTTGCCTAATGAAGATTTAACGACTACTGTTTGGCTTAATTGTTGATATTTAATTGAGTTAATATAATAGTTTTTTATCAATGCATAATAAATAAAGTTAACAAATATTTTATTAATAGAGTAATTATTTATTATTTATCAATAAATAATAAATAAAGATAATAGATATTTAATTATTGTTTAAGTAATATTAAATAATAGTTAAGTATGCATATAGTTAATAAGATAATTATTTATTATTTATCAATAAATAATAAATAAAGATAATAAATATTATTAAATTGAATAAGAACGAAGTTAATAAGTAATAATAAATAAACTTAATTAGTTATTATTTATTATTAAATAATAACTAAAGATAATTATTACTTACTAATTATTTAATTATTATTTGAATTAACAGTAAATAATTAGTTATTAACTAAAGGTAATTCATATTTTACTAAATAATTATTATTTTTTTTTTTATTAACTTTAAATAATAAATAAATATAATTAGTTATTAATTTATTATTAAATAATAAACTAAAAGATAATTGTTACTCACTAATTAATTATTATTTGATTAAGCTTTAAATAATTAAACCAACCTAATTAATTATTATTTAATCTTAAATAATAATTAAAGACAATTAAAAATTTATAATTCGATTATTATTTAATTAATAATTAAAATAATAAGTGAATATAATTAGTTATTAATTACTATTAATAATAACTAAAGATAATTAATTAATTACTATTTAATAGTAATTAAATGAAGATGGAGTTAATAAAATAGAGAGAGTTAAATAGCTCATTAATTAGACAATTATAATTAATTGTTTAAAGGTTTTAATTAAATGAATATTAATTAAGAAAAAGTAAGGTTAATTAATTAAACGATTATAATTAATTGTTTAAGGGAATTAGTAAGTGTTTATTACTTAAGGGATACATGGTTGATTTATTTAAGCCATCAACCTAAAAGCCGATTAAGTGCCTCATGAAATTTACTATAGTTTAATCACTGTGTGCTATGTAAATTGCTTAAGTGTTAAATAAATAGCATAAGTGAGTGTATTGATATACAGTTATGCAATGCTAATGGATAAAACCGACTTTATCAACTGATAGGTTATCCAAGATCAATTAGTTAAAGCTAAGATTTATTTGTAGCTGAGCAAACAGGCAAGTTTCCTAACCCTAAACTCCTTACATTATTGCAAGTTTCCCTAACTCAACTCGAGTTATCATTTTTGAAGCATGATAGTGAATTAATTATTGTTGATTATTCACCTCTGTACTAGTTATTGAGATTCGCCACCTTGTGCTATTGAAATTCCTATTCTATTTATTATTAAATGGTGAATTTGGTTAAAGTTCTTTCAAGCAGAAATTGTTATGAGAGAAGATCTATGCTAATTGTATCAGCTAGATCAAGCATGTCTAATTTGTTAAATCAAAGGTATTTTAAAAGCTGTTCTTATTAAATTGCTATGGTAAGAACTCTTGGCTGAGAAAAGGATAAACTTGTTTAAGGCATGATATCAATGGTCGGTTTATTAAGTGTTTATGCATAAATCACGGGGTATGAGAGGCTGAATCCCCTCGATTTACCAACACTTTTTAAGAGGTCCAGCTTACATGCTGAGAACCTTGGAAAACGTCCTTGGTTATTTCAAACCACTCAGTAATTGTCATTCAATTATTCGAATATTCAACTGTTGTTTATTAATTCATGTTCCTTCATACTCTTATACTGTTGTTGAACATTGAAAGCGAAATTTCCTTCTATCATGATATATCTCCTTGTGTATATACTTGCTAAGCAAATTAGTTGCTTACCCTTGCTATATCATGATCTTCATTTCAGCTAAGGCAGAAACGTCTAGGGGAGACAAAGGAAAAGGAAAGGTGCAAGAGTAGATGCCCGATAGTGCCTATATACTAGTTGTTATTGAATGTTGTTTGATTTAGTGAACCTTTATTTGTATTAAGAGTACGTTTTACGTTAAGGTTAAAGAACCTTGGGACCAAAATTGTAAGACTTTATTTCTATTTGATAAACAATGTATGTTTATTATTCCGCATTTAGTTAGAAAGTATGTTTGTCATTGCGTATCGTGAGCACCGAATTCGAGGTTTGGAAACCTGGATTTGGGGGTGTCACAAGTTAAATATTTGTTTTACCAATAATTTTTTTTTTTTTGATCCGAATAAAATAAATTTATTTATTAATTTCCCAGATTTCTGGCAAATCAAATATTAGGGTCGACTCACTAATTTAATAAAACTATTAATGAGTCCCTTTAATGCACAGAAAATTATTGGACCATGTATTAAATAATAGTATCTACACGAATCCAAATAAATTCGTAAAATTAAATATAATGAATCTATTTATTAAAAATAAATTTGATACAATGTTTTAAATTTCCTGGACATTACACCACAAATCTACACTTGTCGGATCTAGTCTTCAACTTATCTTGCTCAAACCTTTTGACATAAGCTGGACAACCCCAAGTCTTAACATGCTTAAGATTTGGTTTCCTCCCTGTCCATATCTCATATGGGGTCTTTGGGACGGATTTGGTAGGTACCTTGTTAAGTAGGTATGCAGCTGATTCTAGGGCATAACCCCAGAAGGATACTGGGAGGTCGGTAAAACTCATTATGGAACGAACCATGTCCAACAATGTTCGATTTCTCCTTTCAGATACACCATTCAACTGTGGCGTCCCTGGTGGAGTCCATTGTGAGATTATACCATTTTTTTGGAGACAATTGAGAAACTCATTGGTCAAGTATTCCCCTCCTCGATCCGATCGAAGAATCTTAATACTCTTATCAGTTTGCTTCTCTACTTCACTTCTGAATTCTTTGAACTTTTCAAACGATTGATATTTGTATTTCATTAAATACACATATCCAAATCTAGAATGATCATCAGTGAAAGTAATAAAATATGAATACCCTCCTCGTGCATTCGTTGTCATAGGTCCACATACGTCTGTGTGTACCAATGCTAACAACTCTGTAACTCTTTCTCCTTTTCCAGTAAAAGGAGATTTAGTCATTTTACCCATGAGACAAGATTCACAAGTTGGATATGATTCGTAATCAGATAGCTCTAAAAGCCCATCTTTATGCAACTTGGATAATCTTGTTTCATTGATATGACCAAGTCTACAGTGCCACATAAAGGTATAATTAACATCATCTCTTTTTCTTTTCTTAGTTTGTTCAATTTGAAGTATATTTTCATGCAAGTCAAGTATGTATAATCCATTCAGTAAGTTCCCAACACCATATAAAACATTTTTATTATAAATAGAACAACTGTTGTTCTTTATTATAATGTCAAAACCATACATATCCAATACAGAAATTGAAATAATGTTTCTAATGAGTGTCGGAACATAATAACAATTATTTAAACTAATGAACTTGTCTGAAGGTAGTGCTAAACGATAAGTCCCTACAGCTAATGCAGCAACCTTTGCTCCATTTCCCACTCGTAGGACGACTTCATCCTTGTTCAGCTTTCTACTTCTACTTAGTCTCTGCACATTATTACATATGTGAGAACTACAGTCGGTATCCAATACCCAAGTAGAATTTTGACTTTCAAAAAAATTAATTTCAATCATGAACAAACCTAAATCGGAAGTCGAAGCTTCTCCAAGCCTCTTTTGGCCCGCAAGATACTCCTTGCAATTCCTCTTCCAGTGTCCCGGCTTATTACAATGGTAGCAAATTCCTTTGCTATCTGGATCAGGTTTCTTTTTATCCTTTCCTTTCGCCTTTCCCTTAGCCTTCTTGTTTTTCTTCTTTTTAGAAGATACCTTGGGCCTCTTCCTTTTGTTGGAAGAATCATCCACTAGTAAGACTTGGTTCTTGTTGGATGAGAAGTGACCTTCAGTAGTTTTCAGCATGTTAAGTAGCTCAGGCAAGCTGACATCCAACTTATTCATGTGAAAATTTACAACAAATTATGAGAAGGTGTCCGGGAGTGACTGCAAGATCAAATCTTGGCTTAACTCCCCATCCATCACGAACCCAAGCTGTCCAAGTTATTCAATCAGATTGATCATCTTAAGGACATGAGTCTCAACAGCAGTGCCCTCAGTTATACGAGATCGGAAGAGCTCCTTAGATATTTGATATCTAGCAGTCCTACTTTGCTCACCATACAACTCTTTGAGGTGCAGCAATATAGTAGGAGCATCCATAGTTTCATGCTGACGCTGAAACTCGTTACTTATGGATGCGAGCATGATGCATTGAGTCAAGATTGCATCATCTTGCCACTTTCTAAAAGTAGCAATCTCTTCCTCAGAGGCTGTTTCTGCAATGTCGACGCCGGGTTTTCTCTTTCTCTTCTTTGGTCTTTTCCAATTTTAGCCTTTTGGTTTAGATGATTTTTGGAAAAGGTCGGCATTGAGGTCGACGGGGTTTTGAAAGATCGTTTTTATGATGAGCCAATTAACCAGAGTCGCCAGTTGGTATATTTGAAATGGATGTACCAACTCATCCGAGTTTTCGTTCTTTTGTAAATCGCTGGCTCATATGTGACTCCGAATTAATTTGGTCTGCGAATTGAGATTCATAGAGTTCGGGGGGCTTGCTTAAGTGAGGGGAAGGTGTTAGGCACCCCTCGACTTCCGTGAAACACGGTTACCGCAATCTTGATGCTTTTCCTATCCTTTAATTCATGAAATGTGTGTGTGTGCGCGTGCGTGCGCTGTGTGTGTGTGTGTGTGCTTATGTGAATGTTGTGGTGAGGTTGTATGAAAGAATCATTTGGATTTTAGGGAAAATCGTGTGTTTTACTTTGAGAATACTTCGGAACGTCTTTTCGGCATACACGAGAAAACTTTATTCTTTATGAGAAAGGTTTTGATTTTAATTGTCAAAACTATGAGATTTTCTGTTAGGTGTCGTTTTAACAAAACAAGAGTTTTTAAACCTTCGTCAAAATAGGAATCGAGATCTATACGTTGCTTTCATAAAATGATGGGCAATTTTCTAGGATCTCTTTCACCCTATGCACAAAGATTTAATAAAACGTTACTTATTTGCAAAAATCATTTTGTGTGGTGTTTTGGAAAACGATCTTTCTTTAGCTTTCCTCGTTAGATAGGAATCGGACCATTCATTAACATTTCTCAAATTTTAACCTCGTGATTCTAATATCCTACTTTGCTTGATTTTTATGAAAATCTTATCATTTAGCTTTGAAATCAATTTCGTGTCATAAATCACAAATCAAGCATATAACACGCGTCGGGGCTATTCATGGGCATGTAAGCCATCAAAGTATCCTCCGAACGCCAACCATCACAAATTTCACTATTTCGGGGCCTTAAACCCGATTCTCGCCTTAGCGTTCGTTTTAAGGGCCCAATGGTTACACACTACAAAACAAGCCTCTTGAATCTATTACATTATACCAAACGTCCATCATCGGATTTTGAACCACGGGAGGGGGTCGCTTTCCTAGGCTCACAACCACGATTACACTCAATTAAATTACGCCTAAGATTGCCTAACACATGCCTACAAATACACTCAATTAAATTACGCCTAATATACATCCATAAACAAACTAGAAATTTCACCAAATTAGATATCATCGGATTATTAGGAAGAATTTTGTTTCCAAGGGAACCCTCACCAATAAATCCCTAATCCATGATTGCTCAATAATATTCTTGAAAATTTCAATTAAATTTAGCCAAATAACATGATAGAAGTTGCAAAAAATAATGAGATTTTCACCTTGCAAATGAGTACAAAAATTGTGTAGAAAACTTGTGTATTGAGGGAAATATGAGATGTATATGATATAATCTAACAACAAAGGAAATTTCTCTCTTTTTCTCTCAATTGTTGCAAGAATTTTTTTGCTATTTCTCTCTATTTCCGAGCTAAAACTGCTGCTGATTTCTTCTTCTTCCGCAAACTGCCCAACCTCCTGTATGCTGCCTGCTGCCGAGCTTAAATAGGCTGGCCAAAGCCAGCCGCAGATTTATCTGCGGCTGGCCGCAGATGGATCTGCGGCTGGCCAGCTGGCTCGCCTCCCATCGCACTCAGCTGCTGAGTTTGCCTGAGTGACTGATTTCCCGGTTTTCGTGCTGGCGCACTCACTTGGCCGCAGATCTATCCGCGGCTGGCGGGCTTGACTTTCTCAGATTTTCGTTGTCACGCCTCGATTTTCGTACCGCAACGTCGGTTTTCGCTGACAGGGGCTCGTATTCCGCAGTCCGGGAACTTCCGGGAGACGTGCCACCTCATTCGGAAATGCCTGCCTCGGACGGTCATGCTGTCACGTCGGACTTGGGCTGCCCAAATCATTGCGGCGGGATCCGGGCGCTCGCCCTTGTGCCCGGCTCCTTTGCTCCCGCAAGCTGGTTCAATTGACGATTTCGCCCTCCTGTCACGGTTAGTAGAAGGAAACGCAAAATTTTGGGTGTCTACAGCTGCCCCTCTTTATCATGTTTATGAAATGATAAATGAAATGAACAGGATAAAGAATAGACACTCGATGCATGAATGACAGTGTGTGTAAGAAATGACAGTGCATACATGACGCCTCACACATATAGCTTATGATGCAACATAAGATGCAATGCATGCAAGACATTCGTAAGAGTGTCAATGTATCACCCCTTGACCGTGTTTGTTAGTCGTTGGGTTCACTCTCTCAATCTATCGTCTCGTTCGGGGCCGGGTATCGTCGCCGGTCACCCATCTCGTAACCCCCGGTTATCGTCGCCGGTTGGTTATCTTGTCGGAGCCGGTTATCGTCGCCGGACATCCATCTCATGATCGCCGGTTATCGTCGCCGGTCGATCGTCTCGTCGGGGCCGGGTATCGTCGCCGGTCACCCATCTCGTAACCCCCGGTTATCGTCGCCGGTTGGTTATCTATCGGAGCCGGTTATCGTCGCCGGACATCCATCTCGTGATCGCCGGTTATCGTCGCCGGTCGATCGTCATGTCGGGGCCGGGTATCGTCGCCGGTCACCCATCTCGTAACCCCCGGTTATCGTCGCCGGTCGGTTATCTTGTCGGAGCCGGTTATCGTCGCCGGACATCCGTCTCGTGAGGTTATCGTCGCCGGTCAATCGTCATGTCGGGGCCGGGTATCGTCGCCGGTCACCCATCTCGTAACCCCCGGTTATCGTCGCCGGTCGGTTATCTTGTCGGAGCCGGTTATCGTCGCCGGACATCCATCTCGTGATCGCCGGTTATCGTCGCCGGTCGATCGTCATGTCGGGGCCGGGTATCGTCGCCGGTCACCCATCTCGTAACCCCCGGTTATCGTCGCCGGTCGGTTATCTTGTCGGAGCCGGTTATCGTCGCCGGACATCCATCTCATGATCGCCGGTTATCGTCGCCGGTCGATCGTCATGTCGGGGCCGGGTATCGTCGCCGGTCACCCATCTCGTAACCCCCGGTTATCGTCGCCGGTCGGTTATCTGTCGGAGCCGGTTATCGTCGCCGGACATCCATCTCGTGATCGCCGGTTATCGTCGCCGGTCGATCGCCATGTCGGGGCCGGGTATCGTCGCCGGTCACCCATCTCGTAACCCCCGGTTATCGTCGCCGGTTGGTTATCTGTCGGAGCCGGTTATCGTCGCCGGTCATCCATCTCGTGATCGCCGGTTATCGTCGCCGGTCGATCGTCATGTCGGGGCCGGGTATCGTCGCCGGTCACCCATCGCGTAAACTTTTCACTTCAACACGTCAAATGGCTTTAAGGGAGCAAGGTGGAGCCCACCAAGGCCAGCCGCAGATGGATCTGCGGCCAGCCGCAGATACATCTGCGGCCAAGATCGGGCTTATATGCCGCGTCCGGCTTCCAGATCTGTCACTTTCAACTTTCAATTCACACATATTCCTCGCGATTTTTGCTTGTTCGCAAGGGCTTTTTGTCGATTTTTCAACTTTCCTGCAAAAAAACTGTTCCTGGTAGGATTGATCTACACGCTACAGGTAACACTTTGACCGGGTCACTTTTCAATTTCGTCAATGTTTTGCTATACATTTGACTATTTGCATGTTTTAGAGATAAAATGTTATGCTTTACAATTGCTATGTAATGTACCATCATATATACATGCTATGTATCAACTATGTGAGTCCTATTTTATGTTCATGAGGCGGTCCCACATATTGTTATTCCTTTTCTGCCATGAAATCATGCATTACATGCTGTAATTACGCATATGAATGCGATTTAGACCTGTTTGAGACTTTGGTTGATGGAAAACACGTTTGGCTTATGCCTGGGATGTTCAATTTACAAACGGAACTCTGCCGATTGTTTTTTTTTTTTTTTTTTTTTTTTATTTTTTTTTTTTTTTTTTTTTTTTTTTTTTTTTTTTTTTTATTTTTACATGCATCATGTTGCATTAATCATATGATGAGGCTAGAAATTTAGAATGTTCATTACATAATTTTAAAAGGGAACTTACCTTCTTTCTCGCTCCGTTCTATTCCAGCTATGGATCGTGATGCGCCCAGTAGCTCCTCCGCCTCTCGGTACTTCGGGTGTTCGCCGTCGTTAGGGCCTGCACCCACTCCTGTTCCTCCTCGGACCCGTCAGGCTCGTCGTTTGACGGAGGCTGTTATTCGTCCTGGTCATCCGGACGTTGAGGAGGCTGTCCCTCCGGAGGTCGCGGCAGAGGGGCCATCCTCCAGCACACCGGCTCCATCTACTCATCAGGCTCCTTCTGGCGCCTCTGTGCAGATACCCGATCTTTTGGGTCGGGATCTCAATCGTCACCCCTCAGCATCTCTCGTGGCTAACGAGGTATATTTCAGCTCTATTCTGATTTCATTCTCAATTTCTCCATTCTCCTTTTACCCGGATTGACCCCTTGGTGATTGCCCCAGGTACCCGAGTTTACCCAGCCGAGGGGTAACTGGTTCAACATCTATTCCCTTTACGCGGCCCTGCACAGTGATTATCGGGCGATGGTGGACTCTTGGGGCTTCCGACATTTCTTCACTATCATCCCCCGCCAGTGCCCCTGGGGTTACATGAGGGCTTTATCCGAGCGATGGTTCCACCAGACGCAGTCTCTTCATCTCCTCGACTGCGAGGTCGTGTTGACCCCATGGGACTGGAGGTACATTACTGGCATTGAATTTACCGGGTCCCGCGTCCCCTTGGATCTTGATATTCACCCCTGTGGAGGTTCGAGCTTTGCTGGGCTTCGCTGCTGAGGACCGGGTCTTTAAAGGGCCCGTAGCATTCGATCCGGCGCTTTGGCGGGTGTCGATGCAGTCGGGGGTCTCTATGCGCTGCCTATTCCAGCAGATCAGTGGCACCAGGGGACATTCTGCTACGGCGCCTGTTCCTGACCATCATGAGGGGTTGTTTTCTGGGGAACAACTCCTCCACCATTCATTTCAGCGTCGTAGGAGCGGTCAGAGATGTGGACCGCATCGGTGATTATGACTGGGGGTCATTCACCTTTGCCTATTTCCTCCACGGCATGCGTCTACGCTCAGAGGGACAGACTGATGCCTGGCTCGGCTTCTACCATTTTCTGTTGGTGAGTCCCCTCCTCCTCTCTCTCACTGTATTTCTTTTCCTTTCATCTCTTTTCTGTATTTGATAGTGACTCATGCCCTGTCTTGTTTGTATTCACAGTTCTGGGCTTACGAGCGGCTGCCATGTCTGAGGCCTATCACTACTCTGGGCCCGGACACTTATCCTCGGGGTCGGCGATGGCATCACAGTACTCTGGAGGAGGTCCCCGTGTCGGGCAGCTTTGCACATTGTCGTATTCAGCTGGAGTTGATCACGGCTGCCGACGTCGCCTGGATTCCCTACCTCTCCGATCATCTGACTGTGGGGTTTGCTGACGGGCATCCTTCCGGCCCGGAGTTCGAGCTTTCCTACCCGTCGCCTCACTTTGCTGAGTGTTGGAGGCGGGGTGAGGGATCTGGGAGAGCGCGCATTCAGATGCGTCACTGGAGAGATCCGCATCCCGCACTCCCTTTCTTTCACTACTTTCTGGCCGCTGGATTCTCAGCCTTCAGAGATCATGCTTGCCGGGGAGGATGGTCGGATGCTTTCCACAGGTCCCACTACGAGTGATGCATTCCGTACATGGTGGGTGCCCCGTACCATCGGTCCTCAGACTCGGGCCACTTTCTTCCTTGGAGACATGGTTCCAGGCTCGGTGACGATGACCGATTGGGCTGCCTGTGTTCGGACCCCTACCCACCGCTGAGCAGATCGCCTCATTGACCCGTCAGGTAGATCAGTTGTCGCTGTTTATTCGAGGATTGGGCCGGGCCCCGGAGGAGGCTTTACACCTACGATCCTGACGGTTGCAGGTTATGATGCAGGCCCGAGTTTCATCTGATGCCACAGCGCATCCCGACATCCCTGATATGAACTTTGGTCCTCCGAGCTCGACGACTCCAGGGGATCAGTTCGAGGATCCTGCTTTCATAGATGATACTGATTTTTATTTAGACCAGGATAGGATAGGGCCTTTTGTATCGGGCACCTGCTTAGATTTCTTTTTCATTTATGCACTATGTACTGAACTCATTTATTTATTTACGCACAGTTTCTTTTTCATCTCTATGGAATTCACCTGCTTTATTATTAACTGTATGATGCATGCTTTTATTTATGGATAGAGAATGACCCCTGTACAGTCTTTTTGATACTATTTTTTCAGGATGTCGTCCTCGGGATGTCGTGACTCGTTTGGATTCCATTCCTCCCACAGGGTTTGGTCGGCAGCCTCTTCCGCTGGTTGGACAGTTTACTGCCGGCAGACAGGATTATCGCAGATGGTCTTTTGGGACATTCTTGGTCCTTATTAACCTTCCAGGTGCCAGCGGGCTTTGTGGATTGGTCTTCTGAGCCATTGGGCCCCTGCCCGTCAGGTGTTTAGGTTTGGGACAGTAGAGCTGACCCCCACCCCTTGAGGAGTATGCTCGCTTCACCGGCTTGCCCTTGGATGGTCCCTGTGCTAGGGTTACTGTTGGTTCCATGCGCCGTCAATTCTTGACTTTCACCGGTTTGCGGAGGGCTGTCTTATTACCGGTAACCACATCAGACCATATGGTTCCTCTTCAATTCTTGATTGACCGATTCGGCTCACCTGACAGTTTCCGTCTTTTCCTCGGTGATTTTTCCGTTGTCCGAGGAGCGCTGGGATGCCTTGAGAGTGGGCGTTCTGATGGCCTGTGTCATCTCAGTTTTGTATTTGCCTGCAGGATCCGATCATTTGGACATGCGGATTGTTGTGGCCGTTCGGGCCCTTCAGGAGGATCACACCATTCTCCCCATGATATTGGCGGATACCTATATGTCGGCCCACCATACTGCCAGTCCTTCCGAGGGAGATTCTTCAGAGGGAATTCGACCTTATTGTACATGTGGTTCATGAGTCATCTTAGTCCCATCGGCCATTTCCGTCGCCAAGGGTTTTGCTTCAGCCATGACATAACCACGCAGTTTTCGCTTCGTCCTGCGCGTTGCACTGATGGTGGCCTCCTGGACATTATTTTTGTCTATCATTGAGGAGGACCCCTTTCATCTATTGGTTTACTCGGGCTATTGCTCCTTCATGAGTTTCTTGACTCATGTGCCTGGCATGGATTTCATTCCCATTGCTGGGTTAAGGGGCGTGACGGACCTATCATCCCCTGGCGGTTATGGGGCAGTTTGATCAGGACACAGGATTTACACCCCTTTGCGGGTGCAGCCGCATACCGATTTCCTTATATCATCCTGTACAGAGAGGGATCTATTGCCGGTATACGAGCTTTGGGATCGCAGGATCTTTGCCGAATATAGTGCGAGCTGTCACATCCAGACATTTGCCTACGTACAGTGGTTGCGTGGAGACCTAGATTCGGCTAGTCTGAGTCGGACGGGGGCCTTTGATGACTCTGGAGTGATTTTCACAGAAGATACCGCAGACCACCCCATTTCAGCCGATTCCGCCCCGAGTCGGGTCGCTGAGGATTCCCGACTCCTCCTGGCCCTGATTACTATTGAAGCCGAGAGGGATGCCGCCCTTGCCGAGAGAGATGAGGCCATTCGGGCTAGAGATGCTGCCATTGCCGATAGAGAGGCCATTGTATTCCAGACCAGGGCAGTGGTAGATGCTCATTTTGGGACTGTCAGCCGAGCTACTGCTTTACTGGATCGTATTGATATGATGGGGCAGCAGATTGCAGGAGATGCTGATGCTTCAGATCTATCCACCACCCTGTCCATCCTGCTTCGGCTAGTTTCAGATTTGTAGATTATTTTATTTCCTGCATAGACTATGTTGGTTTCATCAGTTATTGAAAGAGAAATCTTGTAATAAAACGACTTATATATATATATAGACATGCATTTAAATTTAGTCATTTTCCCCTTTTGTCGTATCATTGCCCTCCATTGGATCATCATTTTATCTAACTGACCATGATTTTGACATTTCGCCTTCTTTCTTTCCTCAAGACTTGATGGAGATTTGACAGATATTGCCGCACACCTTTTGATTTCGTCGGATTGAATCTCAGATTTTGGATAACTGTTTGGGTTGGATCAGGGTATGTATTCTGGGATGAAACTGGTTAGGCAGTTGATTTCGGGAAGGTTTTGAGGGTGTAGGAAGGTTTTATCGGGCTATCGAAAATTGGTTTTGGTTGGGGAAAGGATTATTTTTAAAGGATCGGACCGCGCCATGATGGCTGCCTACGTACCCCCACAAGTTGGGAGATCAGGTCCTACGTAGTTCGCTCTCAAAGGAAAAAAAGAACTGATAATTTAAGCGTAGAACCGCTTCACCGAGTCAGCATTGAGGGGTTGTGGAAATACCTCACCATCCATTTCTTGCAATATGAGGGCTCCTCCGGACAACACTTTCTTAATCACGAATGGTCCTTCCCAATTCGGGGCAAACTTCCCCCTGGCTTCGTCCTGACAAGACATGATTCTCTTTAGCACCAGGTCATTCTCCTTGAATTTCCGAGGTCTGATCCTTTTGTCATATGACCGGGAGATCCTCTGTTGATATAGCTGGCCGTGCCAAACAGCAGCCACCCTCCTTTCATCAATTAGGGCCAATTGGTCGTATCGACTTTGCATCCAATCCTCCTCGCTTATCTGAGCATCGATCACTATTCTGAGGGACGCCATCTTCAACTTCAACTGGCAGGACAGCCTCCATTCCATATACCAAGGCGTAAGGGGTTGCTCCCGTAGAAGTACGCGTGGATGTTCGGTATGCAGCAGGGGTGAGGGGTAACAGATCCGGCCATCCCCGATGGATTAGCAGACATTTTCGCCATGATCTTCTTGATGTTCTTATTGGCCGCCTCCACTGCCCCATTCATTTTGGGACGGTAAATGACGGAATTGAGGTGCTTAATCTTGAACTGGTCACACAGTCCCTTCATGAGGGCGTTGTTTAAATTCTTGGCATTGTCGGAGACCACAGCCTCAGGTTGCCCATATCGGCAAATGACATTATTCCTGATGAAGCTGACGATGACCTCCTGAGTTACTTTAGGGAAAGAAGCTGCCTCTACCCATTTGGTGAAATAATCGATCATGACGAAATTGAACCGGTGCCCGTTGCTCCGCTTTTGGGCTCTATTGGTCCGATTACATCCATTCCCCACATTGAAAATGGCCATGGGGAGGTCATACAATGCAGTTCATTGGGAGGTGTATGGGATCACATTACCGTGGCGCCTGGCATTGATAACACCGTTTGACATGATCATCGCAATCGGCCTTCAGCGTTAACCAATAATTACCCTGTCCTCAAGATCTTTTTGGCCAACATCGGTCCACTCATATGTGGCCCACACACCCCGCCATGGATTTCATTCATAATCCTTTGGGATTGCGTTTCGTGCTACGCATTGACAACAGTCCCAATCCGGCATCCCTTTTGTAAAGAGAATCGCCACTCAGGTAAAACTTCATCGCCATCTTTTGAATTCTCATCCTTTTCAGTCCGATTTGCCTGATCGGGAAGGGATCTGTCTCTCAGATATTCCCTTATGTCGTGATACCAGGGCTGCCTTGTCCAACACCACCTCATTTGATAACACTGCCACATTTTCCTCATATGCCGGGGGCATTCTTGTACGGTGATCTCAATCTGTGGACTGTCCCTACTCTTGATCACGTGGATTAAGGAAGCCAAAGTCGCCAATGCATCGGCAAAATCATTTCGTCCCCGAGGAATATGGCGGAAGGCGATATCTTCGAACTCTTGCATAAGCTGGGTGACACAACGATGGTATGGAAGTAACCGAAGCTCCTTAGTGTGGTATATCCCGATTGCTTGTCTGATTACCAATTCTGAATCCCCAAACACTGCTAGTCTCCTCACTCCCATGTCGCGGGCCAATCGGAGTCCCAAGATACACCCCTCGTATTCAGCGGTGTTGTTCGAATTGCTGAAACGAAGCTTGGTGGCCACAGGATATTGTTCTCCGGTGATAGAGACTAGGACCGCTCCGGCTCCTGCCCCCTCGGCATTCATGGCACCATCAAAATACAGCTTCCAGAATTGTCCCTCGTCATCACATTTTTCGCGCGATACCCAAAATATATCCTCGCCCGGAAGAGGAGTTTCTAAACGGCTCCATCCCTCCTGCCGGGGCTTCTGCCAACTGATCTGCAATTCCCTGCCCTTTCATGGCCTTCTGGGTCACGTACACCATGTCAAACTGTTGTAAAATTAACTGCCATCTTGATAGTTCGACAATTCAGCATGGGCCTTTCGAAAATATATTTCAGGGGATCCATCCTTGATATCAGGTACGTTGTTATGCCCATGGAGGTAGTGCTGTAATCTCCCTGCAGCCCAGGCCAGAGCACAACAGGTCTTCTCGATGGGAGTGTAATTCTGCTCCACATTGGGCTAAATCTTTTGCTGAGGTAATAGATGGCCTGCTCTTTACCCGCCTCATTTTTCTGTCCCAACATACATCCCATCGCGATGGCATTTACCGATATATACATAAACAGAGGGAATCCCATCCTTCGGGGGGTTGGTACCAGCACTGGTGCCTCCGTCAATTGTTTCTTAATGGTCTGAAACGCCCTCAGACAATGCTCATTCCAATCTTGGTACACCCAATTTCTTAACAGTTTAAAAAAATGCTCACAAGTAGTCTTCAAGTGGGATATAAAACGCCTGATTAAGTTTATTCTTCCCAGGAATCCTCTTATATCCTTCTCGGTGTGGGGTGCCGGCATATCCACAATGGCCTTAATCTTTGCTGGATCCAACTCAATGCCCCGATCACTAACCAGGAAACCCAAGAGCTTGCCCGACTGTACTCCGAAAGCGCACTTGGCTGGATTGAGTTTCAAATTATACTTTCTGAGCCGATCGAATAGCTTTTTGAGATGGGTTATATGATCGGACTCCACCTTTGATTTCACAATAATGTCATCCACGTAGACCTCTATCTCCTTGTGCATCATATCGTGGAACAAGGCCATCATGGCTCTCTGATAAGTAGCCCCTGCATTTGTGAGACCGAAAGCCAGTCGTCTATAGCAGAAAGTGCCCCAAGGGGTGATGAATGCGGTCTTTTCCCGGTCTTCTTCCGCCACCATTATCTGATGATATCCCGCAAAGCAATCCACAAAGGAATACATTTCGTACTGGGCCGTGTTATCTACCAGGATGTGTATGAAAGGCACCGGGAAGTTATCCTTGAGACTGGCCTTGTTTAGATCTCTGTAGTCTACACACACCCTCACCTTTCCTCCAGGTTTAGCCACTGGGACCACATTGGATAAGCCATTCCGGGTAAGTGGACACCATAATGATTCCCGCCCTGAACTGTTTGATGATCTCCTCCTTCCACTTTTAAGCTCCACTCAGGTTTCAACTTTCTTAGTTTCTGCTTGACAGGCCTGAAACCCTCCTTGATAGGTAACCGGTGCACCACAATGTCGGTGGACAATCGATCATATCCTCGTGTGCGGACCAGGCAAAGACATCCTCATATTGGTTTAGTAACTCAATTATTTCTGTTTTTTGGCTGGGGCTAAGGTCTGTCCCTATCTTGAGTTCTTTTGGATTGTCAGGGGTTCCGATATCTATAGTGATGGTTTGGTCCAAATTGGGTTTGGGTTTATCTTCGACCCATCCTTTGATCTCATCAGGTGCGTCGTCGTAATCCGTCTCGTCTTGTTCAATGCCCATTAAATCGAAATCCAGCTCAATGTCAAAATCATAATCATCATTCAAATTTGAAAGACCATTTGTTAGGCTAAGGATTACTTCAAATGGGTACACCTGACATGAAACAAAATACTTGTCATATATAAATCATTTTTTCACGATGATCGTATTTTCAAATAACAAGAAAGAAACGACATAATGATGCAGAATTAAAACAACAACAAAAAATAAACTTCTTCATTCCCCCATCATCTGGGGTCAATCACCCTGACGTCGAGTTTTACCCCTGTTTGGATATCACGGGTTTCTGGGTCCAATTGTCGATGGTCAGGTCAGCTGGAATGCGCTGGATAAAGGAGGGCCTCAACATCGGGACACCTCCCCGATGATTACGGATACGTCGCCTGAATCCTTCTCCATATCTTTTCCAGGAATAATCAGCCCTGCCCAATCGATGACAGGCACAACTTGTTGGGCTCCCGGTGGCGCGATATAACATTCGTCCCCTCCTTACTGCTTGTTGATTGTCCGGGGATGTAGCATTTGGTTTCAAACTCCTTTTGCGACCTCCTGCAGGAAACTTTCCCTCCGGGCCGACTCACTATGTGTGGGGTGTTAACTCTTCATTCCCTGCCCCAATCACAAGGCCTGCTGATCCCCTGCCCATTGTTGACTTTGGTCACTGGACTGCCAACTAGTCGAATCGGAGTCGCACCCTGACGGGTGTCCCCGCTACTGCGCCCACCCACATGGTATCCCAATCCTGCCTTGCCTATCTGCTGTGGTAGGTGGATGGGCTCGGTGGATTCCCTGACTGCTTTTCCCTAGTCCCTGTCCAGGTTGGAAGTTCATTTTAATCATTTCCCTTGCCACAAAGGTGAGTTCCGGAGAGACCCTTGGTTTTCACAGCTGGAGCTCCCAGGCATCTATAATGGGGGAGAGTGCTAATCTCTTAGTGCTTGAAAGCTGGCAGGCGCCGCCGACTCATCCACATTGATTACTGGTAGGCCACTCCTGGGAGGAGAAGGGTCATCACATTCGGCCGAGATTGTTACCAGATTCCCATCGATGATCAACTTGATTTGTTGGTGGAGCGTGGAAGGAACTGCCCCGGCCATGTGTATCCACGGCCTCCCTAACAGCAGGTTGTAGCTTGCCGTGATATCCAGGACTTGGAAGGAGATATCAAAAGTACAGGGTCCTATCTCCACTGGCAATTCTATCTCCCCGATGGTGTCCCTCCGGGATCCGTCAAAAGCCCGAACCACCACATGACTGGCCCGCAGGCGCTTGGGACTGATGTTCATTTTCTTCAGCGTACTGAGGGGACATATGTTCAATGCCGATCCCCCATCGATCAACACCCCATTCATGACATATCCTGAGGAGATTACCGCGATGTGTAGCGGTTTTCGGTGCCCCCTTCCCTCTTCGGGAATGTCCTCATCTGTAAAGGATATTGCATCGGTTTCCAATAAGTGGCCTACCAACCGGCCGAAACCCTTCTCACTAATTTCTTTGGGCACAAATGCCTCCTCCAGAACCTTCATCAGGGTTTTGCAATGCTCACTGGATGACAACACCAAGTCCATGACTGATGTTAGGGTTGATTCCTCATTTAAAATCTGGATCCCCCTCATTTCTGGGTGATCCATCCTTTTCAAAAACTCTATGGCCCTTTCCTCAGAAGCCTCTTCATTTTTTCTCCTTTGGCTTTCAAGGACTCGTCCGGGAAGATATAGGGGGTTCCCCTTGGTCGTCACGGAAGCACAACTGGCCGCTTCCTCGGGTATTCCCCCGTAATTCCAGGGTACAGTCTTCAGACTACTGATAGGGAGTTGTGGCCTTGCAGCAAAAATGATGGGCCTCGGAGCTGTCAACTTGACAGGTCGCTCTATGTTATTCGTATTGACCCCTATCAACCTGATGGGTGTTACCCTCGCATTCTCATAACCATGTATTACGTTGACCATTTCCTCAATTTTCTGCACATAGTTCAACCTTGGCGGCTCCCCCGCCTCACTCGCCTCCGTCGCATTGACTCCCCCTCCATCATGTCTTGGCAGGGGATTTGCCTTAACATTCGGGGAATCCGGCTGTTCCACCACAATCTCTCCACTGTCAATCAGGTTTTGGATTCGATGCTTTAACGTCCAGCAATCTTGTGTATCATGGCCAGGGGAACTGGAGTGGTATGCACACCGCTTGCTCGGGTCAAACCTTCTACCCTTTGGGTCACTCGGGGGTGCCAAACCAACAATCTTCTTTTGGGCTACTAATACCGCTAATACTCGTTCAAGCGGCTCCCCGAGCGGGGTGAATACTCGGTTTTGCGAGGCCTCATATCTTCTTCGCCCCTCTGTCCTTTGATCTGTGAAGTTTGGCTGACGGGATGGCCCTCCCCTCTGTACCTGAACCGGAAGATGACTTTCTGTTTTTCTGGATGACCCCTGTAAGATGAGGGAAACATCCTCTTCCTTCTTCTTTTGGACCCTCCGGGAAGTGCTGCCATAGTTTCCATTCTGTATTTGCTCGGCAGCAGTTTCTAAAGCAGTAAGATCCCGGATTTTACCCGACTTCAACCCCATGTCTACCATCTCTCCATGTTTAATCATTTCAGCAAAAGGTCTTCCAATCCCCGAGATGACCCTCTCATAATACGGTGCCTCCTGAATGTCTACAAAGGTCATTACCATCTCTGATTCGCTCATCGGGGGGGTTACTTGTGCGGCCATGCCCCTCCATCTTTGCGCATATTCCCTGAAGGATTCCCTAGGCTGTTTTTTAACCTTTGTCATTTGGTACCTGTCAAGAGCCATCTGGGCCTGAAAGCTGTATTGGGTTAAGAAAGTATGGGCCAATTCCTCCCAGTTGTGGATTCGGGCGTTGTCGAGGCGGGCATACCAGATTCTTGCCTCCCCTGTTAAGCTTTTCTGGAATAGTTGCATTCTTAACCCCTCATCTTCGGCATAAGCCCGAGTTCTCCAATGTATATTTTCAAGTGTGTATAGGGGTCTCCCTTTCCATTGTACTTTTCAAACTCGGGAACTTTGAACTTTTCTGGATATCTGGCTCCGGGGAAAACACATAGATCCGAATAATTAACCCTGCCCAGGGAGCCTATGCCCCTTAGAGATTGGATGGTCTCCTCCATGTGTTTCATTTTTCTCCGAAGGTCGTCATTGTCCCCCTCCTCGGGGATAGTAATCACTGTTCTGCTAGATATGGGAACGGGCCTTGGGATGACTGGCTCGTCCCTGAGTCGGGGTTGGTCCTCTTTAAGCAAGTTTGTACCATTTTTAGGAGGACTCGGATCATCCCCTGGTGGTGGAGTATTATGCGATCCCTGGTTTACCGGATCCTGTCTGATTAAGAACTGTTCCTTTAACATTGTGGCCATTTCCATCATCTGTCTTTTAAAATCATCAAACTCCTCCCGAGATATGGAATTATGGTTAGGAAGATCAGCCATTTCAGATGTAGAGACCTGGGCTTTCTTAGACTGCGAACGGGTTTGAGGAGCAATCCTACAGAGACAAATGGTTCGAAGTTTAGTCCTGGGGAACTGAAAACATGGATGCATGCTAAAGCTATAAATTTTTTTGTGTTTTGGGGTTCTTTAATCTTTCCCTGCAAAAGAGAAAGTTAGTAGTCCTTTAGTGCCATAACCAATGCTAAACATGCTTTATTATGCTCCCCCAACTATTCCCTGCAATTCACAGCGGTTAGTAATCTCTTTCGACATAGAAAAAGGGATGTATGAATATTGAATGAGATCATGACATTTAGACATATAAACGTAAAAAGGCATGAAGAGACTTTTCCTGCGTTGGGTTAATCAGAGGCTGACCTATCCTAGGGTTACTCTCACGGGCTTTTCGGCATGAAGGTTCCCAAATCTTCGCAATCTACTCGTTTGAGCCCTTTCGATTGGAGCGGATTTGAGTGGTGCGTTTCCTGAGCCATCTCCGGGGAGCAGCCCCATCGAGTCCAGTAATAAGCAACCGACAGGTTCGCCTCAGGAGGAGGTACTCTCTCAACATACATTCACATTCATCGTCCTCACCGTATGCAAATGATTTCTTTAAAGTAAAGCCATTCCATTCAATCATTCATTCATTGGACAAAACACGCATTCACACAACAAAAACACAAAAGATCAAAATATCGCATGCACACACATATTCATGAATTTTTTAAAGGATAGAATAGCATCAAGATTTAAACGCGGCTTAAGCCCTCTAATGTTCCCCAGCAGAGTCGCCAGCTGTCGACGCCGGGTTTTCTCTTTCTCTTCTTTGGTCTTTTCCAATTTTAGCCTTTTGGTTTAGATGATTTTTGGAAAAGGTCGGCATTGAGGTCGACGGGGTTTTGAAAGATCGTTTTTATGATGAGCCAATTAACCAGAGTCGCCAGTTGGTATATTTGAAATGGATGTACCAACTCATCCGAGTTTTCGTTCTTTTGTAAATCGCTGGCTCATATGTGACTCCGAATTAATTTGGTCTGCGAATTGAGATTCATAGAGTTCGGGGGGCTTGCTTAAGTGAGGGGAAGGTGTTAGGCACCCCTCGACTTCCGTGAAACACGGTTACCGCAATCTTGATGCTTTTCCTATCCTTTAATTCATGAAATGTGTGTGTGTGCGCGTGCGTGTGTGTGTGTGTGTGCTTATGTGAATGTTGTGGTGAGGTTGTATGAAAGAATCATTTGGATTTTAGGGAAAATCGTGTTTTACTTTGAGAATACTTCGGAACGTCTTTTCGGCATACACGAGAAAACTTTATTCTTTATGAGAAAGGTTTGATTTTAATTGTCAAAACTATGAGATTTTCGTTAGGTGTCGTTTTAACAAAACAAGAGTTTTAAACCTTCGTCAAAATAGGAATCGAGATCTATACGTTGCTTTCATAAAATGATGGGCAATTTCTAGGATCTCTTTCACCCTATGCACAAAGATTTAATAAAACGTTACTTATTTGCAAAATCATTTTGTGTGGTGTTTTGGAAAACGATCTTTCTTTAGCTTCCTCGTTAGATAGGAATCGACATTCATTAACATTTCTCAAATTTTAACCTCGTGATTCTAATATCCTACTTTGCTTGATTTTTATGAAAATCTTATCATTTAGCTTTGAAATCAATTTCGTGTCATAAATCAAATCAAGCATAAACACGCGTCGGGGCTATTCATGGGCATGTAAGCCATCAAAGTATCCCCGAACGCCAACCATCACAAATTTCACTATTTCGGGGCCTTAAACCCGATTCTCGCCTTAGCGTCGTTTTAAGGCCCAATGGTTACACACTACAAAACAAGCCTCTTGAATCTATTACATATACCAAACGTCCATCATCGGATTTGAACCACGGGGTCGCTTTCCTAGGCTCACAACCACGATTACACTCAATTAAATTACGCCTAAGATTGCCTAACACATCCTACAAATACACTCAATTAAATTACGCCTAATATACATCCATAAACAAACTAGAAATTTCACCAATTAGATATCATCGGATTATTAGGAAGAATTTTGTTCCAAGGGAACCCTCACCAATAATCCCTAATCCATGATTGCTCAATAATATTCTTGAAAATTTCAATTAAATTTAGCCAAATAACATGATAGAAGTTGCAAAAAATAATGAGATTTTCACCTTGCAAATGATACAAAAATTGTGTAGAAACTTGTGTATTGAGGGAAATATGAGATGTATATGATATAATCTAACAACAAAGGAAATTTCTCTCTTTTTCTCTCAATTGTTGCAAGAATTTTTTTGCTATTTCTCTCTATTTCCGAGCTAAAACTGCTGCTGATTTCTTCTTCTTCCGCAAACTGCCCAACCTCCTGTATGCTGCCTGCTGCCGAGCTTAAATAGGCTGGCCAAAGCCAGCCGCAGATCTATCTGCGGCTGGCCGCAGATGGATCTGCGGCTGGCCAGCTGGCTCGCCTCCCATCGCACTCAGCTGCTGAGTGCTGATTTCCCGGTTTTCGTGCTGGCGCACTCACTTGGCCGCAGATCTATCCGCGGCTGGCGGGCTTGACTTTCTCGATTTTCGTGTCACGCCTCGATTTTCGTACCGCAACGTCGGTTTTCGCTGACAGGCTCGTATTCCGCAGTCCGGGAACTTCCGGGAGACGTGCCACCTCATTCGGAAATGCCTGCCTCGGACGGTCATGCTGTCACGTCGACTTGGGCTGCCCAAATCATTGCGGCGGGACCGGGCGCTCGCCCTTGTGCCCGCTCCTTTGCTCCCGCAAGCTGGTTCAATTGACGATTTCGCCCTCCTGTCACGGTTAGTAGAAGGAAACGCAAAATTTGGGTGTCTACATGCAACATTTGTAGGGACTGGCGAATTTAGGACATAAGAAATCTTTTCAGCAGTGAGAACAATTCTCAGATTCCTTAACCAGTCCGTGTAATTCGGTCCGGTCAGTTTGTTAGCATCAAGTATGCTACGCAGTGATAGTGAGTTTGATATTTTTAAATTCTGCATGTGAAATAGACAACATTTTAACATACATTCAATTTATTAATTACCAAAATAAATTAGGTCTTTATTTTAAATTGGTATCTCCCACTATTGTCATCAAACTATATTACCCTCATTATATAGTTCGGCAATTCTAATTAAAGATTTGCTAGTGAGATTAAGGATCCCATTTCAAATGTATATAGCCTTGTGGTGACAGAACAAGCAATATATAAATAAATAGGTAGACAACTATTCTCAATTACATCACTATGTAACTCCTTGTATTTTGTCTCTTAGATTATTTTGATCAAGTGGTGACACATCCAAATCAAAATTATCCAAGTTAAGTCCAACCTAGCACTTCCATATATTCGAAAGAAAAACACTGTCCTTGTGGTGACACAACAAGACAAAATCGTTCAGTCTATTTATAAGCATCAAATGTGATAAAGCAACATCTTAAATATTTAATACTTGCCTTGTGGTGACACAACAAACTCATATTAAACATTTAATACTCTATTGCTTTACCATGCTAGAAGTCGACGTTCGATATTCCAAATATCTTTGAACGCTTAGGACTTAATATATTACTTTGAGGGGTTTGTTATTATTAGTCTCATCTTGTTTAGCGCGCATGCACATATATATATAAAATACGCGTCATATTATTTTACATGCGAAGCATGTTGGATAATATATAATATATATATAGTAAGCATGCACATATAGAATACTATATTCTACCCGGATTGATTATGGACTTTTATTCTAGTTTGGTTCACTAGAGCCACCAAGTGAACCAAAAGGTCAAACCTAGGGTGCAAGAATTAAATTTAAATATAACTATTACATTTAAACCCGGGCTTCATTACAAACGGGTCTTCAAGCGCTCCTTGCTCCTTTGTCTCCAATTCTTCAAAATTAATTCTAACTATTCCTATTACATAAACTATTTACAATAAATAGAAACCTTGATCAGCAGTCAAGGGGAAGTACATAGGAGGGAGATAGAATTTACATTAAGAAAAATTAGAGAAGACGAGGTACGCAGACCCCATTTATAAAAAACCCATACATTCAAACATCCACTTAAAATAAATCCAATCACACATTGGTCAATAGTCCATAATCAATCCCTATTTATTATCATACATATCTATATATATATATCAATAAATAACATTCATCTCATGAATAATAAAACCATTCCATATATGCATTGATATCAATTAATGGACAAAAGTTTTGCTAATATTTAGTTTTGAAACAAAATAAACTCTTTTATTTTAATCAAAAACCAAATCCAAATTAAACTCCTTTAATTTTAGCAATCTGAAATCCTATTCCAGATAAAATAAACTCTTTTATTTTAAATTTTTATCAATTAAATAAACCATTTATTTCAATTGAAGGAAAAAAAAATCGGATTCTGATATCCAGCGCAGCTGCGCCCAGAATGAACAGGGAACCGGCGCAGCTACGCTTAACCCCAGAAAAAAACTGATTCTGGGTATTGGCGCAGCTGCGCCCCAGAATGAACTGGAGCCGGCGCAGCTGCGCCGCATCGCTGATCCAGGAAAAATTTTCTTGCCCAAAAATTCGAACGTTTCGCATATCAATTCATACATGGAATCATCTAGATCGATAATTAGCACATGATTTGGCTCTGATACCACTGTTAGGTTTGTATATAACGCGAGCATGCAATCACCATGATCGATCAATGTGCTCAATTAACGATATAAACGAAAGAGAAAGAGAATAAGAATTATACCCTCGTAGAACAAAGCTTCCTCGGGTACAAGTTCAACTTCTAGTCCTTTGTGTTCTCCTCGAATGCTACGGTGTGATTCCTTCCTTTGATCAACGTTAGCTACCCAAGTGTTTGGCCTCTAGAGGTAATCCACCAAGGAAAAACAAGTATTCAAGAATTGGGTATTTGGCAAAACTCTAGTTTCTATCTCTATAGAAATTGTAAGTACTCTCCAGAATCTAATGCAAGAGTATGTCACCCCAAATCTATGATAAGACTCCTCTTATTTATAGATGTAGGAATAACCCTTCCCTAAACTATTTAGGATTAGGGTTTCTATTATAATTAAACTCCTTTAATTAATTATGCTCCTAATCCAATTAGGAATTCATGGGAGAGTATTTCTATTAATTAATTCCCAATCCCTATTAAGAATTAAATAATAGTAATAGTAATAATAATAATAAGACTCCTCTTATTAATTTATATTTAATATTTCTAAAATATTAAATAATAAATATTAAGCTATTTAATTTATTCTATCTCCATAGACTAAATTAAATACTCTTAACTTATTATTACAATTATGCCATTTACTTCTTAAATAAATATTTTTCTTTTGCGGTGTGACCCTTTAGGTTCTCCATATTAAACCGGTTATGAATAAATCAATTAGAACAATTCTAATCTTATTTAAATAAATAAATTAAACTATTTAGTTCATTTAAATAAATAATATTTATTCTACAATAAGGTTAAGCCCCCTTAGCGATCAACGACTTTCCAGATAATATAGATTTCAACATCAATCACAAAAGAACCTTTGAGTAAATAGTTACCGTACAATTCAATCCTTCTACCATACAATGTCCCAATTAAATATAAGACATGGATTTACTATCAAGTCTTATTTTATTTAATTATATGCATTTCGATTCTCAAATGCACAACTCTAAATAATGCAAATTAAAAACTCCTTTCTAATTTCATTCTGCCTTGGCCAAGGACTACTGAGTTGTCATTTATCGAATCACATAGGACATTCACATCTTTTACTAGATGTGGTAGATTTTTTGTTGATCATTCACCTATCTCCATGTACAACTTATTATACCCAATCATATCCTTTAATATACCCCAAAGGTCTTAAGGGACATATCAAAGTATAACTCATCATACACAAGATACTATGATGATCTCAAGTCCAAGGATCACTTGTACTACTATCACTAGAGGAATTCCTATTGACAGGCGAGTAAAACTCCATTAGGTATTCCTTAGCGAGTCACGTTCAGTGAACTTATTCTCTAATAAGCACCTACATACTTGCTTTAGTGTCTCCACACAAATGATTATGAGATCAATCATCCTCTTCCTAAGAGCAAGCAACGTATGTACTAATCTATCCGGATTCACTAATCCCCAATATAGTAATCCAATGATTAGGAACAATTTTAGTTTGTGAGCTATCTAGAATTTAGATCTCATTAGCATGATCATCATCATGATTCTAAAAGCATTGCTCAAAGCTACGGGTTTATCACATTTAATATAACAGCACCATGTAGATAATATAAAATGCCTTTTAAGAAAATCAATTCTTTTATTAATAAATGAATAAGATTACAAAGTATATGCTACATCATATCAAATATGATTGGCTTGTGTGCATACTACTTTCAGAAATAATGTGCTTGTAGTCTGGCTTATATGGACGTAACACCGATACATGAAACACGTTGTGAATGTGCTCAAGTTCAGGAGGTAGTGCTACCTCGTACGCCACATCGCCTATCCGCCTCAAAATCTCGAACGGTCCTATGAACCTAGGGCTCAATTTGCCCTTCTTCCCAAAACGGATCTTCCCTTTCCAGGGAGATACCTTCAGAAACACAAAGCTACCAACTTCAAAGTCTCGTTTCTGACGATGTAAGTCAGTATATTTCTTCTGACGATCTTGGGCTGCTACTAACCGCTGTCTTATTACTTTAATGATTTCCACGGTTTGTTGTACCAATTCTGGTCCCAACAATCTCCGTTCACCAACTACATCCCAATATAACGGCGTTCGACACTTCTTCCATACAACACTTCGTACGGTGGCATGCCAATGCTAGCATGGTAACTATTGTTGTAGGCGAACTCTACCAGTGGCAAGTGATCGTCCCAGTTGCCACCTAAGTCCATCACGACTGCTCGAAGCATATCTTCCAGGGTCTGAATTGTTCGCTCGCTCTGACCATCAGTCTGAGGATGATACGCCGTACTCATTCTCAACTGTGTTCCCATTCTTTCCTGTAGACTTCTCCAAATCTTCGACGTGAAGTGCGGATCTCTGTCAGACACAATAGATACCAGCACCCCATATCGCGATACTATCTCCTTCACGTAAAGCTTCGCTAACTGCTCCAATTTGTACCTGATCTTGATCGGTAGAAAATGGGAAGACTTGGTCATACGATCTACGATCACCCAGATGGCATCTAGACCCTTCTGTGTTGTCGGAAGTCCTACCACAAAATCCATGGTGATGTGCTCCCACTTCCACTCTGGAATCTCCAAAGGTTGCAACAATCCGCTCGGCCCCTGGTGCTCTGCCTTAACCCTCTGGCAAGTTAAACACCGGCTGACGTATTCTGCAACTTCTCCTTTCAAATGCGGCCACCAATAATGCTGACACAGATCTTGATACATCTTGGTGCTACCTGGATGTACCGAGATTCTCGTATTATGGCCTCCTGTAATATCTCTTCCCTTAGGTCTGGTACGTATGGTACCCAGATCCTTCCCTCAAACCTCAGTAGTCCTGTGTTGTCAATCTTGTACTTCAACGTTTCTCCTTTCGATAATCGCTCCGTAATGTCAATACATTCTTCATCGAATTCTTGAGCCTCCTTTATTTTATCCAGTAGGGTCGGACCTGCTGTCACGGCAAACAATACTCCGTCTGTCTCCATCGGATACTTGACCTCCGATTCCAGACGTTCAAAGTCCTTTATCTAATCCTCTTGAATTGTCAGTTGCATCAATTTCTCCTTGCCTTTCCTGCTTAAGGCATCAGCCACTACGTTTGCTTTGCCCGGATGGTACAGAATTTCACAGTCGTAATCCTTGATCAATTCTAACCATCGGCGCTGCCTCATGTTCAGCTCCTTCTGAGTGAAGATATATTTTAGACTTTTGTGATCTGTATATATCTCGCACTTCTCCCCGTATAGGTAGTGCCTCCAAATCTTCAGGGCGAAAACCACCGCGACTAACTCCAGGTCATGAGTCGGGTAACCCTTCTCATAATCCTTCAGTTGACGTGAGGCGTACGCCACGACCTTGCCGTGCTGCATCAGCACACAGCCAAGACCTTTGTGTGACGCATCGCTATATACTACGAAACCCCCAATGTTGTCTGGTAAGGTCAACACCGGTGCTTGGCTAAGTCTCTTCTTCAACTCCATGAAACTTTCCTCGCATTTCTCCGACCAAACGAACTTAGCTGTTTTTCTGGTGAGATTGGTCAATGGCGATGCTATCTTTGAAAAATCCTGGATGAATCTTCGATAGTATCCTGCTAATCCCAAGAAACTCCGGATCTCTGTTGGCGTCTTCGGTTGCTCCCAATTGATAACCGCTTCTACTTTTGCTGGGTCCACCGAAACACCATTTTTGTCGATGACGTGACCCAGAAACTGCACCCTCTGTAACCAAAACTCACACTTAGAGAACTTCGCATACAACTTCTCCTTCCTGAGAGCTTCCAATACAGTTTTCAAATGTTCAGCATGCTCCTCCTCTATTTCTGAATACACAAAGATGTCATCAATGAATACGACTACAAACTTGTCCAAGTACTGCTTGAACACTCTGTTCATCATATCCATGAATGCTGCTGGTGCATTCGTCAATCCAAATGACATTACCAGAAACTCGAAGTGCCCATAACGAGTCCTGAATGCAATCTTCGGGATATCTTCCTGCCTCACCTTCAGCTGATGATAGCCTGTTCTTAGGTTGATTTTTGAAAAGTATTTCGCTCCCTTAAGTTGATCAAATAGATCGTCAATCCTAGGAAACGGATACCGATTCTTAATCGTAACTTTGTTCAACTCCCGATAGTCGATACAAAGCCTCATCGAACCATCCTTCTTCTTCACGAACAGAACTGACGCTCCGCATGGGGACACACTCGGTCTGATATAACCCTTGTCTAACAGTTCCTGCAGTTGAACCATCAACTCTTTCATTTTTATAGGTGTCATCCGATACGGTGGCTTCGATATTGGTGCGGTTCCAGGTACCAAATCGATTAGAACTCAATCTCCCTGTCCGGCGGCAGTCCCAGGAGCTCATCTGGGAAGACATCGGCGAAATCCCTCACGACTGGTATTTGACTCATCTCACCCCCGACCTGACGAGTATCAACCACATGGCCCAAATAACATACGCAACCTTTCTTAAGCAATTTCTTGGTTTGCATCATAGTAAGACAATAAGATTGTCTTGGTGATTTATTACCATAGAATACCACTTTCGACTTGTTAAGAGTCTTCAGGTGTACGCATCTCTTCTTACAGTCAATAACTGCCACGTGAATTGATAACCAATCCATTCCCAGGATTACATCAAACTCTCCAGCCGAATTGGTATCAGATCCACATTGAGCTTAACTCCTCGCAATTCAGCACAATAGTTCCTATGAATGCATTCTACGGGAATAATTTCCTTGTTTGTTACTTTTACATTTATAGGGTGTTCTAACTTTTCACGAGGTGAGTTTAACTGACTAGCAAATTCTTCGGAAACAAAAGAGCAAGTAGCACCTGAATCAAATAAAACATATGCATTTATATCATTGATTGGGATGATACCTGACACCACGTCCCTAGATTCCATTGCATCCTGCACGGTCATGTTGAATGTGCGTGCCATTGGCCTGTTGGCTTGACTGGCTGGTGCCCCATAGCTCGGCCGGTTGCTATTTCTGCTGTTGTTGTTGCTCCTGTTGCCACTCCCGACATCACCCTTCCTCTTCGGGCAATCCTTAATCTGGTGGTCGGGTGATCCACAAGAGAAACATCCTCCCTTCGACTTGTTCGGACACTGGGGATCCATGTGCCCCGGTTGTCCACATCGGTAACAAACACTTTTCCCCTTCATGCACTCCCCCGAGTGACTCTTCCCGCAGCTGTTGCACTTCCCACTTTTCTTAGCCTCTCCTCCAGATTTATTGCTCCCGAACGATTGGCTTTCATTCCATTTGAGCTTATTGGGGTTGCTGCCTCTGCTGCTTCCCGCTTTGGCAACCTCCTAACTCTTCTTTCTATCCTGGTTGAACCATGCCACTGCTTCATTGCCCCCTTCCGCAATGATAGCTCTTCCCAGCAGCTCCGAGAAGTTCTTAATTTTCAGTATCGCTACTGACTTCTGAACCCATGGTTTCAGTCCCAACTCAAACCTTCTTGCCTTCCTGGCCTCGGTGTCCACCTGGTGTGGGGCAAATCGGGCCAACTCATTGAATTTTGCCGCGTACTCTGCAATAGTCATATTCCCCTGTTTCAGTTCCAGGAACTTCACTTCCATGTCCTGCTGTGTATTCTCCGGAAAGTAATTTTCGAAGAATAGCTCTTTGAATCTTTCCCAAGAGATGACTCCCTCACCTGCTCGTCCCGTATTGGCCTTCGACCAATAGTTAGCCTCGCCCTTCAGCATGAACGTGGCAAATCCTGTTTTCTGTTCCTCGGCCACCCGTGTGACCTCGAAGACCTTCTCTATCTCTTCAATCCAGGTCTGTGCTTCGATTGGGTTAAGAGTTCCTTAAAATTTGCCAAACGATGTGCTGGCCCGGGGGCTTCTTGGGTCCCTATATGTGGCGGTCTTGATTGCATGGCTTCCGCTAGCATTTCTGCAAACACCCTCATTGGATTGGGGTGGTCCCCCACCTCGCTTTCTGACTCTTCGACCTGCTGGTTACGCGGTCGTCTTCTCGGCGGCATGGTCTGATGAAGGAAAACTGCTGACTTTTACCTATAGTTTTACATTTTACACAGTAAGGTATTGAAATCAGCAATCAAGAATAGAAACATCTATCAAACACACTTGATTTAAATAAAACAACCGTATTTATATTTATATACCACTATTTAAGTACAACTGAACTCAACCTGTGGCATATTTCTATAAATACGCCATGGCATGTCCTATTAAACATTAAACATCCCCTAAGACAAAAGTGGGGAAATGATAACCTTCTACCCCTCTATCAAACAAAAGTTGGGGTTTAACTGCTACCCCAAGCATGCTACAAATACGGGGTTTACAACACACATATGTCCCTACTATAACAAAAGGTGGGACCAACTGTTCCTATAAACATGACAAGACAAGACAAGACATCCTAACTAACACGTCACTACATGTCGTGACGAATCCGCGCCTGCTGATCTGAAGAAAATGCTCCACCCGTGACTCGGCGACGAACCGAGCGACTAGACTCTCCCATCTCGGTCTGAGGCCTCCTATAGGCTGCATCGAAAGCAAATCCCAAGGTCTCTATCCTCAGAGCTCCTGCCTCTAACCTGTTCTCCAACTGATTAACTCTCCTTGCTTCTCTAACCCAAGCATCTCTAACCCGAGTCCTCTCAGCAACCTCAAGCCCGAACTCGAACCTCATAGCCTCCTGCTTGGCCTTCAGATGGGCGATCTCCATATCCTTCTGTTCCAGTCTCTCTCTCAGCTCAGCATTCCTGGCCACCATCTGATGTAGCAGTGGTCCAATCTGCTGCGCTGAGGTCTCATAACCCTGCAGCTGTACCTTCACCACCCCCAACTCGTGCTCCAGCTGATAAGCTAGCTCCCTATACTGATCCTCCATGATCTGGTGGGTCTGGTTCTGCTCCTCCAGATGAGCCACCCGGTCCTCCAGCTCCTCGTTCCTACTGGTTAATCCCTCTATGATATCATCCGCAGTAGAGCCCATGCCATCAACATAAGCAGGTGGCTCATCACTGTCAGTCTCTGGGTCCTCCTCGCCCTCATCCGGGTCCTGACTGCCGGACCTCATTACCCTACCTATCACCGGCTCTACTAGGTCCTCCAGGTAGTCCTCCTCTGGGTCGGGCCCATCCAGTGGTACTCCTGGGACAACAGGTGCGTAGCCCACTAACTGCTCGGCAATAACAGGTATATCTGTAAATACCTCCTCCTGGACTCCACTGGTCCCTCCAATGTCGGCCATCCTATAAACACAGACAGAGACGACAAATGTCAGTATCATAATAAAATATGTTCATTGATAGAATGAAATGATATTTTATCATGTACAAACCGACTTGGCAGATTTCCACAATCCACCCCCAGACAAGGCCGTTATCTGAATCTCCTTGATTCATATCCTAGTGTACTCAATACGAGTTTAAAACTAAGGTCATAACCTAGGTTTAGCGATCCTAAAGCTTATAACCTACAACTTTGATACCAACCTGTGACACCCCCAAATTCGGGTCTCCAACTACCCGAATCCAGTCATCACGATCCAATACCACATTCACCTCCAACAACATACATTGACTAGAATGCGGAATATAACAAACATATGTTGTTCATTAGAAATGTGTTACTAGTCCCAAGATACAATAACCTTAAATACTTAACACAAATCCATACCCAAATAACTATCAGGGTTTAAATTACATTAAGAATAATCTACTACACTTATGATAAATTAGCTACATGAAGCCTATCACTTCATCTTTTCTTTCCCTTTGCTCTTTCCTGATGTCTCGGGTTTAGCTGCAATGGAGTCATGATATAGCAAGGGTGAGCAACGAGTTTGCTCAACAAGTTTTAAAGCGCAACAATAAAGGATATATCATGACGAAAGAAATATGAAAAGAGAATTCCACAATATAATTATCAGAAGCAAGAACAATAACTGCTTTTAGAACAATTGATAGTCAAGTAGACTTTGAACAAAAACATCCAAAGGTGTCAATAGCTAGTTGACCCTCTAGTTACTGGCTACATAATAAGTACTTGAGGGGATCAGCCTCGCGTACACTATGTATATACATAATATTTAACTTTGCTATTTGTACCTTAGATACGGTACCTGGGGTACTCCCCTATAAAAAAAAAGGGTGTTCATACAGTCTAAGAATCCTTACCATCGATTGGTTCGGATAGCTTTTATAAATTCTCACACACTTGCCTGACTGAACAAGGGTTCAGACTTAATCATGAATAGTTCGTGAATTTTGGAACTTTAATAAATGTACGAATTCAAATGCATCGAATGCGATTGTCAATAATATCGTAGATGTGGAATAATTTTAAAAGTAATTAGACCACTTAAAGCATGCTTGGAAATGAGATTCAAGCTTAAAGAATAACTTGCAATAATATATACCTTTTTGCACGAAAAAAAAATAGTGCATAAGGTTTAGAACTTGCTCAAGTATAAATTGAGTTAAGGAACTTGCATTCAATATACTGAAAGAATGTAGTTAGGGAACTTGCTCAATGTAAAAGTTGAGTAAGATAGAACTTGCCTGTTTGCTCAGCTACAGATAAATTTTAGCTTTAACTAATTGAACTTGGATAACCTATCAGCTGATAAAGTCGGTTTATCCATTAGCATTGCATAACTGTATATCGATACACTCACTTATGCTATTTATTTAGCAGGTAAACAATTCACCATATACAGTTAACTACTATCTAATCATTAGCTAAACAGAAATTAATTTAATGGCCTCTAGCTATTATTTAAAAATAAATAATAGTTAATCATGGTTACCTATCATCTGAGTACTCAACTATTACCCTTATTTGTCTCTAAATATGGGTTAATAATACTTATTTATCTCTAAATTTATTATGGTTTAATAGCAACTAGATAATAATTGATCACTAATTTAATTTTTATTCATACCTAATTATTATTTATATTAATTAGATAATAATTAGATATTTATTATCTTTATTCATTATTATTAAATAATAAATAATAGATAATTATTTTATAATGCGATTAATACTTAATTATTATTTAATACTAACTAAATAATAATTAAATATTTATTATTTATTGATAAATAACTTCATTCATACTAATTAAATACTTAGTATCTTTATTTATAATAAATATTTACTTTATTAACTTCATTCATACTTAATTATTATTTAATATTAATTAAATAATAATAATTAAATATTTACTATCTTTATTTATTACCTAATGATAATAAATAATTATTTTATTAACTTTATTCATTATGATTAAATACTTATTATCTTTATTTATTATTTATTGATAAATAATAAATAATTAATTTATTAACTCTATTTATACTTAATTATTATCTAATATTAATTATATAATAATTAAATATTTATTATCTTTCTTTTTTTTAACAAAGCTACTAACAGGAACATTTCACCCAACATGAAACACAGCCTGGTTTAGGCCTTTCATCAAACACTTGGTGAATCCTCCAACGACCGGGGTTAGCCAAACCAATTCGCACGGTTATGCTGCCGAACCTTATGGTTCATTAGATTCTCGACAAGGATTAACATAATACAATATCAGAGTTCCAAACCCAAGCAAGTTAATACAACACTCCAATACAGTGTATATCGATCAATAGTAGAAATTATACTATCCAATACCATTACTACCACAATACCAGATTTCTTAATCAAAATAAATCAACACAATACAATACAATCCCAAAACAAATGTATAGTATAAACTAATACCATCAACTGCTAGAACCTTTAAGGTTCATTAACAACAGTTTCCCAACAAAGACTTAACACAGTACAAGTAATGAACATAATTCAAGTACAGAAGAAAATTTTCCAAAAACCAAACCCACAAGAAAATCGGCAGCTCGGTATACCTTGGTTTTGATCGCGTTGCAATCCTTCTCCTTCTACCACAATACGAAACCCAGCCGGACATTCACTGATTAATTTCCCCTGGTTTCCTCTCCTTGATGCGACCTCTAATATATATATATATATATATATATATATATATATATACTAATTTGGGACTCATAAGAACAAAGGGAATCGGCAGCTTCGGCTAAGGCTTGGACCTTCAATTTATAGCAAAGCGATTACCCTTCTCGCCGGATAATAACTCACTCTAACAAGGCAATACCCAAGGGTTAGAGGAGTGGGCTGTCGTTGGTCTTCATCACCACCCCTCCGAGTCCAACTAAGCTCGATTGGCAGCCCTCGAGTCGTGCGTCTCCACCGGTCGCATCGCTGAAAACCTGGGACCCTTGGTTCGTTCGCCAATTGCTCGGTCGTTACTTGGTAGCTGCCGATCGGCGCTTATCCTTCAACCCAACCGGTCGATTCCTCACGTCATCGCGCCGGGCTCCTTCCCCCGTCCCGTTCGATTGAATGGAGAGCCCTAGCGACCCCTACCTCTGTTGCTCGGTCTCGACTGATTTGAGGGTCTAGGTCCTTCATAGGCTCGGTTGTCTGATGGAGAGTTTGAGACTTTGCTCAATTTCTGATTTGAGGGTTTTGCTCGGTTTATCCCCAAATCCTCCTACCGGCTTCCCCAGATTTAATTAGATCCGACCCGATTGAAATTGGGACAACCCGGCCGGTAAAGAAATAAGAACAGGCTCAGCCCACTTGTTAATAGTATAGAGTTTGGGTTCAGCCCATCTAATTTTTGGGTTAGTTGAAATAAAAGAAAAGTGACCCAAAAGGAATTATAAGGGAAATTAATCCTACACAATAATGTTGGGCCATTTAAATTAATGAGGAAGATGGCCCAATACACTAACTAAGATTAATAATTATATTTTTAACATCTAATTTGAATAACCAACTTGATTAATTATTTAAAATATTTATTTTAACCATAATTCTTTATTCGAATTATTTAATCCGATAACAATAAAATTATTTATTTAGAATTTTTCCCCATTTTCTTGCCAACAAACTTCTAGGGTTAAATCACTAATTTGTTCAAACTATTAGTGAATCCCTTTATTGCAAGAAAATTATTAGATCGTATGATTATAATTAAATAACAATACTTACATGGATCCAATTAAGTCCGTAAAATTTAAATAAAATAATTCCATATGTCAAAATAAATTGATAACAAGGTTCAAATTTCCTGGACATTACAATTTCTCCCGAAGCCACCCATTTCATCTCCTCCAAAACTATTCAGCAACTTCCCTTGCTTAATCCATCCCATTCTAGCCATTCCTCCTCCTCCATTTCCAAGTTGCTTCAGTTTGCTAAGAGAAGAGATAGAGAGAGAGTGAGAGAACTGCAGATAGAGAAAGAGAGAGAGGAAAAAAAACTGCAGAAAACACAAAGAAGAAAGGAAGGGTGAGACCTACGGGAGGAACCAAGAAAGGAGAAGGAGAACCATATATGATGAGTGGGTTTTATACCTACGAATCAGGTCTTGTTAGACTTAATTATTACGGTCTTTAAGTATTTTTAGTATTGTTTTAGTATTGTTTTATTTGTTTTTGTGTTTGCTTATTGTAGGATGGAGCTGGAGGTGCAAAAGAGTCAATTTGGAGCTTAAAGGATTAAAATTTGACCTGATGGCATTTTTGAAAATCCTGGGACATGACCTAGCGCCTAGTGCGCTAGGAATTGAACTAACCTTGCGCCAGAAGCGCTCATGCACGATTTTTGCTGATGATGTGTGGCTGGATGAGAGAAGAAAAAGCCAATTAGGAAGAGGATTGAAGTTTTTATCAGTTAGAAAGTGTGAAGGAGACTTGAGGAGGGAACTATTAGATTTTCATTCATTCTTCCATTACTTCTCAAGAGAGATTTGCCAAGTTTATTGGGGGATTATTATCGTTTGATTGCTAGATTTTGATGTGGGTTTGAGCTTTACTTTGGATTATATTCAACAACTAGGTTTGATTGTTCTATTCTTTCATTATTCAATTGTTTGATTATTATCCATGTGTTGTATTGATCCCATAATGGCTTTTGGTTCAGTCATGAACTAATCTCCATTATGGGATTCTAACGGATTTTAATATGTAGTCTAGTCATAAGCTTGATTATTGGATTGTTTTACACATCATAAGAAATTTCTATCATGGTTGTTTTACATGTATGAATGATTGATCACCATTCGATTTCAGTGCTTATATGGAATTAAAAAATAACATATGAGTATGGATTGTAATCATGATAGCTTGCGAATATGAGGCTTAATTGGATAGCTTAATATTTTATGAATCAGATAGAAATATAATGTTTCACCGTAAGAGTCAAAATAAGGGCTTGTGCTTTAAATCAATATAATTGCAATTTCACATAGAAATATAGTGATTTTGGTTATAGTGGTGATTACATGGTGTCTATTGATTATGGATATTATGTAAGTAGGTCATAATACATTGACAAATGGTTATGTCTAAATCAGTGCCCTTGGCTATTTTTCTGTGATATGTGAACTCTCTATCAAAATGGTGGAACTAGATGAACTATTAAATGAAGTTAGGATCCCATTAATTCCAATTTTGATATATTACATTATTATTTGCATCTTTAGTTGTTAATTTGTTAAGAATTAATCTTGTTACCAAAATCAAGTCATTAGTTTAGGCAAATAAATATAGTGATAGAATTGATGCATAGTGATTTAATTTAGCACTTTCTCTGTGGGACGATACTCTGCTTCCTCTGTATTACTTGTTGACACATATATGCTTGCATGAGTTAGAGCTCTTTTACTAAAGATTAAAAAAGAGGCAACAAGTTTTTGGCGCCGTTGTCGGGGAAAGGCGTTTAGATTTTTATTATTATCATCAGTTTTAAGCTATATTGTTTGACTTAGACAAAACTAATCTTTTCTCATTTCTATTTTTGTTTTTGTTTTGGTTTTCAGGTACTTGTAGAATTTTTATGCACACACGATCATCCAACTCAGAATTGATACCAGCACAGGATAATATTGACGACAGAGGTTGGAAAGCAAGAGTGCGTAGAAATTTACAAGCACAGTTGGAAGGAACTATACCGAATATGGCGGAAGAACAAAGAGTGGAGCAAAGAGAGGAGCAGAAAGCTTTGAGGGACTATTCTATGCCAAACAGCAGTGGATTGCAGTCTAGCATAGTCAGACCAGCAATAACAGCAAATACCTTTGAGATAAAATCGGGAACCATCCAAATGGTGCAGGATTCGGTTCAGTTTGGGGGTGCTCCTACAGACGATCCTAATGAGCATCTCTTAAGTTTCATTGAAATATGCGATACATTCAGGTACAACGGGGTGACGGAGGATGCCATCTGACTAAGAATGTTTCCATTCTCATTGAGGGATAGAGCGAGAAGTTGGCTTCATTCTTTGCCTTCGGGATCAATTACTACATGGGAGGACCTAGCACAGAAGTTCTTAGCCAAGTTTTTCCCAATGGCGAAAACTGCAAAAATGAAGACAACAATCTCTCAATTTGAGCAACAACAGGGTGAGTCCTTATATGAGGCCTGGGATAGGTACAAGGAGATGCTAAGGAAGTGTCTGCACCATGGGATGCTAGATTGGATGGTGATCAACACATTTTATAATGGATTGGGATGGCAGTCGAGGCAAATGGTAGATGCAACTGCAGGTGGAGCTTTAGGGGCGAAGAGCTATGACGAAGCTTATAACCTTATCGAGACTATGGCAGCAAATGATTTTCAAAATCTTACAGCCAGAATGCCACAGCCCAGAGTTGCAGGTTTGTTGGAAGTGGATGCTATTACCCAGTTGTCAGCACAGATGGCAGCCATGGCGAAGAAAATTGATTCGTTGTCAGAAAGCAAAGCCAAGTCAGTTGCCTTCATATATGAGATTTGTGCAGGGTCACATTCGACAGATCAATGTGCTATCAGCTCAGAGTCGGTGCAGTATGTGAATCGTTACAGGAAAGACCAAGGACAGTTTCAGAACACGTACAACCCCAACAACCGTAATCATCCAAACTTTAGTTGGTCAAATAATCAAGGAAATCAATAGCAACAGTTTCAACAGAATAATCAGTTTCAGTCTCAGCCAGCGCAGCAACAGTTTGCTCCAAGACCACCGTTTCCACCGGAATTTTCTCAACAACAACAACATCCTACTTCGTATACACCTCAGCAAGAAAAGAAATCAGAAATGGAGGAGATGATGTTGAAGTACATGGCAAATACAGAGGTTCTGATCAAAAGCCAGGCAGTGGCTATTAAAAATCTGGAAACTCAAATGGGGCAAATGGCGACTATGTTTAACAACAGACCCCAGGGTTCATTGCCAAGTAATACAGAGGAAAATCCACAGAGAAAGGGTAAAGAACAGTGTCAGGCCATTACACTCAGATCGGGAAAGCAATATGCATGAACTGTACCAGGCACAGCAGTACCTAGTTTACAAGGGGATGACACTGGGGAAAAAACTGAGACAGAAATTGAGGCTGAATAGAAAGAGAAGAAGGATGAGTCCGAGTCGAAGCAAGTTGAGAAGGATAAAGTGAGTTCAGATAAGAAGCCCGTGACTACAATACCACAAGTTCACCCTCAGGTTCCGTATCCGCAAAGATTGAACAAACAGAGGGAAGATAAACAGTTCAGTACATTTTTAGAGGTTTTTAAGAAACTACAGATTAACATACCCTTCGCGGAGGCATTGGAACAAATGCCAAGTTACGCAAAGTTTATGAAGGGTATACTGTAAAGGAAGAGAAGATTAGACGAGTTTGAGACAGTTGCCTTGACGGAGGAATGCAGTGCAGTGCTTCAGCGTAAACTACCTCCAAAGCTGAAAGATCTGGGCAGTTTCACAATTCCATTTACGATCGGAAAGATGAACTTCAATAAATGTTTGTGTGATCTTGGGGCAAGTATCAACCTGATGCCTTTGTCTGTATTTAGTCAGTTGGGATTGCCGGAACCAAGGCCAATAAATATTTCCTTGCAGTTAGCTGACAGATCCATCACGTATCCACGGGGGATAGTGGAGGACGTACTGGTGAAAGTGGACAAATTTATCTTTTCGGCGGACTTCATCATCTTGGACTATGAGGAGGACAAAAGTATACCAATTATACTAGGGAGACCATTCCTAGCCACGGGGAGGACTCTGATAGACGTGCAAAAAGGGGAGCTTACAATGCATATACATGATTAAGAGGTGACGTTTAATGTTTTCAAGGCAATGAAGCTCCAAACAGATGAAGAAGACTGTTTCAGAGTTGATTTAGTGGATAATATAGTAAATGATGATGTTGAGAGCTTGTTGAGTTATGAACCACTCCAGAGAGTAATTGCTGAAGATGCAGACCTGGAGGATGAAGAATGTGCCGAACTAGTGCAATATCTAGATACCACTCCCAAATTCGGGAAATGCAGAACACCTGTCGAGCCACTTACTAGAGTTGGAGAAACAACGGTAAAGTTGAAACCATCTCTTGAGACACCTCCCGAACTTGAACTAAAACCACTTTCAGATCATCTCAGGTACACATTTTTAAATAAAGATTCAAAACTACCTGTGATTATTTCTTATGCACTAACATCTTTTCAGGAGGAAAAATTGCTACGAGTGCTTAGAGAGTTCAAATCAGCTATTGGATGGACCATAGCAGATATCAAGGGGATAAGCCCTTCATTTTGCATGCATAAGATCCTGCTGGAAGATGGTAGCAAGCCGACGATTGAGCAGCAGAGAAGGCTTAATCCGATAATGAAAGAAGTGGTCAAGAAAGAGGTACTGAAATGGCTAGATGCAGGAATAATCTACCCGATTTCGGACAGTTCATGGGTGAGCCTTGTGCAGTGCGTACCAAAGAAGGGTGGTATGACCGTTGTCACCAATGAGAATAACGAGCTGATCCCAACGCGAATAGTAACAGGGTGGAGAATTTGTATGGACTACTGCAAGCTTAACAAAGCTATAAGGAATGACCATTTTTCACTTCTGTTTATCGATCAGATATTAGACAGACTGGCGGGTCATGAGTATTATTGCCTTCTGGACGGGTATTCAGGCTACAATCAAATTATGATAGCTCCAGAAGACCAGGAAAAGACTACTTTTACATGTCCATACGGCACTTTTGCCTTTAGAAGGATGTCTTTCAGGTTGTGCAATGCTCCAGCCACCTTTCAGAGATGTATGACAGCAATTTTTTCAGACATGGTCGAACAGAATGTTGAGGAATTTATGGACGATTTCTCGGTATTTGGTGATTCTTTCGATTTATGCCTTGAGAATTTGGTGATGGTCTTGAAAAGATGTGTTGAAACGAATCTAGTATTGAATTAGGAGAAGTGCCATTTTATGGTACAAGAAGGAGTTATATTGGGACACAAAGTTTCGAAGCCAGGAATTGAGGTGGATAGGGCTAAGCTGGAAACTATTGAAAACTTACCTCCACCTACTTTAGTAAAAGGTGTCCGCAGTTTTCTTGGACATGCAGGCTTCTACCGTAAATTCATCAAGGACTTCTCCAAGATAACTAAACCACTGTGCAGTTTATTGGAGAAGGATGTACAGTTTAATTTCGATGAGGCTTGCATGAGGGCATTTGAGCACTTAAAGGGAAAACTAACTTCAGCACCAGGTATTACTGCACCAGATTGGGGTTTACCGTTTGAGCTGATGTGTGATGCCAGTGATTACGTCGTAGGGGCTGTTTTGGGGCAAAGGAAGGAGAAGATGTTTCATGTCATATACTATGCCAGCAAGACCCTTACGGATGCACATTTAAATTACACCACCACAGAAAAAGAGTTATTGGCAGTGGTGTATGCCTTCGATAAATTTCGGTCATATCTGATAGGCACAAAAGTGATAGTGTACACGGATCACTCGGCAATCTGACATTTAGTGGCAAAGAAGGATGCAAAGCCTAGGTTGATTAGGTGGATTTTATTATTGCAGGAGTTTGATTTGGAGATCAAGGACAAGAAGGGTACCGAAAACCAAGTGGCAGACCACTTATCTCGACTCGAGAATTCGAAAAGGGAGATGGACGACAAAGTTGCAATTAATGAATCCTTTCCAGATGAGCAGTTGTTTGTGGTGCAAGGGGAAGTGCCATGGTTTGCTGATTACGTGAACTATTTGGTGAGTAAGATGATACCTTCTGACTTGGTGGGGTATCAAAAGAAAAAATTTCTGCATGACGTCAAATGGTATATATGGGATGAGCCCTATTTGTTTAAATAGTGTGCAAATCAAATGATAAGAAGATGTATCCCGTATAGCGAGACAGAGGGGATTTTACAGGATTGTCATTCTTCTGTATATGGAGGTCACTATGGAAGAGAGAGAGAACAGCGGCTAGAGTACTATAAGCGGGATTCTACTGGCCGACAATTTTTAAAGATGCTTATAGTTTCGTCCAGAGGTGTGATAGATGTCAGAGAGTGGGAAACATTTCAAAGAGGAATGAAATGCCTTTAAATACAATCCTCGAAGTAGAAGTTTTCGACATATGGGGGATTGATTTCATGGGCCCTTTTGTGTCTTCGTGCGGTAATCTCTACATCTTGCTAGTAGTTGACTATGTGTCGAAATGGGTAGAAGTGGCAGCACTCCCAACAAATGACGCCAAGGTAGTCCTAAAGTTTTTACATCGAAGTATTTTCACTAGATTTGGGACTCCGAGGGCCATTATTAGTGATGAGGGTACGCACTTCTGCAACAGACAGTTTACAGCTTTGTTGGCTAAGTATGGGGTGAATCATCGTATTGCTACATCTTATCACCCACAGAAAAATGGCCAAGCTGAAGTATCCAATCGAGAAGTCAAAAGAATCCTCGAAAAAATTGTGAATCCGACGAGGAAGGATTGGGCTTTAAAGCTGGATGATGCTGTGTGGGCATATAGGACTGCATACAAAACTCCGTTGGGCATGTCACCGTTTTAGCTTGTTTACGAAAAAGCTTGTCATCTTCCTATGGAGCTAGAGCACAAGGCGTATTGGGCAATTCGGAAGTTGAACTTTGATTCGACAGCTGCAGGGGAGAAACGCTTACTCCAAATCAATGAGTTAGACGAATTTCGATTACGGGCATATGAAAACTCGAAGCTGTACAAGGAGAAGGTGAAGAAATGGCATGATCGTAAGATCATAGAAAGAAAATTTAAACCGGGACAAAGGGTTTTACTTTTCAACTCCAGACTTAAACTTTTTCCCGGGAAGCTGAAATCAAGATGGTCAGGACCATTCACAGTGAAGACGGTCTTTCCGCATGGTGCAATTGAAGTATATGATAAATTCCCGGACCAGTCGTTCAAGGTGAATGGACAGCGGTTGAAGCATTATTTCGGGGATGAGGTGGACAGGCAGAAAGTTACCTTAATCCTTTCTGCGACATGAGATTCAAAGACAGTTAAGCTAATTGACTATAACTTAGCGCTATCTAGGAGGCAACCCAGCGTTTTAATTTTCTGTTTTTCTTTTGTTTATTCAATTATTTTGTTTAAAAAAAAAAAAAATTCTTGCAACTAACTTTGGACTTTGGGTTGATTTGTTTGCAGGCAGAAGCATGAACTGAGGAAAATGGGCTAAATATAGACTCAAACGCCTAAAGCGCTCCAATAAGCACAAACGCAGCGCCTGAGGCGCTAACCAAATAGCCGAGCTTCTGCATGCCAGCGCCTACAGCGCCCCAATATTCACAAACTCAGCGCCTCAGGCGCTAGCTAACTAGCCAAGCTACTACACATTAGCGCTAGAGGCTCTCGGCCAAGTTCGCAGCATAGCGCTCTAGACGCTCGAGCCGGCACCAGCTACTGCATAGTAGCGCCTTTGGCGCTCATTCCCTTGCTAAGTCCAGCGCTCTAGGCGTTATACCAAAACTCGGCTACTGTAAGTCAGCGCTTAAAGCGCCCAATCCTTCATTAATTGCAGCGCCTAAAGCGCTCAACTGGAACCTTTAAAAAAAATGTTACAACCCTAGATCGGGCAAAAGGAGGGCACAACACAAAAATCAAGCTTATCTTCTACTCTTAGCCGCCTCAAGTGCTATCCTCCATTGTCACCAAATTTGAGCTTTACAACAACAAAACACACACAATCTTCATCCAATTCCAATTTCTTGCCAGCAACAACATAACACCAAGGTTTGCTTCCTCCTTAACCAAGACAAATTGCAATTCTACTAATTGGAAGTAAGGTTTTGTGAAGCAAATGAACAATACTGGTAAGTAATAACTTATGAGACATTGAATAATTGGAGATTGATTTGCTTTGTATGAATTGCTAGTTCTTGGCCTAAGTTATTGTGATTGTGAACCTAATTGAGTTTGTGTTGGCTCAATTGGGGTTGGATTAAAGCTTAAATTTTCTATCTATATGTTTGCGATTTGTGAGAGATTACATTGTGGCAAGATTGGGTTACTCTAAGTTTGGGGGAAACATTGTCAAAGGGTTTTTCAAGTGTTGTCTACCAAGTGTTCGACAATTTGCCCCAACGAAGTTTTGAATTATTTTGAGTCTTGCTCATTTTTAAGTGGTTATTCATGGCTCCCAGAAGACATAGAGGGGAAAGCTCAGGCTCATCTGCTGTTAAGTACGATAAGAAAAAGTTTGTTAGCCCTCAAGCGTACTACAGGTATAAAAACTTGTCGTCAGGGAAGTCCCTAATTCCTGAGCGCAGGTTGTTACCGATTGAGTGGGTAGATGGGGAATTAGCTCACATGATACGCAGCCGTAATTGGATGACATTTACAGCACAACCTGAGCCAGCTGCAGTTGAAATTGTAAAGGAATTTTATGCCAATGCTAAAGAAGCTAATGGGAATTTGGTGATGGTTCGCGGTAAGGAAGTAAATGTGGGGCAGAAAGCAATCAACGCGTATTATGGGTTGCAAAAGATTCACAGTGATGGATATACGAAATATATGCAACAGGATTTGGATTACACTGAGATCATAGCAGCCCTCTGTGAGCCAGGGACGGAATGGAAATTGACCAATCAGTAAGAAGCCGTGCACTTCCCTTCATCCAAGTTGAGCAGATATGGAAAAGCATGGCATGCTTTTATTTGTGCTAAGTTGATGTCGTGCCGCCATATGAGCGATGTGATTAATCAGCGGGCGGCTCTATTATTTTGCATAGCCACAAGAAAGACAGTGGATGTTGGGGAGGTAATTCATGAGTCTATCGTGCACGGGCTTGAGGGTAGCACCACAGGTGGATTACCTCATCCTTCATTGATCACCGATTTATGTCGCCGTGCTGGGGTCCAGTGGGATAAGGATGAACTAATGCAGGCCCCATTGTCTCCAATTGATCATGCTGCGATGGTACGGTACAGAGTATGAAGTGCAGGTGAATCGCACCCGAGGGGCTTAGGCTTCATTATACCACAGCAGCAACCGCAGGAGCAGCCACCACCTGTTGAGGATCCGGTTCAAGCCCCCAATGTAGTTGAGACTATCCGACAGGACCTCAGGCACCATACTAGACGGATAGACTTAGTGGCAGGATAGATTCAAAGGGGTTTTGATCGCATGACTCGTCAGCAGAGTCGATTTGCTCAACGCCAAGCAGAGATCTATGCTTATAATGTTAATTGTTCTACAGCGTTGGCGGATATGTTTGGGCGATTGAATCCTTCAGCAGGGCCATTTCAGTTTCCACCAGCTCCTCCTCTTTCTATTTACCCACCTCCTGACTCACCTCCTGATGCCGATGATGATGATGATGATGATGCTGCCGATGGCAGTGATGACGAGTAGTGTTTTCATCAGGGGAGTCCTCTGTTCTTAATTTCTTATTATTTCTCAATGAGGACATTGTTCAATTCAGTTTGGGGGGTAGTTTTATGTTTTCATGCATGTAGATTGTTTTGTTGCATTGTGTTTATACTTGTTGCATGGTAGTTGCATTTTAGGGTGTGTCAAGCATTTAGTTGCATGAATCAGATAACAAACGACGTAGTTGAACCATTGTAGCCAATGATAAGATTCTAGTGTTAATTAAAAGCGTGTTAATGATTAAAATCTAGTGTGGAGTGATAACTTGAACGGGGAAGTCAAATCTGCTTGTCTGAAGTTCATGTTAACAAGGAAAGCATTTAGTCAACTGTTTAATCAATGTGATTCAAATTCTTATATAATCTGCATCGGGTAAGGAACTTGGGAATACAATGTGTTAATATCAGTGAGACATCTATGAAGGCTCTAGTAAGCAAGAAATAAGTTTGGGGGAGTTCAAAAAAGAAAAAAAAAGAAAAACTTTCTTGGCTAGTTTAGTTTCGTGACCATTTCTACTTGAGTAATTAGATCCTTAAGGGTGTCTTGACACCTAGTGCCCTAAAGCCAACTGGTTTGGGAGTCACTGGTTGAAAGCTCGTTACATGGGTAGTTTTGATAAGCCTAAGGAAATTAGACATTGCACATGCCAAGTATAAAAAATGATAAAAAAAAAGCGAGATGGAGCGTAAAACGCACTCGTAAATGAAGAAAACATGTCGAAACTCCCCTTGAGCTAATTAAATGTTTACATGAGTCGGATTAGTTGTTTTACTGATGGAGATGTGTAAAAATTAAGTTACTTTCTTAGATGTTGATTATATGAGTAATTTGGGTTGTGATTGGTTATAACAGTTGATACACACACACAGCATGAATGATGACAAACATGGTTTGATTAATCAGTTTGAGTGGGAGCTTTACATTAGATAGTGGGTTGAACTGGATTGTTTTATGGATATTTGAGGCCTGATATGGATTGCTATGTTGTTTTAGTTATTTGATTCGTTTGCATTATAGTTAGTTTGCATTTTTCATGTTGGTATCATTGCATTGCTTGGGGACAAGCAATTGGTTAAGTTTGGGGGTATTTGATGAGTGGATTTTATACCTACGAATCAGGTCTTGTTAGACTTAATTATTGAGGTCTTTAAGTATTTTTAGTATTGTTTTAGTATTGTTTTATTCGTTTTTGTGTTTGCTTATTGTAGGATGGAGCTGGAGGGGCAAAAGAGTCAATTTGGAGCTTAAAGGATTAAAATTTGACCTGGTGGCATTTTTGTAAATCCTGGGACATGACCTAGCACCTAGTGCGCTAGGAATTGAACTAACCTAGCTCCAGAGGCGCTCATGCACGATTTTTGCTGATGATGTGCGGCTGGATGAGAGAAGAAGAAGCCAATTAGGAAGAGGATTGAAGTTTTTATCAGTTAGAAAGTGTGAAGGAGACTTGAGGAGGGAACTATTAGATTTTCATTCATTCTTCCATTACTTCTCAAGAGAGATTTGCCAAGTTTATTGGGAGATTATTATCGTTTGATTGCTGGATTTTGATGTGGGATTGAGCTTTACTTTGGATTATATTCAACAACTAGGTTTGATTGTTCTATTCTTTCATTATTCAATTGTTTGATTATTATCCATGTGTTGTTTTAATCCCATAATGGCTTTTGGTTCAGTCATGAACTAATCTCCATTATGGGATTCTAACGGATTTTAATATGTAGTCTAGTCATAAGCTTGATTGTTGGATTGTTTTACACATCATAAGAAATTTCTATCATGGTTGTTTTACATGTATGAATGATTGATCACCATTCGATTTCAGTGCTTATATGGAATTGAAAAATAACATATGAGTATGGATTGTAATCATGATAGCTTGCGAATATGTGGCTTAATTGGATAGCTTAATATTTTGTGAATCAGATAGAAATATACTGCTTCACCGTAAGAGTCAAAATAAGGGCTTGTGCTTTAAATCAATATAATTGCAATTTCACATAGAAATATAGTGATTTTGGTTATAGTGTTGATTACATGGTGTCTATTGATTATGGATATTATGTAAGTAGGTCATAATACATTGACAAATGGTTATGTCTAAATCAGTGCCCTTGGCTATTTTTCTGTGATATGTGAACTCTCTATCATAATGGTGGAACTAGATGAACTATTAAATGAAGTTAGGATCCCATTAATTCCAATTTTGATATATTACATTATTATTTGCATCTTTAGTTGTTAATTTGTTAAGAATTAATCTTGTTACCAAAATCAAGTCATTAGTTTAGGCAAATAAATATAGTGATAGAATTGATGCATAGTGATTTAATTTAGCACTTTCTCTGTGGGACGATACTCTGCTTCCTCTGTATTACTTCTTGACACATGTATGCTTGCATGAGTTAGAGCTCTTTTACTAAAGATTAAAAAAGAGGCAACAATATACATCATCTCCATCTTCATCTTCATTTCACACGTTCCATTCTCCCGTGTACCATTCCATTTCCAAGTTGCTGCAGAAAACAAGGAAGAAGAAGGAACAAGTGAAAAAAAAAGGGAAAGGTTCGGAAAAAGAAGAAGAAGAAGAAGAGGTTCGGGTGAACCAAGGAGGAAGAAGGAGACTCAAGCCAAGCCCTAGCAAAGCTTCATAACACCTAGGAAGGATTTACAGAGGTAAATCTTCAACCTAAAATGATTTCCTTTTGATTTCATTAACTTTTTTAAAGTTTTCTTGGATTTCAAGCTTTTATGCTTGGTGGATGATTTGTGGTTAATTTTTGTTGTTGTTGTTGGTTGTGGTTGTTTAATATTCGTACCAAGACATCTTGTAAGCCATTAATAACATTAAAGTGGAACAAAAATGCAAGAAATCCTTACCTATGCTTAAGGAGGATGAAGAACATGAAGGACAATAAACTTTTTGGACAATATGGACTGTTAGACGAATTTAGAGGACTTTGTAGCCATGATTTCGTGTTTGTTTAATTCGTTTGCTATTATGATGTTGTACTTCCATGGGTTATGAGTTTAACCCAGTTAAAATGGAGTGAAAAGGGATTAAAACAAAGATTTGGTGATGATTTTTGTGAAGAACACCAAGAACGTAAAAATATAGCATGAGTTGAGACTTTGGCCTATGATTTGGCCATGTTAATGTTAATGGATAGCTCTGAATTTTTGATATGTTGTAGCTCTATATCTTAGGAGTCCATAGAGTCCGGAACGGACCAATTTGAACGTGTATAGAAGGCGTTATGGTGGTTGGAAGCAAGGTAGGTCTAGAACCCGAAAACAGAGCATGAAACCGAGTATGGGCGTACGTACGCCGCCCTTACGCTGATGCTACAGATGCCTTGGGCGTATGTACGCCGGTTATAGGCAGGTTTTGGGCGTACATACGCCGGGCCAATATTAGGTCAGAATCAGCTTTGACGTCCTTTACTAAAATGGGCATAACTTTCTCATACGAACTTGGATTGAGTTGATCAAGATGATTCGGAAAGAGGAAGAGAAGACGTACAACCTTCGTTCGTTAAGTTTTTCAATTTGAGGTCTGTAACATGGCCTAAATTGGCCATTTTATAGGACTGATGTATAATTGGAGGCAATCGGAGAGTGTCGGGCATGAGCGTAAGCACGCGTAATGCTTCCGACAATGTTAAATGATGTTCTAAGTTATAAAACATGAATGTTATGAATTATAATGATACTTAGGATTAGCCAATGAGTATTAGATAAATCGAAGGGGCGTGCAAGGCGTACGCAATTGTGTGTTGCTTAGGCGTTCGAATAGACAAGTTTGGCGTACAGACGTACAAGCGTCGTAACGCCGTAACCAGTGGGCATAACCTTGTTTAATATTTTGTTTCTTATTTGAATGAAACATTATAGAGTAGTATATACCATTATTTGGTATCCAGTATGTGACTAATTGTTATGTGAAAATGTACTTAATTGTGTAGGATATTAAGGAGCGTGTGTTGTAATATTGTAGCAGGCGCACCAGGCAAGTTTCCTAACGCTTGTCTAACCCTTGAGTTCGACAAGTTCCCTAGCTTCATTCTTTCTATATATTGAATGCAAATTCTCTTAACCTTATTCAAGCTATTTATTGAGAAAGTTCTATCTTACTCAAGTTATAATTGGACAAGTATTCTATATTATTGCAAGTTCCTTACTCAACTATTTTTATTTGAGCAAGTTTCCTATCTTATACAAATGTTGTATATTGTTGCAAGTATTACTCCATTAAGCAAGTTTCTTATCTTATTCAAGATATTCTGGACAGGTTCCTTTACTTCAATCATTGTCATATTGCAAGTACTCTTAGAATGAACTGTTAATCGTTCACGTTACCTAGCTATGCTTCAACGCATGTTATTAAAGCTTTCAAGTTCTATAATCCATGAACTGCATAAGATAGATGTCAAAGCTAATTGTTTCGGCTAGATGTATGGTATGTGTTAAATGCGATTAATGGTTATTTTGTAATAAACCTATACTAAGGTAATGCGTTAAGTTATTCAACGATTATTGTGAAAGAGATTTAGTGGAAATGAGTAAGGGATGTTTCGTTGATTCCGGGGACGGAATCCTTATAAGGAGGGAAGGATGTGACAACCCGAATTTTTAGGAACTATTAAATAAGAATTTAGCAAATAAAATTCTTATTATGACATGTTTTGAGTTGAGTATGTGTATATATGTGATATGTATTGTGAAATATGTGACTTGGTGTGAAGAGAATTATATATTCATGTATTTGAGAAAAAGAGGTTTAATAGTTAATTAAACTATTGAAGAAATTAAATGAAATTGTTATGAAAATGAATTAACTGAATAATATTAGTTAATTATATTAATTAAAATTATATTATGAGTTAATATAACTTGATGGTTTTGCCTTGTGTGGCAAAGAATATTATTATGAGCTAAGTTTTATTAATAATGAACTGATGAGAATATAATTATTTTAATAAATGAGAGATTAAAATGTATTACATATAAACGTAATATGTTAATGTAGTAAGATTGTGAGTTTCGTAAATAGTTAAAAATATTTATGAAATTGAATAAAGGTTTTAGGTATTTTTATTTAGAATATTTATGGAATAAAATAAATATTTGATGAAAAATATTGTAGAATAATTTATTTAAGTATGATGATATTAAGTAATTAAATGATTTTATAATTGGTGCGTATTTTATTATGCTAATAGAATGGCACTATTATAATTTAATTAAATAATTAAATTAGAAGATTAATGATTTATTAAATGAAAATTATAATTGTCTAATTAGATATTATAGTTTTGTCAGTAAAATTTAATTAGATTTATTAATAAAATAAGTGTAATTAAATAAGGTGTGACAAGTATACCATATAATAAGAAGAATATTAAAATAAAGAGAAAAATAGATTATTATTTTTTTTGTTCTAGGCAAACGTGGCCTAGACTCTTGGTATTTTGTAACTGACTAAACCTTAAGCCTTCTACTAACTGAAGGAGGGATTTTATTCTTACGTTCTTTTCCTAAGTCTAAGAATAAGAATTCAGAGAAAGGAAAAGAGAGAAAGAAAGAGAGAAAAAAAGAGAGAAAGAGAGAAATTGAGAAAGATTTCTGTAGAATTGGAAGAGGAAGAAGAATTCTAGGAATCAAGAATATGAATAATCAAATCTATCTACCATCTATACAAACTAAGGAAGGAATCAAAGATGTAATTTTTATATCTTTGGTTCTTCACTATGTTTACGTAAGTTTTTGTATAAAGTTCATGTTGGTTACATGAATTGATGAATGATATGAGGTTATATGTGTTTGTGTGTGTGTGTGTGTATATATATATATATATTATATATATATATATAATATATTATGTATCATCTTTACATGATTTGGAGTAATCAAATTTGGGTTTTTGTTTTAAAAGAAGAAGTTGAAGAACAAATTTGCAGAAAATGAGTAACCAATCCGTATTTTTGTAAAAATCATATAAAATTGAGTTTTAGGAGTTAGAGAATGGGCTATATATAAAATTAAAGGTATGGAAGTAAGCTAAATACAGGAATAAGAATCGCACAAAAATTCCTTTTGGTTTGTCCGTAGAGACTGATTTAGTGAGGCTGGTTTAGAACATTTACAGTCTGCTGAAGCAGAAAATCTGTTACGGTTTCTGACTTTGTAAACATCGTATAAATTCGTGTGTTTGGAATTTGAAGAAACTTAAAACTGCAAAGTTATAGATATTGAAGTTTTCTTGTTGTATTCGCGAGTTTGATCCATTTTCATGCAGTATGCTATTTTTGAGAAATTATTTTGTACGGCTAGTCAGAAAAATTATACTTTCTGACCTAAGTTGAAAAACATGAAAATCTGTTTTAATTGGAAAGGAACCCAAGGTTTGGGCCATGGTGGTCTAAAAGTAGAATTAATAAGATTTAATTTGACGTAAGGATGGATAAAAACGGATAAGTAACGAACGAGTTAAGATTAAAACAAAAATAGTATAAGATAGAACTTTAGTTAATGTTTATAGATAACCTTGTTTGGGTTGTGGGAGTTTGAGATGTTGAAGAGGAAACATCGCACTGGGGCGCGGTGTTTGTAACAAATGTGATTTTTGTGAATAAACAAAATATTTATTGAGTTATATAAATATTTTGTTAATTTATTTATTGAGTAAAATAAATAATTTATAAAGTTATTGTGGAATAATTCATGATAAGTGTAATTATGTAAATGTTATTTGAATGGGATTTGAGGTGATTATTTTAATTTAATAATTAAATTAGATGATTAAATGATTTATTTGAATAAGATAATTTATTTAGTAGTGTTGTTATTGGTCAAATAGAAATTATAGATTTAATTGGTAAGATTTAATTGAATTTATTTATTAGTAAGTTTAATTAAAAGTATGTGTGACAATTGAACCTTATTATAAAAGGATTATTAAAATAAATAAAAAGAGGATTAATCTAGTTTGAGAGCTTCAATTTGATAGGTGGCAGGTCCCGTAACTCCTCCCGGATCAAAAGTTATGACCATTTTACCAACAGACGTCCGAGCAGAATTTTGTCGAGCGCGGCCGCGCCGGTTCTTATTGTATTTTGGGCGCTGCCGCGCTGGTCTGCAGAGTGAAAAACATGATTTCTGGCACTTGGGCGCAGCCGCGCTGCTTCCTAGGCCAAATATGGGTGCGGCCGCGCTGCGTCGGGTTGTTGAAAAGCTTATTTTTGACCCAAATTGAATGAAACAAGGATTGTAACTTCTAATTGGTTTAGGACTTTAACTAGAACCTATAAATACATGATGTGAGACATAGAATAGGAGAGATCTTGCTACTTTTTGCTAACCCTAGTTTGGGAGAAAGAAATGGAGGCTTGAACCAATTGCAAGAGAACAAAGGATTTAATTAAGGAGCTGAAAAAGAGACTCAAGGATTGCGTCTATAGATTCTATTCTCTTCTCTACCTCTTATTTTGTATTCTTGAATGCTTTATCAATTATGGATTATGGATTTTCATTCAATTATGAACTAATTTCTTTTTAAGATTACAATGGAACTTATTGCGTAGCTTTTATTGATATACTTCCTTGTTAATTATTGTTGATTATTATCGGGTTCTCTATTATGATTTGTGATTAATTGCTTAATTGTCTGATCAATAATTACCGTAGTAATCTATATAAACTCGAGAGATGGATTATAGATTTAGACCTAATCATAATAGCATGTGATTGTGTTTTCTGCATGGTGATGGAATTCATAATTTGTGTCTAGGATAGAGATATACCTATACGCCGCGTATAATCTGAAATAGAACATGTGCTTTAAATCCTTTTTAATTGTAATTCACATAGAGATATAGTGAATTAGTTAACTAGGGTGTTCATCTTAATTCTATCTTTTGTGACTTTAAGTTGATTCGTTTATGATACATCGAGAGATGGTTATAAATATTGATGAGTTCTTGATTAACAATCCGGAATAATTAATATAACTTAACAGGAAGTGTATTAATTCAAGTGAAACATTAAGGGAAATTGTAATCCTAAGCCTTTTTATCTGAATTCAATTCTTGGTAGTTAGTAATTAGTTAGTTTCGTACTTTATTTTCAAAATTCAAAATCTTTTATCAAATTGTTTAAATAAAATTAATTTGATTATGAGGTAGTATTTGGTAATTATTATTAAATAATTCTCTGTGGGTTCGACATTCTCTTATCATTATATTACTTGTGGGCTGCGTATACTTGCGTATTTTGCTAGTATAGATTTAGGCAAACAGGACAGCCAAAGACGCCGACTGAGATCAGGAGTTTTCTAGGGTTAGCAGGGTACTATTGGAGATTCATCTAGGATTTTTCAAAGATAGCATCGCCGTTGACCAATCTTACCAGGAAGACAGTTAAGTTTGTATGGACAGAAAAATGTGAAGAAAGTTTTAGGGAGATGAAGAAGAGACTTAGTCAAGCAGCAGTGTTGGCTTTACCGGACAATACTGAAGGTTTTGTAGTGTACAATGATGTGTCACACAAGGGTCTTGGTTGTGTACTGATGCAGCATGGCAGGGTCATTGCGTACGCGTCACGTCAATTGAAGGACTATGAGAAAGGTTATCCGACTCATGACCTGGAGTTAGCAGCGGTAGTTTTTGCCTTGAAAATTTGGAGGCACTACCTATATGGAGAGAAGTGCGAGATATACACAGATCACAAAAGTCTAAAGTATATTTTCACTCAGAAAGAATTGAACATAAGGCAGAGGCGATGGTTAAAATGATCAAAGATTACGATTGTGAAATTTTGTACCATCCGGGAAAAGCAAATGTCGTGGCAGATGCCTTAAGCAGAAAAGGCAGGGAGAAGTTGTTAATGCTAACCACTCAGGTGGAGTTGATAAAGGAGTTCTAGAGACTGGATTTAGAGGTGCAGTATCCGATGGAAGCAAGTGAGAAATTGTTCGTGGCGATGGAGGCGAGTCCGACCTTACTGGATAAAATCAAGGAGGCTCAAGAATTTGACGAGGAATGTAGCGACATCAAGAAGCGATTATCGGAAGGAGAAACGTTCTGAGGTTTGGGGGAAGGATCTGGGTATCGTACGTACCAGACCTAAGAGAAGAAATATTACAGGAGGCCCATAATACAAGATTCTCGATACATCCAAGTAGCACCAAGATGTATCAAGATCTTCGTCAGCGTTATTGGTGGCCACATTTGAAGAAGGAAGTTGCAGAATACGTCAGCCGGTGTTTAACTTTCTAGAGGGTCAAGGCAGAGCACCAGCGGCCGAGCAGATTGTTGCAACCGTTAGAGATACCAGAGTGGAAATGGGAGCACATCACAATGGATTTTGTGGTAGGACTTCCAACAACACAGAAGGGTCTAGACGCCATCTGGGTAATCGTAGATTGTTTGACCAAGTTTGCTCATTTTCTACCGATCAAGATCAGGTACAAACTGGAGCAGTTAGCAAAGCTTTACGTGGAAGAGATAGTATCGTGACATAGAGTGCCGGTGTCTATTGTATCTGACAGAGATCCGCGCTTCACGTCAAATTTTTGGAGGAGTCTGTAGGAAAGAATGGGAACGCAGTTGAGATTGAGTACAACGTATCATCCTCAGACTGATGGCCAGAGCGAGCGAACGATTCAGACCTTGGAAGATATGCTAAGAGCGATCGTAATGGACTTAAAGGGAAGCTGGGATGATCACTTGCCACTGGTAGAGTTCGCTTACAACAACAGTTATCATCCTAGTATCAGCATGTCACTGTTATATTGGGATGAGGTTGGTGAGCGGAGATTGTTGGGACCGGAGTTAGTACAGCAGACCGTGGAAATCGTCAAAGTAATAAGAGCGCGTTTAGTAGTAGCTCAGGATCGTCAGAAGAAGTATGCCGACTTACATCGTCAGAAGCGAGACTTTGAAGTTGGTAGCTTTGTGTTTTTGAAACTGTCTCCCTGGAAAGGGAAGATCCGTTTTGGGAAGAAAGGCGAATCGGTGAAGTGGCGTACGAAGTAGCGTTACCTCCTGAACTTGAGCACATTCACAACGTGTTCCATGTATCAGTGTTACGGCCGTATAAGCCAGACTACAAGCATGTTATTTCCTATGAGCCAATTCAAGTCGAGAAGGACTTATCGTACGAGGAGATTCCAGTCCAAATACTTGATAGGAAGGAGCAGAAGCTGAGGAATAAAATCATTCATTCCGTTAAAGTTCTCATCATGTGGTTGAGGAAGCTACGTGGGAACTTGAGGAGAAAGTGAGGGCGAAATATCCGCATTTATTTGAGTAACCTTATTTACAATTCTGAGGACAAAATTTTTATAAGGGGGAGAGGATGTAATGCCCGAGAATTTTTAAACTTCATTATTAATTAAATATGGAATTTAAAATTTTCATGAATTAGTTTACATGCTTAATTAAACCTATGTGTATGTTTAATTAATTGTGCAACTATACGAGTTAATTCTAGCTTTAAGGGAGTTCACTAATGGTCTGATTAAATTAGTAGTCCAACCCCAAGGTTTGAATGACAAGAAAACTGGGAAAAAGGTTAAGTAATTAATTTCATTTCATCATGGTGTTGAATTCAAGTTATTAAATTAAATAATTTAAATGTGGGTTTTGTTGTCTAAGTGAGTATTTAAAATAATTAAATTATTAAGCTAATTATTTAATTGTAATACCGGAATTCTAATTTTACTTTTAAACTTAAGTTAGTGTTATAACAAGGGTGAATTGTTGTGAAGCAAGGATCAATAAAAATTACTTAAGTTAATTTAGTGTTACGTAATAAGTAACTGATAGAAAAATTAATTGGGCCCAACCCCCCTCACTTTCGGCTGAGCAATTTGAGTTGAAGCGGGCCAGCCCTTGATCAATTAAAAGGAGAGGCTCGGTTAATTGTATAAGGCCACATGTATAACGAAGTTGGGCTAGAAATTCGCGGCAGGGGCTTGACTCAAGTCAGACGAAAAACGCATAGGGGTTAGGGCATAAAGCGACCGAGCGGTAGGCCATCAGACCAACGGAAAATTTCGACTCCTTGAGGGCAATAGGGTCGATAGAGTCGCAGGGTTCAGACCTGAGCAGTTCAGTCAGCCGGCATGTGCCGCTGATTTCTCACATACCACGCCGAAAGGGGTTTGCAAGAAGGGCTGTGAGGCATGGGCACTGGTCTTGAGTGGCGATAGATACTGATAGGGTATGGGCGGATGGATAGAGCTATGCTGAATTTCATCATCACTCCTCACTGTTGCGAATTGACACCACGTTCGGTGTCAATACCGGGTCAGAGTAAAGGGTTTTCTCTATAAATAAAGCCCTAGTTCAGAGGTAAGAGCTTGTTGTTTTTGTGAACTCCGAAATAGAGAGAGATATAGTAAGAACACCATCAATAGGTTGTTAATCAAGTGTTCAGGGGTGCTAGCTGTGGCGTGGATGTTCCCTAATTATATCACCTATTTTGGGAGAAGGAGGAGAACAACAACTAGGACCCCATTTCAGCTCAACCCAGCCTTAAGGTATATAAGGGTTCTGTTAAGTTTTGACCCAACTGCCATGTGGTTTTTTTTTCTGTTTTTATTTGGTTTCTGTTGCTATTTTGTTGGGGAAAGTCTGTGTATGGAAGGTCATGGAGGGTCGGGCGGTATAAGGATGGATTGTGGTTATAGAATATCATATGTTTTGCTAATTATTGAAAGATCTTGAGTCGCCCGCCAATTGTTTGTTGTAATGTCTGTAAGAACCAGCTCTGTTATTTTTTTTATTTTGTCAATAAAGTGATCTGTTCAGCTTGTATAAAATTTTAGCATTTTGTTATACTATGTGTTAGTGTGTGGCTGTTATCAAACTGTGGCTGGAACAGAGTGGTTGGTAAGTGCCTAAGCTCGTGGGCATTGTGTCCGTGTGCAGTGCGAGCGGCAGCCGCGCCTTGGGCACTTCGGTGCTAAGGGGCTAAGTAAGTAGCCAGTCGCTGGTCGCGGGGAGGGGTTTGATAATGGTTGTTGCAGTTGTTCTCCTAAATGTTTAATCATGATGTTTAGTACTTAAGTTGTTATCATAATCTTTAATTGTCGACGCCGGGTTTTCGCTTCTCGTGTCCTTTTAGTCTTTTCCAATTTTAGCCTTTTGGTTTAGATGATTTTTGGAAAAGGTCGGCATTGAGGTCGACGGGGTTTTGAAAGATCGTTTTTATGATGAGCCAATTAACCAGAGTCGCCAGTTGGTATATTTGAAATGGATGTACCAACTCATCCGAGTTTTCATGTTTTGTAAATCGCTGGCTCATATGTGACTCCGAATTAAATTGGAATGCGAATAGAGATTCATAGAGTTCGGGGGCTTTGCTTAAGTGAGGGGAAGGTGTTAGGCACCCCTCGACTTCCGTGAAACACGGTTACCGCAATCTTGATGCTTTCCTATCCTTTAATTCATGAATATGTGTGTGTGTGTGCGCGTGCGTGTGTGTGTGTGTGTACCTATGTGAATGTTGTGGTGAGGTTGTATGAAAGAATCATTTGGATTTTAGGGAAAATCGTGTTTTACTTTGAGAATACTTCGGAACGTCTTTTCGGCATACACGAGAAAACTTTATTCTTTATGAGAAAAGGTTTGATTTTAATTGTCAAAACTATGAGATTTTCGTTAGGTGTCGTTTTAACAAAACAAGAGTTTTAAACCTTCGTCAAAATAGGAATCGAGATCTATACGTTGCTTTCATAAAATGATGGGCAATTTCTAGGATCTCTTTCACCCTATGCACAAAGATTTAATAAAACGTTACTTATTTGCTAAAATCAGATTTTGTGGTGTTTTGGAAAACGATCTTTCTTTAGCTTCCTCGTTAGATAGGAATCGACATTCATTAACATTTCTCAAATTTTAACCTCGTGATTCTAATATCCTACTTTGCTTGATTTTTATGAAAATCTTATCATTTAGCTTTGAAATCAATTTCGTGTCATAAATCAAATCAAGCATAAACACGCGTCGGGTTTATTCATGGGCATGTAAGCCATCAAAGTATCCCCGAACGCCAACCATCACAAATTTCACTATTTCGGGGCCTTAAACCCGATTCTCCGCCTTAGCGTCGTTTTAAGGCCCAATGGTTTACACACTACAAAACAAGCCTCTTGAATCTATTACATATACCAAACGTCCATCATCGGATTTGAACCACGGGGTCGCTTTCCTAGGCTCACAACCACAATTGCTACACACTCGCAAATTGAATACTCAATTATAACAACGTAGATTGCCTAACACATCCTACAAATACACTCAATTAAATTACGCCTAATATACATCCATAAACAAACTAGAAATTTCACCAATTAGATATCATCGGATTATTAGGAAGAATTTTGTTCCAAGGGAACCCTCACCAATAATCCCTAATCCATGATTGCTCAATAATATTCTTGAAAATTTCAATTAAATTTAGCCAAATAACATGATAGAAGTTGCAAAAAATAATGAGATTTTCACCTTGCAAATGATACAAAAATTGTGTAGAAACTTGTGTATTGAGGGAAATATGAGATGTATATGATATAATCTAACAACAAAGGAAATTTCTCTCTTTTTCTCTCAATTGTTGCAAGAATTTTTTTGCTATTTCTCTCTATTTCCGAGCTAAAACTGCTGCTGATTTCTTCTTCTTCCGCAAACTTGCCCAACCTCCTGTATGCTGCCTGCTGCCAGAGCTTAAATAGGCTGGCCAAAGCCAGCAGCAGATCTATCTGCGGCTGGCCGCAGATGGATCTGCGGCTGGCCAGCTGGCTCGCCTCCCATCGCACTCAGCTGCTGAGTGCTGATTTCCCGGTTTTCGTGCTGGCGCACTCACTTGGCCGCAGATCTATCCGCGGCTGGCGGGCTTGACTTTCTCGATTTTCGTGTCACGCCTCGATTTTCGTACCGCAACGTCGGTTTTCGCTGACAGGCTCGTATTCCCGCAGTCCGGGAACTTCCGGGAGACGTGCCACCTCATTCGGAAATGCCTGCCTCGGACGGCTTTATGCTGTCACGTCGACTTGGGTTGCCCAAATCATTGCGGCGGGACCGGGCGCTCGCCCTTGTGCCCGCTCCTTTGCTCCCGCAAGCTGGTTCAATTGACGATTTTCGCCCTCCTGTCAAGGTTAGTAGAAGGAAACGCAAAATTTGGGTGTCTACAGCTGCCCCTCTTTATCATGTTTATGAAATGATAAATGAAATGAACAGGATAAAGAATAGACACTCGATGCATGAATGACAGTGTGTAAGAAATGACAGTGCATACATGACGCCTCACACATATAGCTTATGATGCAACATAAGATGCAATGCATGCAAGACATTCGTAAGAGTGTCAATGTATCAACCCCTTGACCGTGTTTTGTTAGTCGTTGGGTTCACTCTCTCAATCTATCGTCTCGTTCGGGGCCGGGTATTGTCGCCGGTCACCCATCTCGTAACCCCCGGTTATCGTCGCCGGTTGGTTATCTTGTCGGAGCCGGTTATCGTCGCCGGTCATCCATCTCATGATCGCCGGTTATCGTCGCCGGTCGATCGTCTCGTCGGGGCCGGGTATCGTCGCCGGTCACCCATCTCGTAACCCCCGGTTATCGTCGCCGGTTGGTTATCTTGTCGGAGCCGGTTATCGTCGCCGGACATCCATCTCGTGATCGCCGGTTATCGTCGCCGGTCGATCGTCATGTCGGGGCCGGGTATCGTCGCCGGTCACCCATCTCGTAACCCCCGGTTATCGTCGCCGGTCGGTTATCTTGTCGGAGCCGATTATCGTCGCCGGACATCCATCTCGTGATCGCCGGTTATCGTCGCCGGTCGATCGTCATGTCGGGGCCGGGTATCGTCGCCGGTCACAATACCCAATCTCGTAACCCCCGGTTATCGTCGCCGGTCGGTTATCTTGTCGGAGCCGGTTATCGTCGCCGGTCATCCATCTCGTGATCGCCGGTTATCGTCGCCGGTCGATCGTCATGTCGGGGCCGGGTATCGTCGCCGGTCACCCATCTCGTAACCCCCGGTTATCGTCGCCGGTCGGTTATCTTGTCGGAGCCGGTTATCGTCGCCGGACATCCATCTCGTGATCGCCGGTTATCGTCGCCGGTCGATCGTCATGTCGGGGCCGGGTATCGTCGCCGGTCACCCATCTCGTAACCTCCGGTTATCGTCGCCGGTCGGTTATCTTGTCGGAGCCGGTTATCGTCGCCGGTCATCCATCTCGTGATCGCCGGTTATCGTCGCCGGTCGATCGTCATGTCGGGGCCGGGTATCGTCGCCGGTCACCCATCTCGTAACCCCCGGTTATCGTCGCCGGTCGATTATCTTGTCGGAGCCGGTCATCGTCGCCGGTCATCCATCTCGTGATCGCCGGTTATCGTCGCCGGTCGATCGTCATGACGGGGCCGGGTATCGTCGCCGGTCACCCATCTCGTAACCCCCGGTTATCGTCGCCGGTTGGTTATCTGTCGGAGCCGGTTATCGTCGCCGGACATCCATCTCGTGATCGCCGGTTATCGTCGCCGGTCGATCGTCATGTCGGGGCCGGGTATCGTCGCCGGTCACCCATCGCGTAAACTTTTCACTTCAACACGTCAAATGGCTTCAAGGGAGCAAGGTGGGACCCACCAGGGCCAGCCGCAGATGGATCTGCGGCCAGCCGCAGATGGATCTGCGGCCAGCCGCAGATACATCTGCGGCCATGATCGGGCCTTATATGCCGCGTCCGGCTTCCAGATCTGTCACTTTCAACTTGTAATTCACACATATTCCTCGCGATTTGTGCTTGTTCGCAAGGGTTTTTTGTCGATTTTTTCAACTTTCCTGCAAAAACTGTTCCGGTAGGATTGATCTACACGCTACAGGTAACACTTTGACCGGTCACTTTTCAATTTCGTCAATGTTTTGCTATACATTTGACTATTTGCATGTTTAGAGATAAAATGTATGCTTTACAATGCTATGTAATGTACCATCATATATACATGCTATGTATCAACTATGTGAGTCCTAATTTTATGTTAATGAGGCGGTCCCACATATTGTTATTCCTTTTCTGCAATGAACTCATGCATTACATGCTGTAATTACATATATGAATGCAATTTAGACCTGTTTGAGACTTTGATTGATGGAAAACACGTTTGGCTTATGCCTGGGATGTTCAATTTACAAACGGAACTCTGCCGATTTTTTTTTTTTTTTTTTTTTTTTTTTTTTTTTTTTTTTTTTTTTTTTTTTTTAACCATGCATCATGTTGCATTAATCATATGATGAGGCTAGAAATTTAGAAATGTTCATTACATAAATTTAAAAGGAAAATAACCTTCTATCTCGACCGATCGATTCCAGCTATGGATCGTGATGCGCCCAGTAGCTCCTCCGCCTCTCGGACTTCGGGTGTTCGCCGTCGTAGGGCTGCACCCACTCCTGTTCCTCCTCGGACCCGTCAGGCTCGTCGTTTGACGGAGGCTGTTATTCGTCCTGGTCATCCGGACGTTGAGGAGGCTGTCCCTCCGGAGGTCGCGGCAGAGGGGCCATCCTCCAGCACACCGGCTCCATCTACTCATCAGGCTCCTTCTGGCGCCTCTGTGCAGATACCCGATCTTTTGGGTCGGGATCTCAATCGTCACCCCTCAGCATCTCTCGTGGCTAACGAGGTATATTTCAGCTCTATTCTGATTTCATTCTCAATTTCCCCATTCTCTTTTTATCCGGATTGACCCCTTGGTGATTGCCCCAGGTACCCGAGTTTACCCAGCCGAGGGGTAACTGGTTCAACATCTATTCCCTTTACGCAGCCCTGCACAGTGATTATCGGGCGATGGTGGACTCTTGGGGCTTCCGACATTTCTTCACTATCATCCCCCGCCAGTGCCCCTGGGGTTACATGAGGGCTTTATCCGAGCGATGGTTCCACCAGACGCAGTCTCTTCATCTCCTCGACTGCGAGGTCGTGTTGACCCCATGGGACTGGAGGTACATTACTGGCATTGAGTTTACCGGGTCCCGCGTCCCCTTGGATCTGGATATCACTCCTGTGGAGGTTCGAGCTTTGCTGGGCTTCTCTGCTGATGACCGGGTCTTTAAGGCCCGTAGCATTAGATCCGGCGCTTTGGCTGTCGATGCAGTCGGGGGTCTCTATGCGCTGCCCATTCCAGCAGATCAGGGCACCAGGGACATTCTGCTACGGCGCCTGTTCCTGACCATCATGAGGGGTTGTTTTCTGGGGAACAACTCCTCTACCATTCATTTCAGCGTCGTAGGAGCGGTCAGAGATGTGGACCGCATCGGTGATTATGACTGGGGGTCATTCACCTTTGCCTATTTCCTCCATGGCATGCGTCTACGCTCAGAGGGACAGACTGATGCCTGGCTCGGCTTCTACCACTTTCTGTTGGTGAGTCCCCTCCTCCTCTCTATTACTGTATTTCTTTTCTTTTCATCTCTTTTCTGTTTTTGATAGTGACTCATGCCTTGCCTTGTTTCTATTCACAGTTCTGGGCTTACGAGCGGCTGCCATGTCTGAGGCCTCTCACTACTCTGGGCCCGGATACCTATCCTCGGGGTCGGCGATGGCATCATAGTACTCTGGAGGAGGTCCCCGTGTCGGGCAGCTTTGCACATTGTCGTATTCAGCTGGAGTTGATCACGGCTGCCGACGTCGTCTGGATTCCCTACCTCTCCGATCATCTGACTGCGGGGTTTGCTGACGGGCATCCTTCCGGCCCGGAGTTCGAGCTTTCCACCCGTCGCCTCACTTTGCAGAGCGTTGGAGGCTGGGTGATGTATCTGGGAGAGCGCGCATTCAGATGCGTCACTGGGGAGATCCGCATCCCGCACTCCCTTTCTTTCACTACTTTCTGGCCGCTGGATTCTCAGCCTTCAGAGATCATGCTTACCGGGGAGGACGGTCGGATGCTTTCCACGGGTCCCACTACGAGTGATGCATTCCGTACATGGTGGGTGCCCCGCACCATCGGTCCTCAGACTCGGGCCACTTTCTTCCTTGGAGACATGGTTCCAGGCTCGGTGACGATGACCGATTGGGCTGCCTGTGTTCGGACTCCCACCCACGCTGAGCAGATCGCCGCATTGACCCGTCAGGTAGATCAGTTATCGCTGTTTATTCGAGGATTGGGCCGGGCCCCGGAGGAGGCTTACACCTACGATCCTGACGGTGCAGGTTATGATGCAGGCCCGAGTTCATCTGATGCCACAGCGCATCCCTACATCCCTGATATGAACTTTGGTCCTCCGAGCTCGACGACTCCAGGGGATCAGTTCGAGGATCCTGCTTTCATAGATGATACTGATTTTATTTAGACCAGGATAGGATAGGGTCTTTTGTATCAGCACCTGCTTAGATTTCTTTTTTCATTTATGCACTATGTACAGGAACTCATTTATTTATTTATGCACAGTTTTCTTTTTCATTTTTATGGGATTCACCTGGTTTATTATTAACTGTATGATGCATGCTCTTTATTTATGGATAGAGAATGACCCCTGTACAGTCTTTTTGATACTATTTTTTTTTCACAGATGTCGTCCTCGGATGCCGTGGTTCGTTTGGATTCCATTCCTCCCACAGGGTTGATTGGCAGCCTCTTCCGCTGGTTGGACAGTTTACTGCCGGCAGACAGGATTATCGCAGATGGTCTTTTGGGACATTCTTGGTCCTTACTGACCTTTCAGGTGCCAGCGGGTTTTGTGGATGGTCTTCTGAGCCATTGGGCCCCTGCCCGTCAGGCGTTTAGGTTTGGGACAGTAGAGCTGACCCCCACCCTTGAGGAGTATGCTCGCTTCACCGGCCTGCCGTTGGATGGTCCCTGTGCTAGGGTTACTGTTGGTTCCATGCGCCGTCAATTCTTGACTTTTACCGGTTTGCGGAGGGCTGTCTTATTACCGGTAATCACATCAGACCATATGGTTCCTCTTCAGTTCTTGATTGACCGATTTGGCTCACCTGACAGTTTCCGTCTTTTCCTCGGTGATTTTTCCGTGTCCGAGGAGCGCTGGGATGCCTTGAGAGTGGGCGTTCTGATGGCCTGTGTCATCTCAGTTTTGTATTTGCCTGCAGGATCCGATCACTTGGACATGCGGATTGTTGCGGCCATTAGGGCCCTTCAGGAGGATCACACCATTCTCCCCATGATATTGGCGGATACCTATATGTCGGCCACATATTGCCAGTCCTTCCGAGGACGATTCTTCAGAGGGAGCTCGACTTTGCTGTATGTGTGGTTCATGAGTCATCTTAGTCCCATCGGCCACTTCCGTCGCCAAGGGTTTTGCTTCAGTCACAACATAGCCGCGCAGTTTTCGTTTCGTCCCGTGAGTTGTACTGATGTGGCCTCCTGGACATCATTCTTGTCTATCATTGAGGACCCCTTTCATCTATTGGTTTATTCGGGCTATTGCTCCTTCATGAGCTTCTTGACTCATGTGCCTGGTATGGATTTCATTCCCATTGCTGGGTTAAGGGGCGTGACGACCTATCATCCCCTGGCGGTTATGGGGCAGTTTGATCAGACACAGGATTTACACCCCTTCGCGGGTGCAGCCGCATACCGATTACTTATATCATCCTGTACAGAGAGGGATCTATTGCAGGTATACGAGCTTTGGGATCGCAGGATCTTTGCCGAATATAGTGCGAGCTGTCACATCCAGACATTTGCCTACGTACAGTGGTTGCGTGGAGACCTGGATTCGGCTAGTTTGAGTCGGACTGGGGCCTTTGATGTCTCTGGAGTGATTTTCGCAGAAGGTACCACAGACCATTCCATTTCAGCCGATTCTGCCCCGAGTCGGGTCGCTGAGGATTCTCGACTCCGCCTGGCCCTGATTACTACTGAAGCCGAGAGGGATGCCGCCCTTGCCGAGAGAGATGAGGCCATTCGGGCTAGAGATGTTGCCATTGCTGATAGAGAGGCCATTGTATTTCAGACCAGGGCAGTGGTAGATGCTCATTTTGGGACTGTCAGCCGAGCTACTGCTTTACTGGATCGTATGGATATGATGGGGCAGCAGATTGCAGGAGATGCTGATGCTTCAGATCTGTCCACCACCCTGTCCATCCTGCTTCGGCTAGTTTCAGATTTGTAGATTATTTTATTTCCTGCATAGACTATGTTGGTTTTCATCAGTTATTGAAAGAGAAATCTTGTAATAAAACGACTTATATATATAGACATGCATTTAAATTTAGTCATTTTCCCCCCCTTTTGTCGTATCATTGCCATCCATTGGATCATCATTTTGTCCAACTGACCATGATTTTGACATTTCGCCTTCTTTCTTTCCTCAAGACTTGATGGAGATTTGACAGATATTGCCGCACACCTTTTGATTTCGTCGGATTGAATCTCAGATTTTGGATAACTGTTTGGGTTGGATCAGGGTATGTATTCTGGGATGAAACTGGTTAGGCAGTTGGCTTCGGGAAGGTTTTGAGGGTGTAGGAAGGTTTTATCTGGCTATCGAAAATTGGTTTTAGTCAGGGAAAGGATTATTTTTAAAGGATCGGACCGCGCCATGATGGCTGCCTACGTACCCCCACAAGTTGGAAGATCAGGTCCTACGTAGTTCGCTGTCAGGGGAAAAAGGAACTGATGATTTAAGCGTAGAACCGCTTCACCGAGTCAGAGTTTAGGGGTTGTGGAAATACCTCACCATCCATTTCTTGCAATATGAGGGCCCCTCCGGATAGTACTTTCTTGATCACAAATGGCCCTTCCCAGTTCGGGGCAAACTTCCCCTTGGCCTCGTCTTGACAAGGCATGACTCTTTTCAACACCAAATCGTTTTCCTTGAAATTCCGAAGTCTTATCTTTTTATCGTACGATCGAGAGATCCTCTGTTGATATAGCTGACCATGCCAAATGGCAGCCACTCTCCTTTCATCAATCAGGGCCAATTGGTCATATCGACTTTGCATCCAATCCTCTTCGCTTATCTGAGCGTCGATCACTATCCTGAGGGACGCCATCTCAACCTCGACTGGTAGAACAGCCTCCATTCCATACACCAAAGCGTAAGGGGTTGCCCCTGTAGAAGTACGCGTTGATGTTCGGTATGCCAGCAAGGTGAGGGGTAACAGATCTGGCCATCCCCGATGATTAGCAGACATTTTTGCCATGATCTTCTTGATGTTCTTATTGGCCGCCTCCACTGCCCCATTCATTTTGGGACGGTAAATGACGGAATTGAGGTGCTTAATGTTGAACTGGTCACACAGTCCTTTCATGAGGGCGTTGTTTAAATTCTTGGCATTGTCGGAGACCACAACCTCAGGTTGCCCATATCGGCAAATGACATTATTCCTGATGAAGCTGACGATGACCTCCTGAGTTACTTTAGGGAAAGAAGCTGCCTCTACCCATTTGGTGAAATAATCGATCATGACGAAAATGAACCGGTGCCCGTTGCTTGCTTTGGGCTCTATTGGTCCGATTACATCCATTCCCCACATCGAAAATGGCCACGGGGAGGTCATACAGTGCAGTTCATTTGGAGGCGTATGGATCACATTACCGTGCGCCTGACATTGATAACATCGTTTGACATGATCATCGCAATCAGCCTTCAGCGTTAACCAATAATACCCTGTCCTCAAGATCTTTTTGGCCAACATCGGTCCACTCATATGGGGCCCACACACTCCACCGTGTACTTCATTCATAATCTTTCGGGCCTGTGTTTCATCTACGCATTGCAACAGTCCCAACCCGGCATCCCTTTTGTAAAGTGAATCGCCACTCAGGTAAAACTTCATCGCCATCTTTTGAATTCTTATCCTTTCAGTCCGATTTGCCTGATCGGGAAGGGATCTGTCTCTCAGATATTCCCTTATGTCGTGATACCAGGGCTGCCTCGTCAACACCACCTCGTTTGATAACACTGCCACATTTTCCTCATATGCCGGGGCATTCTGTACGGTGATCTCAATCTGTGGACTGTCCCTACTCTTGATCACGTGGATTAAGGAAGCCAAAGTCGCCAATGCATCGGCAAAATCATTTCGTCCCCGAGGAATATGGCGGAAGGCGATATCTTCGAACTCGTGAGTAAGCTGGGCGACACAACGGTGGTATGGAAGTAACCGAAGCTCCTTAGTGTTGTATACCCCGATTGTTTGTCTGATTACCAACTCTGAATCCCCGAACACCGCTAGTCTTTTTACTCCCATGTCACGGGCCAATCGGAGTCCCAAGATACACCCCTCGTATTCAGCGGTGTTGTTCGAATTGCTGAAACGAAGTTTAGTGGCCACGGGGTATTGTTCTCCGGTGATAGAGACTAAGACCGCTCCGGCTCCTGCCCCCTCGGCATTCATGGCACCATCAAAATACAGCTTCCAGAATTGTCCCTCGTCATCACATTTTTCGCGCGATACCCAAAATATATCTTCGCCCGGGAGAGGAGTTTCTAACGGCTCCATCCCTCCTGCCGGGGCTTCTGCCAACTGATCTGCAATTCCCTGCCCTTTCATGGCCTTCTGGGTCACGTACACCATGTCAAACTGTTGTAAAATTAACTGCCATCTTGATAGTCGACAATTCAGCATGGGCCTTTCGAAAATATATTTCAGGGGATCCATTCTTGATATCAGGTACGTTGTATGCCCATGGAGGTAGTGCTGTAATCTCCCTGCAGCCCAGGCCAGAGCACAACAGGTCTTCTCAATGGGAGTGTAATTCTGCTCACATTGGCTAAATCTTTTGCTGAGGTAATAGATGGCCTGCTCTTTTCCCGCCTCATTTTTCTGTCCCAAACATACATCCCATCGCGATGGCATTTACCGATATATACATAAACAGAGGGATCCCATCCTTCGGGGGTACCAGCACTGGTGCTTCAGTCAACTGCTTTTTAATGGTCTGAAAAGCCTTCTGACATTGCTCATTCCACTCTTGGGAAACCCCTTTTCTTAACAGTTTGAAAATGGGCTCACATGTAGTCGTCAAGTGGGATATAAAACGGCTGATAAAGTTTATCCTTCCGAGGAATCCCCTTATCTCCTTCTCTGTGCGAGGTGCTGGCATATCCATAATGGCCTTAATCTTTGCTGGATCCAACTCAATGCCCCGATCACTAACCAGGAAACCCAAGAGCTTGCCCGACTGTACTCCGAAAGCGCACTTGGCTGGATTGAGCTTCAAATTATATTTTCTGAGCCGATCGAATAGCTTTTTGAGATGAATTATATGATCGGATTCTACCTTCGATTTCACAATAATGTCGTCTACGTAGACCTCTATCTCCTTGTGCATCATATCGTGGAATAAGGCCATCATGGCTCTCTGATAAGTAGCCCCCGCGTTTGTGAGGCCAAAAGCCAGTCGTCTATAGCAGAAAGTGCCCCAAGGGGTGATGAATGCGGTCTTTTCCCGATCTTCCTCCGCCACCATTATCTGATGATATCCTGCGAAGCAATCCACAAAAGAGTACATTTCGTACTGGGCTGTGTTATCCACCAGGATGTGTATGAAAGGCACCGGGAAGTTATCTTTGAGACTGGCCTTGTTTAGATCTCTGTAGTCTACACATACCCTCACCTTTCCTCCAGGCTTAGCTACTGGGACTACATTGGATAGCCATTCCGGGTAAGTAGATACCATAATGATTCCCGCCCTGAACTGCTTGATGATCTCTTCCTTCACCTTTAAACTCCACTCCGGTTTCAACTTCCTCAGTTTCTGCTTGACAGGCCTGAAAACCCTCCTTGATGGGTAATCGGTGTACCACAATGTCGGTGGACAAGCCAATCATATCCTCGTGCGACCAGGCAAAGACATCCTCATATTGTCTTAGTAACTCAATTATTTCTGCTTTTTGGCTGGGGTTAAGGTCTGTCCCTATCTTGAGTTCTTTTGGATGGTCAGGGGTTCCGATATCTATAGTGATGGTTTGGTCCAAATTGGGTTTGGGTTTATCCTCGACCCATCCTTTGATCTCATCAGGTGCGTCGTCGTAATCTGTCTCGTCTTGTTCAATGCCCATTAAATCGAAATCCAGCTCAATGTCAAAATCATAATCATCATTCAAATTTGAAAGACCATTTGTTAGGCAAGGATTACTCAAATTGGTACACCTGACATGAAACAAAATACTTGTCATATATAAATCGATTTTTCACGATGATCGCATTTTCAAATAACAAGAAGAAACGACATAATGATGCAGAAATAAAACAACAACAAAAATAAAAACTTCTTCATTCCTCCATCCATCTGGGGTCAATCACACCCTGACGTCGAGCTTTACCCCTTTTTGGATATTACTGGTTTCTGGGTCCAATTGTCGATGGTCAGGTCAGATGAAATGCGCCGGATAAAGGAGGGCCTCACATCGGACACCTCCCCGATGATTACGGATACGTCGCCTGAATCCTTCTCCATATCTTTCCCAGGAATAATCAGCCCTGCCCAATCGATGACAGGCACGACTTGTTGGGCTCCCGGTGGTGCGATAACATTCGTCCCCTCCTTATTGCTTGTTTGATTGTCTGGGGATATAGCATTTGGTTTCAAACTCCTTTGCGACCTCCTGCAGGAAACCTTCCCTCCGGGCCAACTCATTACGTGTGGGGGTTAACTCTTCATTCCCTGCCCCAATCACAGGTCCGCTGATCCCCTGCTCATTGTCGGCTCTGGTCAATGGACTGCCCACTAGTCGAATCGGAGTCGCACCCCGAAGGTGTCCCCGTACTGCGCCCACATGGTATCCCAATCCCGCCTTGCCTATCTGCTGTGGTAGGTGGATGGGCTCGGTGATTCCCTGACTGCTTTTCCCTAGTCCCTGTCCAGGTTGGAAGTTCATTTTAATCATTTCCCTTGCCACAAAGGTGAGTTCCGGAGAGACCCTTGGTTTCACAGCTGGAGCTCCCAGGCATCTATAATGGGGAGTGCTAATCTCTAGTGCTTGAAAGCTGGCAGGAGCCGCTGACTCATCCACATTGATTACTGGTAGGCCACTCCTGGGAAGAGAAGGGTCATCACATTCGGCCGAGATTGTTACCAGATTCCCATCGATGATCAACTTGATTTGTTGGTGGAGCGTGGAAGGAACTGCCCCGGCCATGTGTATCCATGGCCTCCCTAACAGCAGGTTGTAGCTTGCCGTGATATCCAGGACTTGGAAGGAGATATCAAAAGTACAGGGTCCTATCTCCACTGGCAATTCTATCTCCCCGATGGTGTCCCTCCGGGATCCGTCAAAAGCCCGAACCACCACATGACTGGCCCGCAGGCGCTTGGGACTGATGTTCATTTTCTTCAGCGTACTGAGAGGACATATATTCAATGCCGATCCCCCGTCGATCAGTACCCCATTCATGACATATCCTGAGGAGATTACTGCAATGTGTAGCAGTTTTCGGTGCCCCCTTCCCTCTTCGGGGATGTCCTCATCTGTAAAGGATATTGCATCGGTTTCCAATAAGTGGCCTATCAGCTGGCCGAAACCCTCCTCACTAATTTCTTTGGACACAAATGCCTCCTCCAGAACCTTCATCAGGGTTTTGCAATGCTCACTGGATGACAACACCAAGTCCATGACTGACGTTAGGGTTGATTCCTCATTTAAAATCTGGATCCCCCTCGTTTCTGGGTGATCCATCCTTTTCAAAAACTCTATGGCCCTTTCCTCGGAAACTTCTTCATTTTTTTTCTTTTGGCTCTCAAGGACTCGCCCCGGGAAGATATAAGGGGTTCCCCTTGGTCGTCACGGAAGCACAACTGGCCGCTTCCTCGGGTATTCCCCCGTAATTCCAGGGTACAGTCTTCAGACTACTGATAGGGAGTTGTGGCCTTGCAGCAAAAATGATGGGCCTCGGAGCTGTCAACTTGATAGGTCCCTCTATGTTATTCGTACTTACCCCTATCAACTTGATGGGCGTTACCCCCACACTCCCATGGTCATGTATCACATTTATCATCTCCTCAATTTCCTGCACATAGTTCAACCTTGGCGGCCCCCCAGCCTCACCTTGCCTCCGTCACATTGACTCCCCCCCCATCATGTCTTGGCAGGGGATTTGCCTTAACATTCGGGGAGTCCGGTTGCTCCACCACAATTTCCCCGTTGTCGATCATGTTCTGAATTATATGTTTCAATGTCCAACAATCTTGTGTATCGTGACCCGGGGAACCCGAGTGATAGGCGCACCGCTTGCTTGGATCAAATCTCCTTCCCTTCGGGTCACTTGGGGGAGCCAAATTGATTATCTTCTTTTGGGCCACTAATACCGCTAATACTCGTTCAAGCGGCTCCCCGAGCGGGGTGAACACTCGGTTTTGCGAGGCCTCATATCTTCTTCGCCCCTCTGTCCTTTGATCTGTGAAGTTTGGCTGACGGGATGGCCCTCCCCTCTGTACCTGAACCGGAAGATGGCTTTCTGCTTTTCTGGATGACCCTTGTAGGATGAGGGAGACATCCTCTTCCTTCTTCTTTTGGACTCTCCGGGAAGTGCTGCCATAGTTTCCATTCTGTATTTGCTCGGCAGCAGTTTCTAAAGCAGTAAGGTCCCGGATTTTACCCGATTTCAACCCCATGTCTACCATCTCTCCATGTTTAATCATTTCCGCAAAAGGTCTTCCAATTCCCGAGATGACCCTCTCATAATATGGTGCCTCCTGGATGTCTACAAAGGTCATCACCATCTCTGATTCGTTCATTGGGGGGGTTACCTGTGCGGCCATGCCCTCCATCGTTGGGCATATTCCCTGAAGGACTCCCTAGGCTGTTTCTTAACCTTTGTCATTTGGTACCTGTCAGGGGCCATCTGGGCCTGAAAGCTGTATTGGGTCAAGAAGGTATGGGCCAATTCCTCCCAGTTGTGGATTCGGGCGTTGTCGAGGCGGGCGTACCATATTCTTGCCTCCCCTGTTAAGCTTTTCTGAAATAGCTGCATTCTTAACCCCTCGTCTTCGGCATAAGACCCGAGTTCTCCAATGTAGATTTTCAAGTGTGTATAGGGGTCTCCCTTTCCATTGTATTTTTCAAACTCGGGAACTTTGAACTTTTCTGGATATCTGGCCCCGGGGAAAACACATAAATTCCGAGTAATTAACCCTACCCAGGGAGCCTATGCCTCTTAGAGATTGGATGGTCTCCTCCATGTGTTTCATTTTTTTCCGAAGGTCGTCCGTGTCCCCTTCCTCTGGGATAGCAATCACGGTCCTGTTAGATATGGGAACGGGCCTTTGGGATGACTGGCTCGTCCTTGAGTCGGGGTTGGTCATCTTTAAGCAGGTTTTGTTGCACCATTTTTAGGATGATTCTGATCAACCCCTGGTGTTGGAATATTATGCGATCCTTGGTTTGACGGATCCTGTCTGATCAAGAACTGTTCCTTTAGCATTGTGGCCATTTCCATCATCTGCTTTTTAAAATCATCAAACTCTTCCCGAGATATGGAACTATGATTGGGAAGATCAGCCATTTCAAAAGTAGAGAACCTGCGGCTTTCTTAGACTGCGAACGGGTTTGAGGAGCAATCCTGAAGGAAAATGTTTCGAAGTTTAGTCCTTGGGCAATGAAAGGTTGCGGATGCATGCTAAAGCTATAAATTTTTGGTGTTTTTGGGTTTTTTAATCTTTTTCTGCAAAAAAACACGTTAGCGGTCCTTTATTGAAATAATGCATGCTGGATACGATTTATTATGCTTCCCGTGTCGTTCCCTGCAAAACAACAGAGGTTAGTATTTTTTTGTTTTTTGTTTTTTTCTTTTGACATAAAGGGGAAGCATATATGAATATGTTTGTAATGGGATTATGACATTTATACGTATAAACGTAAAAGGGCATGATGAGACTTTTCCTGCGTTGGGTTAATCTGGGGCTGACCTATCCTAGGTTACTCCTCACGGGCTTTTCGGCATGAAGGTTCCCAAATCTTCGCAATCTACTCGTTTGAGCCCTTTCGATTGGAGCGGATTTGAGTGGTGCGTTTCCTGAGCCATTCTCCGGGGAGCAGCCCCTTCGAGTCCAGTAATAAGCAACCGACGGGTTCGCCTCAGGAGGAGGTACAATCTCAACATACATTCACATTCATCGTCCTCACCGTATGCAAATGATTACTTTAAGGTAAATCAACTCCATTCAATCATTCATTCATTGGACAGAAGCACACATTTACACAACAATAAGTAAAACAGGCCAAAAATGTTGCACGCACATATATTCATAAATTTTTAAAGGATAGGAGAGTATCAAGATTTTTAATGCGGCTTAAGCCCTCTAATGTCCCCAGCAGAGTCGCCAGCTGTCGACGCCGGGTTCTCTCGCTTTCTCGTCTTTTCCCAATTTTAGCCTTTGGGTTTAGATGACGTTTGGAAAAGGTCGGCATTGATGTCGACGGGGTTTTGAAAGATCGTTTTTATGATGAGCCAATTAACCAGAGTCGCCAGTTGGTATATTTGAAATGGATGTACCAACTCATACCGAATTTTCATGTTTTATAAAATCGCTGGCTCATATGTGACTCCCCGAATTAATTGGTCTGCGAATCGAGATTCATAGAGTTCGGGGGCTTGCTTAAGTGAGGGGAAAGGTGTTAGGCACCCTCGACTTCCGTGAAACACGGTTACCGCAATCTTGATACTTTCCTATCCTTTAATTCATGAATATGTGTATGTAAGTTGCGTGGTGTGTGTGTGTGTGTACCTATGTGAATGTTGTGGTGAATTTGTATGAAAGAATCATTTGGATTTTAGGGAAAATTGTGTTTTAAATTGAGAACGCTTCGGAATGTCTTTTCGGTATACACGAGAAAGCTTTAATGGGAAAGGTTTGATTTTAATTGTCAAAAACTATGAGATTTTCGTTAGGTGTCGTTTTAGGGCAAAACAAGAGTTTTAAACCTTTGCCAAAATAGGAATCGAGATCTATACGTTGCTTTCGTGAAATGATCGGGCAATTTCTAGAATCTCTTTCACCCTATGCACAAAGATTTAACAAAACGTTACTTATTTCTAAAAATCAGATTTTGTGATGTTTGAGAACGATTTTTTCTTTAGCTTTCTCGTCAGATAGGAATCGACATTCATTAACATTTCTCAAATTTTAACCTCGTGATTCTAATATCCTACTTTGCTTGATTTTTATGAAAATCTTATCATTTAGCTTTGAAATCAATTTCGCGTCATAAATCGAATCAAGCATAAACACGCGTCGGGTTTATTCATGGGCATGTAAGCCATCAAAATATCCCCGAACGCCAACAATCACAAATTTCACTATTTCGGGGCCTTAAACACGATTCTCGCCTTAGCGTCGTTTTAAGGCCCGATGGTTACACACTACAAAACAAGCCTCTTGAATCTATTACATACACCAAACGTCCATCATCGGATTTGAACCACGGGGTCGCTTTCCTAGGCTCACAACCACAATTGCTACACACTCGCAAATTGAATACTCAATTATAACAACGTAGATTGCCTAACACATCCTACAAATACACTCAATTAAATTACGCCTAATATACATCCCATAAACAAACTAGAAATTTCACCAATTAGATATCATCGGATTATTAGGAAGAATTTTGTTCCAATGGAACCCTCACCAATAATCCCTAATCCATGATTGCTCAATAATATTCTTGAAAATTTCAATTAAATTTAGCCAAATAACATGATAGAAGTTGCAAAAATAATGAGATTTTCACCTTGCAAATGATACCAAAATTGTGTAGAAACTTGTGTATTGAGGGAAATATGAGATGTATATGATATAATCTAACAACAAAGGAAATTTCTCTCTTTTTCTCTCAATTGTTGCAAGAATTTTTTGCTATTTCTCTCTATTTCCGAGCTAAAACTGCTGCTGATTTCTTCTTCTTCCGCAAACTGCCCAACCTCCTGTATGCTGCCTGCTGCCGAGCTTAAATAGGCTGGCCAAAGCCAGCCGCAGATCTATCTGCGGCTGGCCGCAGATGGATCTGCGGCTGGCCAGCTGGCACGCCTCCCATCGCACTCAGCTGCTGAGTGCTGATTTCCCGGTTTTCGTGCTGGCGCACCCACTTGGCCGCAGATCTATCCGCGGCTGGCGGGCTTGACTTTCTCGATTTTCGTGCCAAGCCTCGATTCTCTGTACCGCAACGTCGGTTTTCGCTGACAGGCTCGTATTCCGCAGTCCGGGAACTTCCGGGAGACGTGCCACCTCATTCGGAAATGCCTGCCTCGGACGGCTTTATTGTCACGTAAACTTGGGTTGCCCAAAACATTGCGGCGGTGCCGGGCGCTCGCCCTCGTGCCCGCTCTTTTGCTCCTGCAAGCTGGTTCAATTGACGATTTCGCCCTCCTGTCAAGGTTAGTAGAAGGAAACGCAAAATTTGGGTGTCTACATGAGAGATAAGCTGTACTTTGAACCTTGCCTGAACAACACCCATCGGGATCGAGAGAACCAGAATAAATACTGTGATTATCATCAAACTACCGGACACTCCACCGAGGTTTGCAGGAACCTAAAAAACTTAATTGAGAAGAATGTCCAGAAGGGAGAGTTGGTCCAATTTGTTGCTGGTCAGGAGGCTTTGGGAAGGACGACGAATAACAACAATATCGAGCAGAAACCCTAAGACCCAATCCGAATTGGCACGATAGTCTGACAGGTAGTTGATGTGATAACCGGTGGATCAGGTGGGAAGGTGACTGAAAAGAAAGACGTGGAGTGTTGGATTCGGTTATGACGGTATCTAAACAACCTGCAAGGAGGGAAAGGCTATATCCTGGCACAGTGATATCGTTCACCGATAAGGATTACCCATCGGAACCCATCGAGCCATATGAAGGAGCTTTAGCTATCACTACCCAGGTCGGATCGATGGACATGAGGCTGATTAGATCGACAATGGCTCTTCCATTGACATATTATACACCCATGCTTACTAGAGGCTTGATTTGGAAGTGAGAGAGATAGAGGTCGGGCAGGAGCCTCCATTGTATAAGTTCAGTAATGATCCGGTTCGAGTAGCAGGAACTATTGAGTTGCCAATCATCTTTGGGACGACTCCTCAACAGGTGGAAGTTAATGTCAGGTTTTTTGTCGTGCCTGTGGATTCTGCTTAAAATGCTATTCTGGGACGACTGACATTGACGGCACTACAGGCGGTGGACCTCTATCACTCATTTCAAAATAAAGTTCCCTACGCCGAATAGAGTTGGTGAAGTTAAAGGAGATCTGGATATGACTCGGAGGTGCTACAGGAATTCACTGATATCTTCGGCGGTCAGAAGATGTAAATAGAGGCAAACAATGGGGATCGAAGTAGAACCGTTTACTGAAGAAAGCACAGAACCCCTTGCTCTACCAGCCGAAGAGACTGAAGATATTGAGTTAATTCTAGGGAAGAAGGATAAGACTATAAAGATTGTTCGGGTCTTCATGAGCCTTTTTGGACAGGATTACTCAAGTTGCTTCGAGTATACGCCGATATATTTGGGAACTGATGAGTGGGTTTAATACCTATGAATTTGGTATTCTTTATCTTGAAATATTGTTTATTTTTGAGTGTTTTCATGTTAATTTTGATATTTTTATATTTATTTTGTAGGAAAAGCTAAGGAGGGGCGAAAATGGACAACTGGAAGCAAAAAGAGATCAAAGGTTGAAGTTTTCATGTTGAATTCTGCATAACATCCATTTTCAACCCAATTTAGACCTTGATCCGACCAGAATCTCTCAATGCTCAAACAATGAAAGTTGTAGAGCTACTTCCTCTGCTTTTTGGAACATCTTGAATCGTCCCAATCGAAGTTCGGATGAGAAAGTTATGGCTATTTTACGAAAGGACGTCGCAGCAGAAAATCTTCCGGTGCGGGGCACGCCCAAATGGGCCTAGGAGAAGTGCGGGGCACGTTCGGACGTCGGGGGGAGAGTTTATTTGGGTATTATGATGTCCAAGTTTAGTTGGAATAGGACTTTTAGATGCCTAATGTGTTAGGGTTTCCATTAGGGCTATAAATACTTGATTATATACTTAGATTTGGGGGACTTTGGACGACAAGACTTGATTATCTAACATGGAGGCTTGGAGATTGGATTGGGGAGCAAGAGAAGGTCAAACATTGAAGAGGAAGGAGATTAAAGATTCTTACAAGAGTTTTTCTTCTTCTTTTTATTTTCTTTATCTGTAACTTTGAATGTTCTTATTATTCGAGATGATGGTTTTCATTAGGATTATGAACTAAAACTATTAATTAAGAATTCAATGAAATCTTTTGTGATGCTTTAATTTATTTTATCCATATTTTCACTTGTTAATTCTAATTGAGTTGTTTGTCATATCTTATGCTTATTTATTAATTGTCTAGCTAACAATTAATCTGATATCTTAGATGGAATTGAAAGAGGAAATCTATGATTAGATCTAGATGTGATAACGTATGAACTTGTTGATTCTTTCCTAGAATAACATAACAGTGTATAGGATGAAAATACCTATGTTGCCATGCATAACTTGATTAGGAGTTTGTGCTTAATGAATCTATTTTAAGTGTCTTGCATGAAAATAACAATATAACTGAAATAGGTCTTTTTGTTAATCATTGAAAGATGTTAATAAATTGATAGGCAATTCTAGTTAACAATTCATTGAATTAATTAAGTGAAAATTGGATAAGGCGATTATTGCAACGCAATTGGGAAAATTGTATTCCTATACTTTAATACATATAGTAATTAATTCTTGTTAGTTTAGTTTAATTTTAGTTTAAAATTAATTTATTCTCAAAAACAACATTGGTGACCGTTTAAATTAAATTGAATTGGTAGTAAATTGATAATTAGAATAATTGTTAGTATTTGTTCCCTGTGGGTTTGACATTCTTCTTACTTCTTTATTACTTGATTGACCGTGTATACTTGCACCTAATTGTCATTATATATATCGGACAACAAGTTTTTGGCGCTGTTGCCGGGGAACGGTTCTAATAATTATTTCGTTATTAGTTTTTATCAATTTAGTTTATTTAAATGTTTTTATTTTTATTTTTTTGTTTTAGTTTTATTTTTCTTAACGAGGTACATCATGGCCAAGTATAATTATCAATGGCCTCACATGAGAACGGCTCAGTAAAGAGCGACATGGATGTATGGACTTGATGAATTGTCAAACATAAATAGAGACACTTTCAGGGAGGGTTGATGCTTGAGCAGCATAACCTATTCAAAGTGTGGCAGTGATTTGCGATTATTGTGCTGGAAATTCATCCGAGTCATCAATGCGCCATCATTTTCGAGTCAATACAGTATGATGGCAACTTCGGTGACTACCCCAATACTTACGCCTATCCCAACTACTATCATCCGGATTGGCAAGATTATCCGAGTTTGTCATGGAACAACAATCAATATCAATTCTATGCTCCCATGTTTTATCTTACCCTTTAGAGGATTTGCTTCAACCTCCACTGCAACAAGAGGATACATCTAGTTTGGAGGACCTTCTTAACAAGTACATATCGCAGAATGAGGAAAGAAGGATGAAAGAACTTCTTACTAAATTCATAGAGTAAAATGAGGTGTGGACGAATAATCAAGAAGCTTCAATTAGGAAACATTGAGATCCAAATGGAACAACTTACCGATGCCATCATAATTCACCCGCAAGGCACTTTACCAAGCATTACAATGATTAATCCTAAAGAGGAAGGTGAAGAGCAATGCATAGTGGATACACAAGGATGTGGTGAGGAGTTGCATGTGGCGATTGTAGAAAATTTTGAGAGGCTACATCCTATTATAGAAGTTGATTTTGTGGTTAATGAGACGAGGAGCATGAATAGGGTTTATGATAAGGAAAATGAAGATCAAGAAGTCACATTCAAGGTTTTCAAAGCTATCGAGCATCCATTGGCTCATGAAGAAATGTCTTCAGGTTGATCTTGTTCCAGGTGCACTAAAGGATAAAGCGGATGAAGAAAGTTTCTTTTTGTCGATGGATGAAAGTTAAGTTTGGGGGTCGCCCATCATACAAGAATGTCATACAAAACAAGAAAAAGACAACGAGGCGACATGATATGATAATTTTTGTGATTGAACCAGATTGATAAAGGAAGGAAAGTCAACTGACGACTATAAACCAAGCACTTATTGGGAGGCAACCAAGTTTAATTTTTAGTTTTTATTTTTATTTATTTTATTAGGTTTCCCGTGGGGGGGGGGGTGGGGGGGGGGGGGGGGGTGTTGTAGGGGGTTGTGTGAAAACACACCCCCCCCCCCCCCCCCCCCCCCCCCCCCCCCCCCCCCCCCCCCCCCCCCCCCCCCCCCCCCCCCCCCCCCCCCCCCCCACCCGCCCCCCCCCCCCCCCCCCCACCCCCCACCCCTCCCCCCCCCCCCCCCCCCCACACCAATATTTGTGGTGGTTTTTATCCACACAACACACACACACCCCCCCCCCCCCCCCCCCTGATAATAGTTAATAAATATTGCAATTTATTAGGATTTAATAAAACTTGCTTCCAGTGGTGTTATACAGGTTTTATATTCAAGGGGGTCCCCCAAAAAGGTTCCAAAGGTAGCAGTGCTTTATTCATTCCAACGATGGCCCTAAACCTATTCCTTTAGGTACCTTAGCAGACAAGGAGGAAGAATTGCTTATATTTTTAAGGGGGAGGAAAGTCCTCTACTTTTACTTTTTCCTATCCTTAGCCAATTGAGGGACAATATTCTAGTTTAAAGTTTGCGGGGTGTGTTCTTATTTTGTTTTATTTGATTATTTAAAATTTATTAGGATTTGCATAGTAGATAGATAATGTTTTTTAGGATTAAAGAGCAATGCATTTGATTGGTATTTTGATTATGGACCCCGATGAATAAAAGGAAGGAAAAATGAGTTTAAATGTCTAAACTCCTTTAGGAAATTAAGAAGCATTGCTTTAGTTTACGTTTTCACTTATTAGTTCAGTTTAACACTATTTGTGACCTTTTGGCACTTATATGACACTATATCCATTTGGTTAGCTAGTTGGGGCTTAAAAAAAATATTGGCGTTAAATGCTTGTGGGAGATATCAGTTGAAAACTCTCTACAAATCTTATTTAAGCATCGTTTGGAAAGCGAAGTTTTAGGCATTAATTAATAAGTTTGGGGGAAATCTTAGTTTTTTTTTTGAAATTTTAGAAACCTTCCTGAGTAGAAAGAAAATGGGATCATTGTGGTGGGTTGAAGGATGGAGTGTAAAACGGCATTCACCTATAAACACAAGGCACGAGATGGAGCATAAAAACGCCACTCGTGCGAGAGAAAGCGAGATGGAGCGTAAAATTCCACGAGTCGTTCAAAGGAGAGTTGAGAATGAAGCATAAAATGTACTCACTAAAAAGAAAAAAAATGTTATGTTTTGAAATAATTTGGGAAGGATTAATGTGTGCTTTAAATGGTTTACAAAATATTCCTTTTTGATCCTCTGAATTTATGTTTTACCTTCATTAGCGGAGTTTTGATGTGAAAAAGTAAGTTGTAGAGTTTGATTTAAACTCTTTTTATGAGCATTTTAATGTTATGATCTTATGTGTAATCACGACTATGTTGAATATTTGGACACACACCACAAACTTTAAGGAGGGTCCACGAATAAGGATGGTGGAACTAATGAAATAGGTTGAAATTTTATGCTTTGCATGTTTTTTATATAATTATTTCATGAGTTATCGTTTAAAGAATTTTGTTTTGAGGGGGCTATTGGTCAAAATTCGTATTGATTCATTGCTTGAGTAGTTGAATTGGTTAGGAGTCATAGTTTTTTTTTTAGGTTTGTTGTTTGATTTTGGTTAAGGGCCAAGCAAAGGTTCAAGTTTGTGGGTATTTTGATGAGTGGGTTATAAATACCTACCGAATCTGGGTATACTTTATCTTGAAATATTGTTTAATTCTTTGAAGTTGTTTTCATGTTTACTTTTGATTATGTTTATGTTTATTTTGTTAGGAAAAAGCTAAGGAGGGGGGCGAAAATGAGACAACTGGAAGCGGGAAAAGAGATTCAAAGGTTTGAAGTTTGTCCATGTTTGAATTTTCCATAACATCCATCTTTCAACCCAATTTTTAAGACCTTGATCCGGCCAGGAATCTGTCCAATGCTCAAACAATAAAAGTTGTAGAGCCTACTTCTCTGCTTTCCGGAATATCTTGAATCGTTCCAATCGGAGTTCGTATGAGAAAGTTTATGGCCATTTTTTACGTAAAAAGGACGTCCCAACAGAAAATTCTTCCGGTGTGGGGCGACCGCCCCCAAAATTGCCTAGGAGAAGTGCGGGGCACGATCCGGACGTCGGGGGGAGAGTTTTAATTTGGGTGTTATGAATGTCCAAGTTGAGTTTGAATTAGGATTTTTAGGATGCCTAAATATGTTAGGGTTTCCATTAGGGCCTATAAATACTTGAATTATATACTTAGATTTTGGGGGACTTTGGACGAACAAGACTTGATTTATCTAACATGAGAGGCTTGGAGATTGGATTGGGGAGCAAGAGAAGTCAAACATTGAAGAGGAAGGAGATTAAAGATTTCTTACAAGCCAGCTTTTTCTTACTTCTTTTTATTTTCTTTATTCTGGTAACTTTGAATGTTCTTATTTATTCCGAGATTGATGGTTTTCATTAGGATTTATGAAACTAAAAAACTTATTAATTAGGAATTCAATGAATACCTTTTTTGTGATTGCTTTAATTTATTTATTCCATATTTTTCACATTTGTTTAATTCTAATTGAGTATTGTTTGTCATATCTTTCTTGTGCTTTATTTATTAATTGTCTAGCTAGCAATTAATCTGATAAATCTTAGATGGAATTGAAAGAGGAAATCTATGATTAGATCTGGTATGTGATAACGTATGAACTTGTTGATTTCTTTCTAGAATAACATAACATTGTAATAGGATGAAATTACCTATGTGCCATGCGTAACTTGATTAAGAGTATTGTGCTTAATGAATTCTATTTTAAGTGTCTATGCATGAAAAATAACAATATAAACTGAAAGTAGGTCCTTTTTTGTTAATCATTGGAAAGATGTTAATTAAATTGATTAGGCAATTCTAGTTAACAAATTTCATTGAATTAATTAAGTGAAAATTATCGGTTAAGGCGAATTTATTGGCCAAACGCAATTGGAAAAAATTGTATTCCTATAACTTTAATACATCTGGTAATTAATTCTTCTTAGTTTAGTTTTAATTTTTGATGTTTTAAATTAATTTATTCTTCAAAAAAAACAACATTTGATCACCGTTTAAATTAAATTGAAATTGGTAGTAAATTGATAAATAGAATAGATTGTTAGTAGCTTGTTCCTTGTGGGTTCGACATCCTTCTTAACTCTTTTTATTACTTTGATTGACTGTGTATACTTGCACGTTAATTGCCATTATATAAATCGAGCACAACATGAACCCTAGTGACATGGCCGGGGATTGAACGAGAAAGTTGTTGTGCATCAAAAACTGAATGTAAACCTTGCCAGGAAACCAGTTCATGCAGAAGAGGTGGATTTTTTGCCCCGGAGTCGGCAAAAGATTATTTGATGGAGGAGGTGGCCAAGTTTAATTAGTCAGGCGCCGATTTTATATTTTGAGGTAGATTGTATCCCGAGTGGTTGGCGAATGTGGTGTATGGTTCGGAAGTAGAACTAGAAAGTGGAGAGATCTGTAATTGAGTATATACTGATTTCGAACAAAGCATGGTCCCAAAGGAAAATTTCTAACCCCACTCCCCCACGTCGACCTCAGTTTTGATTGATGCTACATTCGGGGTAATGACCAAAATTGTTGAGCTTTAATGGGATGCCTTTTATCGGGATACAATCAGATTTTCAATGCACAAAATAGATATCCCGAAGAACGGACTTTTTATAACACATCGGGCAGATCTATGCTTATAAGAAGGATGACCTTCGGATTTGCTAAAATGCTGGTAGCCACCCCTATCAAAGGATGATGAATCACGTGTTTCAAGAAGCAATTGAGCCAAAATAACATTGGAAAAGTTTTATGTGGATGATATGACTGTCAATAAAGCCCTATCTATTCGACAACATTTCGGATGATTTGGAGGGACTGTTTCCAGACTTGTTAGGGCCAATATATAATATCAGGCTGAACACCCCGATGAAGTGGGCACTTTTAGCCCCATGGTTCGGAATAAATTCCTAATGGGGTATTTGGTGAGCAAAACGGTCATTGAAGTGAAAAACATTCGGATCAGAAGAACTAAGGCTGTTATTTCCCCAAAAAAAGGGCACAATAGAAATCTAGAAGGGGGGTTGAAATAGGATCACTAAACACTTTTCTGTTAATTAAAGAAGTATTATCAAATAGTTCATTTAATTGCAAGATTTCAAACTTTGCACAAACGGTAATATTAGTTTTTGAAAAAAGACTCGCCTTAAAGAATAGGTTTAAAGATCTCTGTTCTGAATTTGTTGAGGTTTCACGTTTGAAGTTAACCATATCATACACATATAATAATCACAGCAGATACATAAATATATATATATATATTATAACTAATTACTAAAAGTAAATGACAGAAATGTAAAATACATAAAGGTAAAATGGCACAAGAGAGTTTAAAGATGGTTTCGGAAGACTAAACAACTCCTACTCCACTCTTCTACTTCAACAAGTAGGAAATCCACTAAAGAATTTGGTCGCCTCCTTCGACCAAGGACACTCTTGCCCTCTTCAAGCCCAAGCAGACTTGGATATTTTCTAGTCCCTCGGACAAGGACACTCTTTCTCTCTTCAAGCCCAACCAAGACTTGGATATTTAGTCCCTCGGACAAGACCACCTACTTGCCCTATGAATCCCTAGGATTCCTTCTGAGCCACTAAGTCTCGGGGATGTTTGGTTTGTTGTTGTGATAGATGGTTGGGAGGTGCTACTGAGATATGTTCATTTAAGCTCCGTTGTCTTTAGGTTACGTAATCAACTTGATATGATCATCCTTGAGATGTGATTGAGTGTT
>CM068383.1:48460624-48606413 GCA_034770075.1 Aralia elata
TGTTGTACTGAAGAGGGAGAATTATGAACATCGATCGTAGGGTTTTGAGACTCTACGAGTAGAGAGAGTGATGTCTACGACTGGCGAACTCGTATTCTCGATATCAATTATAGGGTTTTGAGACTCTACAATTGAGGAACTTGGCATTGGTGCAGTTGATGCAAGGTGTGAAGAAGTCAAGGATTCATAGACTTGAGAAATCGAATCTTCAACACCCTTGTCCTAGTTATATGAAGGAAAAGCTTGATTTAGAAATGAGAGTGGGACAATATGTACCTTTTGATAGATTGAAGAGAGATTGTGGGGCTGAGAGCATATCAGCTTAGTGGCGTAAGTAAGCACCCGTGGGAAATTTTGAGCTACTAGTGGTAAGCTTGGATAACTGGAATAGCACCATCGAATAAAGCTCTGGTCTCCTAAACTAATAGCCTTTACTAGGGGTAGAAGTGGTAGAAAGTAAAGCATTTGATCACTACCAGGATTAGGATTGTAGCGTGTGGTGCTACGATCCATTTTCGGATCAAGGAGATAGTCATAGAGCTCATCTGCACCTAAAGAGACCAGTCTCATTCGTCCTTCACCAGATCCTAGGTAGGGTGACATTTGGATCCGCATATGCTTCAAGTATAATTCGCCTTCGAATCCCTTTAGATGTAGAAGGAATGGAGGGAGGAGGAACTGAATATCCGATTGGTTGCTCCCCCTCTAATGTGGGATCCTCAGGCTTTACGATCGTAGGGTCATAACCCTTATTAACTTCATCTATAACTTCTTCAATAACGTGAGTTACTTGTAGAGATGTATCTGAAGATTGCAGCGATCGTTGAGCAGAATCTTCTTTGTACTTGGTTCTCTGCTCTTACCTTTTTCTCTTCTCTTCTCTTTTCTTTTGCTTTTCTTCTTATGTTTTCTTCTTCATCTTTGTTTGAGGCTCATAACTTAAATCCTTCTCAGCCAGTTCAACATTTGCTACCTTAGGCTTTTGTTGTTCAACCGTCATAGCCACTTCTTCATTCCCTTGTGGCTCAGATGTAGAAACCATCATAGCCAGATCAGTTTTTTAATTTGGCTTAGGAATGTCATCCTTCATAGCCAACCCTTCAGTGGGTCTTGACGCAGATATTGTTGCTATCTCTAACAATGTCTGGACGACACTTTGTGATTCAAGCATGACTGTCTTCTCAGCAGAATCAACTTCCATATTTGCTTCAGAGGAGGATCTAGGTTTCCCTTTATTCTTTCTTGTGAGCTCAGGGATTTCTTCATCTTCCCCTTTATCTTCTTTTTTGTCTTCCTCTTTGTCTTCTTCTTCATGTCCTATAATCGTAGTGGGCATGGATTCTCCAGCTTGTTCTTCAAGCTGAACAGGAGCCTTCTTTTTACGAAGAATCCTCTTCTTCTTTGAAATCATTTTAGACAGAGGAATGTTGACATCCTCTTCATCCTTTTCCTTTTCCTTTGGCTTTGTGTAACTATCCAGAGGTTGCGTAGCAATTGTCGGTGCTTCTTTTTCAATCTTTTTCTTCTTCTTCTTGACTAGTTGGTTAGTCGTAGAGTCTGGCTCACTCCGAGCTTTAGTAGCAACAGACCCTTGAGATACTTCTTCTTCAATAGCTGCTACTTTCCTTTTTCCTTTACCTTTTATGGGCTTCTGGACTTCACTAATGGTTCTCTCACTTCCTCCTTCAGATTGTTTGGACTTCGGATTCTCTACCAGATTTCTATTCCAGTTATTGAATAACCTAGGAGTCATTCTTTTGTTGGCATTTAGAGGCTGCCCTTCCTTCTCAAAAATCATGTTCCTTGACCTTTTCTTTAAAATGATGTTTATTAATCTTCCATGAAACATCGTAGGGACAAATTTTCCTTTTTGCTTCCTCTTGCCATAGCCATCAATCTAGTTTCCCAACCAGTTTAGAAATATGGCACCAAAGTTTCCCAATCTCAGTTGTAGTTCATTAACTTAGTCATGAGCAGAGTCTTTACAGATGATACACTTGCCCACTATCTCTACATACTCTGGAGGAAATTCTTTCTTGTATACTTTGAGTTGGGGATTCTTCTGATGACCCATTAGCTTTAATCATTCCTTTGTATCAATCTCATCAAGGGAGGTAATGCCTCGACTGACAAACCCTAGGTTTAGATTAACTTCTTCAATTCCCATCTGTAGTACTGTGCCTTTTAACTTTGGTGGTCAGGCTTCCATTAGCATACTCATCATTTAGATAGAATTCCTGGACAAGTTTTGTGTAAATTCGAGTGTTTGCTTCCAAACATTCAGAGAAGCCAGCTGCCCACACAAGCTTGAGTACATCTTTGAACTTCTTCTCCTATTATACAAACTTATCGGAGCATAGCTGAATGACAGTCACAATTTGAATATCTGCCATTTTGTTGGATTTGTGCTGAAAGATCACAAAAATATCTAAGCTTTCTGAAGTTTGAAAGTTTGGGGCAGAATAGAGATAAAGATTTTGGATTTGAAAAGTGAGAGAATCGTAAGTGTCGGAGGGAAATTTGAAATGATTTTAATATTACTTCCCTCTTATTTTTCTTGAGTGGGAGACGTGGCACGATATGATTTGTTGCACGTTGCTTCTTGTGCTACGTTTTTACAACTATATAGCAGTAACTTCCTATCTTTACTTGCGTGATTGTTACGTGCTATAAGGCAAAATCGCCTTAAGTTTATTTTTTGTAGAGTGATTCTGGTTAACTCTACGAACTACCTATTTAGCTCAGCGATCCTATCATCGTTCTATGATCTGCTTTTGACTCTACGAGAACTTCTCATTTCTTGCCTGCACTTGTTAGAACCATTTTGAAATACAAAACTAAGGATGCAAATTAAGCATACCTAATTCACTTATCAACTTGTTGAATCTAGATTCGCCTAGTGGTTTTGTAAACACATCTGCTAGCTGATTTTCAATGGCAATAAAATGCAATGATATATTCTTGTTTTGCACATGGTCTCTAATAAAATTATATATGGTGTCTATGTGCTTAGTTCTTGAATGTATTATAGGATTATGGGTAATAGATATAGCACTAGTATTATCACAGAATATGGTAATAGACTTGAACTCAAACCCATAGTCAGCTAGCTGGTTCTTCATCCATAAGATTTGAGCACAACAACTTTCATCTGCGATATGTTCAGCCTCTGTAGTAGATGTTGAGACTGAATTCTACTTCTTGTTGAACCATGAGACAAGTCTATTACCTAGAAATTGACACGTTCTGCTAGTACTTTTCCTGTCTATTTTACATCCTGCAAAGTCTGAATCAGAGTATCCTATTAGATCAAAGGGAGACTCCTTGGGGTACCACAATCCCAAATATGGAGTACCCCTGAGATATCTGAAAATCCTTTTAACAACAATTAGATAAGATTCCTTAGGGTTAGCTTGAAATCTAGCACAAATACATATAGAGAACATGATATCTGGTCTAGTAGCAGTTAAGTATATGAGAGATCCAATCATACCTCTGTATCGAGTAATCTCAATACTTTTACCCTTTTCATCCTTGTCTAATTTAGTCGCAGAGGCGATAAGAGTTTTCATGGGAGTAGCTGATTCCATGCTATATTTTTTAAGTAAGTCCTTGATATACTTGGCCTGGTTGATGAAAATCCCTTCATTTGTCTGTTTTACTTGGAGTCCAAGAAAATAATTTAGCTCACCCATCATGCTTATTTCAAACTTGTTCTGCATTAGCTTAGCAAATCTCTCACATAATTTTTCGTTAGTAGAACCAAAAATAATATCATCTACATAGATTTGTACTGATAATATTTTGCTTTTATGCTTCCTAAGGAACAGAGTTGTGTCTACCCTACTTCTAGCAAATCCATTTTCAAAAAGATAATTAGTTAGAGTTTCATACCATGCTCTAGGTGCTTCCTTTAAACCATAAAGTGCTTTATCTAATTTATAGACATAATTAGAATGAGTAGAGTCGATAAAACCTGGAGGTTGTTCAACGTAAACCTCTTCTTATAGTTCACCATTCAGAAATGCACTTTTTACATCCATTTGGAAAACTTTTAACTTCATATGAGCTGCATAAGCTAGTAACATCTTGATCGCTTCCAGTCTAACAACGGGTGCAAAGGTGTCATCGAAGTCAATTCCTTCTTCTTGAGAGTAACCTTTAGCGACCAATCTTGCCTTGTTTCTTGTGATCACTCCAGATTCATCCATTCTTATTTTTGAAGACCCATTTTGTACCTATGACTGGATGATTTCTTGGCTTTGGAACTAGTCTCCACACTTTACTTCTTTCGAACTGATTTAGTTCTTCTTGCATAGCCTCAATCCAACTTGAATCTTCTAGAGCTTCTTCAATCTTCTTAGGCTCCAATTGAGAGAGAGAGAACAGAGGTAGAAGCATTCATTTTGTGTAGCTGATCTTGTTCTAACTCTTGCATTAAGATCTCCAATAATAAAATTTTGAGTGTGATCTTTTGCCCATCTACTTCCTGAGGGGACATCTGTTCTTGTACCTTATTGTCTGAGATCTTCTAGATTTGGTTCTTGCTCCGTATCTCCATTAATTTGTAGAGTTCCCACGATTGGAATCAGAGACTTTACGATTCCTTTGATCAGGTATAACAATCGTAGTGTCTGGCCTCTACAGATATTAGCTTCTAACCGTCGTAGGGTTCTCCTGCTCAGACGATCTGAGATTCCAACTCTACGATCACTTCGGGTTGAGTTGCCTTTTCTGGTGAACCTTGATCAGTCTCATCAAAGATGACATGAATGGAGACTTCCATTGTCAAGGAGTTCTTGTTAAACACTTTATAAGCATTACTTTCCATAGAGTACCCCGAGAAAGATTCTTTCATCCGACTTTAGCTGAAACTTGGTTAGAATATCTTTTTACCATTGTTGAGTATGTAGAACGCATAACCAAAAGCACGAAAATAACTTATATTCGACTTCCTTCCTTCCAACAGCTCATGAGGTTGTCTTCTTGAGCGTAGAGTAAATCAAGGACCTATTCTGAGGATAACAATGTCATATTAAACTGCTTCAGCCCAAAAATATTCTGGAAGATGAGCAGCAGCAAGAAGTGTACTATCCTAACTTCTATTAACTGTTCTATTCTTTCTTTCAGCTACTACCATTTTGTTGTGGAGTTCTTGGAGTTGAGAAGTTATGCATAATTCCATTATTGTCACAAAACTGGTTGATTTTTCAGAATAGTCGAATTTCTCCTTCCATGATCACTCCTTATTACTATTATTTTCTCACCTTTTTTTCATTCATAACACACTTGTTTGATAGAACTTAATCAGCTAAGAACTCATTTTTGTCTTATATATCATAAAAAGAATGCCCATGAGAATCGGGAGTCCCGTCATCCATAATACTAGCCAGAGAGTATTTTTACCTCCAAAGCTAGAAGATAGCATACCAGGCCCAAAAAAGATCCATGTGAAGAAGTTTTAAATGCCTATCAATTGAATTGAACTGCTTTGCTCTTGAAAGAGTTTCTTGGGTCTGTTTTCCCAGACTGACTACAAAAACGCTCTGTAAGGTCTTTCTTTGATGAAGCTCCAGCTTTGGTAGACCTCATGACTAGAATCCTTTGATAAACGAGTTTTTGTCATACTCTTAAAATTAAGATGAGATAGTCTTCTTGTGACCATAACCAACTTATCATCTTTAAAGGCATTGGCAAATAAGCAAGCTAATGAAGAATGAAGCTTAGTTAAGAGAGATTGACGCTACGTACACATTTCCTTCTCTTAACCGCAAAACCGAAAACCGAGTATCCCGTCAGCTTTAGTGAATTAGTTTCGCAGAACTCTGAACTAGACATTGATTATTGAGAAAGGTAACTTTGATGAACCTTTATCACACAGAGTTTAACTCTATACCGTAGGAGATTATGTCTTTAACCCATCAACATAGGCTACCCTTAATTGAATGAGACAGCTTCATTGCTAAAATAGCATAGCATCATGTTTTTCCAAGAGTTATTTATCTCCAAAGATAAATGCTGGACCGTTCCTTTAGGCCTTAAAATTTCTGATAAGAGTGCCTTGTTGCCAGTCATGTGCCTGGAACATCCGCTATCAAAAAAAATAACAACCAAAATTAATTCAGATCTCCTTGGTATCATGCACAGAATGACTACTCTTTCTTTTGGTACCTCCATATTTATTTGGGTCTAGCAATGGTTAGTTCCCTTTGGGACCCAAATCTATTTTGATTTTGAGTCCTCTTTGTATAATATGCTCCAGAGTAATAACAGTATGCAGCTTTATGACCATAGTTTGAAACAGCTACAACATCTTACATGTTATGTATGGGAGTGTTGTGAGTGTGGGTATCCTCTCATTTGACATTTATATGAAGAATATGGTCTTATCTCTTTTCTGTTTGAATGTTGTTCTATGATTTTGAAATTTCGTAGAGTAAGATCTAGCTCTACGATTAATACCAGAGGTTGATTCAATAAGAGTTAAACTTCTCAGACTCTACAACTTTTCGTGGTGAGAATGTAGACTTGGATTTACACTGTGGTTTAACAAAACCTGTAAAACCAGAATGTGTACTTGTTGTCTTTTGGAACAACAATCTGGATCACACAGAGATTTGACAACTTGGAATAATAAGGTTCAGAAGTTTTCTTTAGTGATTTTACAAATATCAATGCCTCTATATTGAGGAAGAGACATGGTTAATTGCTTGGTATCCCCCTGATTTTTTCCTACACATGAAATCATAAGAATGAAATTTTCAAATCCTAATCCTGATACTGTTAGATATAACACTTCTGACTTGTGATCAGTGCTTCCATTGACAGAAGAAGGAACGAATCAATGTTGAAGGAAAAATTGTCTTTTCCTAAATTTCTTTTATTCAGGAGAATTAAGGAGCCAATTTATCTCATTGTTACGATTTTCAGTTATTTTTTCTTAAGTTCTCATTCTCAGCACTCAAATTTGGATAGAGAGGCAATGTTTCGTAGCAGTAGTTTCCAGATCTGCCGTTTTACCTTTTTACTTTCTCCGTTTTTGAAGTTAGAAGAATGATCCTTTGAAAGAACCCTAAATAACTTCATTATATTTGTGTAAATTCAGATGTTATATCATGCATAGCAAATCTTAAATCATCCTATGCTAACATCAGGGAGAGTTTGAAGTCAAATACCTCATTGAATGTCGAATACGACTTCGACGATCAAGTGGTTGTACTGGAATCTTCACCTATTGCCCATCTAGGACATAGATTTGTATAGTTGTGGTTCGTCATCATCACTCCGAGTCTGGAATTAGGTATTCACCTTCTGACTCACTCCATGATTCTTCAGCTACAATTATCCTTTGTCCTTCGTTGTTATGCTTTATATGAGTCTTTGAATTCTTTCTTTCTAGTATAGAACTTCTGTTTGTCCTTCTTGAGATCTTCTCGCCAAGGTTTGGTACAACTCAGCGAATGAAATGGGAAGGGTTTCTTGCAATGTAAGTAAGCAAAAGATCTTTTGTCTTGATCACTTGCCTACTGTTTCCTTTGAATGTTATTCCTTGAGTTTCCAGCTTGCCTCTCTTTCCCTTTATAAACTTTTCTTAGCCTCTTCGATGCAAGTAAGGCTATGTCTTCATCTTCAAATAGTTTATCTTAGTTAATCATCTTCATACATCCTCAGCTGGAACTCTTGAAGCATCCACAGAAGCTTTGAAAGCCACTTCTTTATCTTTCCATTTTGTTTTTCAGATACGGAGTTTTCAGCTCCTTTGATTCATTTCAAGCTCATACGTAAGAAGATTTCCGTTTAGAGCTTCTGCACCGTCATTTCATGCAGATTTTTCGATTCTCTGATGGCAGTGGTCTTTTGATTGTCCCCCATAAATTTCCTACACTTCCCTGTAGCAAGTTTGGTGCTCACCGTGAAAACTATTTTCAACTATTAATATTCCATAATATAACAAACTTCTAACTCTTATCCAAGGTTTCACAGCATCCTATAACAGATAATAGTTCTCAGTCAGAACGTTGAACTGTGTGTTTTGGATACCCTCCACTTGGAATGTCAATAGATTCATAATCTTGATGGATATCTCATTTTATATCGATATTTCCCTATCTATCTGACATTCACACAGTTTATTAATGATTAAAGAAATTTTTCTTAGAATGCTGGAGAGGAGTGCATTCCGGTAAAGCTGGCAACTTACCGGCGCTCATTAAGTTGTAAACCTTCAGTGCCTCATCAGATAACTACCCAATATCATTTAAATATCCTCCATTCAATATATAGTTTCATTTGGGATATTGTACTAAAATTAATATGCTACTTGCTTAAACTTATCTAAAAATGTAAATACTATATGCATTCTGATATAACAAAAGATGATAATATTTTTCATAAAAACCTTTAGTCTGTCTTTACAATATTCTCGAATACTATGTTTCTTATTATTAACAAAGTCTTATAAGACTTGAATTTATTAAAACAGTAAGATAAAAACTAATTAACACAGCCATCTTTTCCCTTGTTCGTTCCCCTGAAGTTCTCGGGAAAACCATCTAAAACTCGCAAAGGAAAGTTTATGCAAGGATGAGCTACAGAATGCTCATGGAAGTTTTAATTTCAAAAGAATGTTAAACACAACTGTGTTTGATTTTTGAAGGGAAGGTCAAAAGCTTTTGCCTAACTGAGGGTTCAATACATGAACCATGTGTTTCAAACCAGTTCTATCAGTCTTCCAATCAATTAGAAATAGCTTTGTTCAAATATCTTGTAGGGCGATCGGACTCTATTCGATATCCTAGGAGTATGGATACGCATCCCTAAAATCGTGCCTAAAACATGCACTAGAATGTCGATATATTATCGACAATAACAAGCCCATATTAGGGTGGATTGTTTGTAATACTACAGTATAAGAGTGTCGTACCAAATAATATTGGCTTGACAACAACAATTTATATGCTCGATTAAATAATATATGAATTAAATAATTACATTTCTTTATAGGTATGTTGAACCAAGAAGTAATATAACTTCACAACAATTGATAGCAAGATGTATAATACTTGCATAAAGGTAACACAGGTTTGGAGACTTGCCTGTGCGTAGTACGTTTGGTTTAGTTTACGCTCTCTATCTACGTCACGTAGTCTATTTATTCTCAATAATAAGCGTTTAGAAATTTATTAACTAAACATGTATCGATTTAAACTAAGTCAAGTATCGCTAAGGTTCGGCATTGGATTCATAGCCTTTTGTTTAGCGTGTAATAGACACTTAAAATACACGTAGGTTTATTAATTAAAACTTTATTTAATAGTCTTAAAATAACTAATTCAGATATTATAATTTATAATATTTTTAGAAGCTTAAATATTATTTTTAAATAATTTTTACCAAAGCTTGGTAATATTTTTAAATAATTTAATTTATCATTTCATAACATTTTTTAGAATTTTAGTATACTTAGTTATAAATGAATTTATTTATCATTTAAAATAATTTTAGAAATTTTTATAATATTATTTAAATGATTTAATTATCATTTATAATATTTTTAGAAATTTATATATATGTTATTCTAATAAGTTTATAGATTATTTAGTATATTAATTTAAAATGATTTATTTATCCATTTATAACATTTTTAGAAAGTTTAGTATATTATTTAAATAATTTATTTATCAATTTTATAATATTTTTAATATGCTTTCAATATCATTTTAAATTATTTATTTAATATAATTATTAAATATATTTATTATCATTAGTATTTAATTAAATTATAATTATTTAATGAAATTTATGTCAAAATATTAAAAGTTAATTAAATATAATTTAAAAATAAATTTTAAAAAACTTAATTATTAATTATTATTAATTATTTACTATTTAATTTTAATTATATTTAATTATTTATTATTTATTTGTTATTAGTTTTCCGTCACCTAAAAGCTATAACGATAGTCGAGAGCGTCGTCCAAAGGGGTTCTATTAGTATGGTCAAAAGGAGACTGTCGCCCTAAAAGGGGTCCTATAGCGACGGATGTCTATCACGCTATAAGTGTTCTTCATATACGCTGAAGAAACATTTGGTCATATCGGGTGAGATGGGAAGGTTTGAGCTGATTTAAATTTCCTGTTGGTATAATCATTTAGGTTTAATTTTTGTTTCTAGGTGGAGTAGATATGGCAAGGTATAACAACATAACTTTATTTGGGATATAGCAAAACATCATATGTATGCTAGTTTTTAATTCGGTCAAACTAACCAGGTTGGGTCTTGTTCTTGAGGTTTCTGGGGGTTTAACCTAGAGAACCCGTTGGTAAATGTCAAATAGGCTCCCTTTAGTTTGATTTATATTACCATCTTGGTTTATCATTTTTGGTGTTTCCAAATTGGTTCTTGATTGTAGCTTTATATGGCGAGGTTGTATACGATCCAGGTGAATGTCTGAAATTTGCCTTTATAATTCGAATTTTTGAATCATTAATGATATGAATTATATTTTATTTTAATATTATTTTTGATGTTGGCTTGTTTTAAAAAGTTTATGTGACAACCCTGGATTATGTGGAATGCAATGAAATTTTTTCGGGATATAGTTCTTGTTTAAGTGTAGTATTTATGATTTCGGACGTAGCACATTCGTTAAATCTCTATTCACAGGGTTAGAATTCACGTGGAGAATATTCATCTAGAGAACGTTCCTTCTCAGGGTGACTTCAATTTTCTAATTATTGCCAACCCATTTAGGCAATGAGATATTAATCCAAGTGTAGGATTTATATGGGAGCCCAATTGGAATTAAGTTAGATTAAGCCCAAGTGATTTTTAAGGGTGAACCCACACCCATGACCCAACCCATGACCCAAGACTTGACCTCCATGTGGGAATATTGGGGCACATAAAATTTAGTATTTTGGTGTTTAGATGAGGGAGTATTCGTGGTAACATGGGTAAACGGGAGAGGCCAATAATGAAGTGGAATAATTGTATGCATGTTGCACAAGTCGGGAACAAATAAACCAATTGGTTAGCCAATTAGAAAATACAAGAAAGAAAACATTGAGCACACTAACTCCATTTCTCCCACACTTCTCCCTAAAAATCACTTCCCCTCCACTTCTCCTAACCCATTCCTTCCTCCTCCCATATCATCAGCAATTAGAGAGAGAGAGAGAGCTGTAAAGTTCAGAGAGAGAGAGCTGCCAAAAGCTTGAAGGAAGAAGGAGGAGAAAAGAAGGGAACAAGGAGGAAGAAGGTGAAGAAGCTAACCAAGCCTCCTTGCACACCCATTCAACCCATCACTCAATTAAGAGAGAGAGAGGGAGGGAGAGATCTGCAAAAGAGGAAGAAGAAAGCAAGAGAAGGTCGCCGGAAAAAGAGGAGGAAGTCGCCGGAAAAAGGGAAGAGTCGCCGAAAAAAGAAGAAGATACGGGTGGAAGAAGAAAAACTCAAGCCAATCAATCCTAGCCGAGCTTCTTAACCATCTAGGAAGGATTTATAGAGGTAAACACCAACCAAAATCCATTCCATTCGATTTCTTGTTAAGTTTTTTCAAGTTTTCTTAGTTTTTGAGCTCTTGATCTTGTGGATTGATTTTCTAGCGATCCTTGTTGTTTTTGTTTATTATGGATGATTGTTGGTGTTTTGAAGAGGATATGTAAGCTATTAATAACATCAAAGTGGAACAAAAATCGAAGAAATTTGTACCTATGCTTAAGGAGGATGAAGAACATGAAGAACAATGGACTTTGGACATGAACATGGACTGTTGGACGAATTTAGAGGACTTTGTAGCTATGATTCCTTGCTTGTTGTATTTATTTGTTGTTGTCATATTGTAGTTCCAAGGGTTAAAAAGTTAACCCAACTAGAATCGAGTAAAAAGATGTAAAAACGAAGATTTGGTGCTGATTTTTGTAAAGAACACGAAGAACACCAAGAACACGAAAATATAACATGAGTTGATACTTTGGCCTAAGATTTGGCCATGTTAATGTCAATGGATAACTCTGAATTTTTGATATGTTGTAGCCCTATGTCTTAAGAGTCCATAGAGTCCAGAACGGACCAATTTGAACGTGTATTGAGGGAGTTATGGTGGTTGGAAATAAGATAGGTCTAGAAAACCAAAAACAGAGCATTCCGGGAAGCAAAACGGGTTGGAGACTCAGGCCGAGCGCCTAAGGTGCTGGCTAGGCGCTGGCTAGGCACTGGCCACGAGTCCAGCTACTGTGAGAGAGCACTTTAGGCACTACTCATAGGCCATTTTGAGCGCCTAAGGCGCTGGAAAAGAGACTGTGCAAACAACTTCGATGTCCTTCAGTAAAATGGGCATAACTTTGTCATACGAACTCAGATTGAGGTGATTAGAGATGATTCAAAAAAGAACGAGTAGACCTATAACTTTTGTTCTTTAAGTTTTTCAATTTGAGGTCTGTAGCATGGTCTAAATATGCCATTTATAGGACTGATGTGTAATTGGGGGCAATCGGAGGGTGTCGGGCATGCGCTTATGCACATGTAATGCTCCCGACAATGTGAAATGTTGTTCTAAGTTCTAATACACGAATGTTATGAATTATAATGATACTTAGGATTATCCAATGAGTATTAGATAAATCGAAGGGGCGTGCTAGGCGTACGTGAAAATAGTATGCACACAAGCCAATCATATTTGATATGATGTAGCATATACTTTGTAATCTTATTCGTTTGTTAAAGGCATTTTACTTTATCTACATCATGTTGTTATATTAAATGTGATAAACCCATAGTTTTGAGCAATGCTTTTAGAATCATAATCGTGATCATGCTAATGAGATCTAAATTCTAAATAGCTCACAAACTAAAATCGTTCCTAATCGTTGGATTACTAAAAAGGGGATTGGTGAATCCAGATAGATTAGTACATACGTTGCTTGCTCTTGTGAAGAGAATGAATGATCTCATAATCATTTGTGTGGAGACACTAAAGCAAGTATGTAGGTGCTTATTAGAGAATAAGTTCACTGAAAGTGGCTCGCTAAGGAATACCTAATGGAGTTTTACTCGCCTGTCAATAGGAATTCCTCTAGTGATAGTAGTACAAGTGATCCTTGGACTTGAGATCATCATAGTATCTTGTGTATGATGAGTTATACTTTGACATGTCCCTTAAGACCCTTAGGGTATATCAAAGGGTATGATTGGGTATAATAAGTTGTACATGGAGATAGTGAATGGTCAACAAATAATCTTCCACTTCTGATAAAAGGAGAGAATGGTCCTAATGTGATTCGATAAATGACAACTCAGAAGTCTTTGGCCATAGCAGAATGAAATTAGAAAGGAGTTTATAATTACATTAATCAGAGTTGTGCATTTGAGAATCGAAATACATATAATTAAATAAAAATAAGAACTTGACAGTAATTCCATGCCTTATATTTAATTGGGACATTGTATGGTAGAAGGATTGAATTGTACGGTAACTATTTACTGAAAGGTTCTTTTGTGATTAATGTTGAAATCTATATTATCTGGAAAGTCGTTGATCGCTAAGGGGGCTTACCCTTATTGTAGAATAAATATTATTTATTTAAATGAATTTAAATAGTTTATATTTATTTATTTAAATAAGATTAGAATTGTTCTAATTGATTTATTCACAACACCGGTTTAATATGGAGAACCTAAAGGGTCACACTGCAAAAGAAAAATATTTATTTAAGAAGTAAATGGCATAATCGTAATAATAAGTTAAGTGTATTTAATTTAATCTATGGAGATAGAATAAATTAAATAGCTTAATATTTATTATTTAATATTTTGGAAATATTAAATATAAATTAATAAGAGCAGTCTTATTATTATTATTATTATTACTATTATTATTATTTAATTCCTAATAGGGATTATGAATTAATTAATAGAAGTACTTTCTCATAAATTCCTAATTGGATTAGGAGTTTAATTAAAATAAAAACCCTAATCCCAAATAGTTTAGGAGAGTTCCCTATACCTATAAATAAAAGGAGTCTTATCATGCTTTAGGGTTAGACAGTTACACACTCTTCCATAAGAATTGGAGAGAGAGAGTACTTGTAATTTCTATAGAGATAGAAACTAGGGTTTTGCCAACACCCATCCTTTTGAACAATTATTCTTCCTTGGTGGATCACCTCTAGAGGCCAAACACTTGGGTGGCTAACGTTGATCAAAAGGAAGGAATCTCAATCGGTGGAATTCGAGAAGAACACGAAGGATTTGGAGGTGAACTCGTACCTGTGGAAGCATGGTTCTACAAGAGTATAATTCTCATACTTTATCTCTTTCGTTTAATTAATAATTGAGCACACGTGGATGATCATGGTGGATGGTTTGTAAGAAAAAATTTTAAAAACCGTTTTATCGCACTTCCGCACTATTTATGTAATTTGATTGCATGTTCGCGCTATATACAAACCTACACAGTACGCAATTGCGTGTCGCTTGGTGCGTTCGAACAGGCAAGTTTGGCGTACAAACGTGCGAGCGTACGTAACGCCGTAACTAGTGTGTATAATCTTGTTTAATGTTATGTTTCTAATAAGAATGAAACATCATAGGGTAGTATAAACTATTATTTGGTATCTAGTATGTGTGACTAATTGTTATGATGTGCATATGTACTTAATTGTGGTTACGCTATTAAGGAGCGTGTGTTGTAATATTGTAGCAGCTCTTCAGGCAAGTTCCCTAACTTCATTCTTTCTACATATTGAATGCAAGTTTTCCCTAACCTTACTCGAATTATATTGACCAGCGTTTCCTATCCTATCCTAACTCAATTTATTTATTGAGTCAAGTTTCCTCAACCGTACAACTTTTGTTATTGTGCGAGTTGTTTATTTATTGAGCAATCATTCTATGTTATTGCAAGTTTCCTATTTCATATAAATGTTGTATATTGTTTGCAAGTTTCATGACTCAAATCGAGTTTATTTCTTTCAAGTTATATTAGTGGATTAGTTATTGTTAATTATTCCACATTAAGGGTAAAATTATTTGTATTCGCAGCTTGTGCTTTTGAATTCATTATCTATTATTGGATTGTGAAATGTTTAAGTTCTTCATTTCATGAACTGTTTAAGGGAATAGTATACGCTACTTGTTTCGGCTTGACACATATTTGTTATTATTTTAAAAGCTATCCAAATCGATTGTTGGTGAGGATTCTTGGACTGAGAGAGCAACCCTTATATAGGGGATTTTAATGTGTCAGTTATTCGATGCAGTCAGAGTTAAATGTTATGCATATACATAGGGTACGAGAGGCTGATTCCTCGAGTACTACTGACGGGCCAGGCGTTTAAAAAGGTTAGTTGAATGACTGATCCTTTGGCCAAATAGTTCATGGTCTTTTGGACCACTCAGCAGTAAATAATCAATATTCATTATTTTATTTGAAGTTTGATTATATTGTCAGCTATTTCTTTAATGTTCTTAAATTGTTGGACTATGCGATTATTGTTCTCATTCATTTATGATATATCTTCCTTATTCATTTTAAACTTGCTGAGCAAAGTAGTCTCTCACCCTTGCTATATCATGAACTTATTGTAGTTAAGCCGGGAAGTTCCAAAGCGGACAAAGGTAAAGGAAAGCTTACGGAGTAGTTATATATACTATCTCGTTATGTAATCGTGGAATCATTTCGTAAATATTATTGTATTCTGCGATGTATTTATTTAAGGTTATAGACCTTGGGACCGTAGTAAACCTTTTGTAATGAACAACATATGTTTATTTATTCCGCATTAGTTAATTTAAGTTGTTTAGAGGTGTATGGATGTATTTTATCGTGAGCACCAAATTCGAGGTATTGGTACCTGAATTTGGGGGTGTCACAGGTTGGTATCAGAGCTTTAGGTTATAAACTTTAGGATTTGCGAAACCTAGATTATAACCATAATATTAAACTCCTATTGAGTACGTTAGGTGATGGATCGAGGAGATTCATTTGATGGTCATGTCTGGAGGTGGATTGTGGAAATCCATCGAGCCGAGTTGTGCGTGATAAAATATCATTTCATTTTATCAATAAATATATTTTATTATGGCACTGACATCTTGCTATCTATTTGTTTTTGGTCTGTGGCTGTAGGATGTCTGAGATGGGAGAGTCCAGTCCTGCTAGAGAGGTGGAGTTCACAGACATTCATGTGGGAACGCAGGGCAGTTAGTGGAAGGTGCAGCCAAGTGAGCCAGAGATGATGGACACTAGGGATGAGCCTGAGGCCGAGTATGGTTTCTGAGGAGGAGCCAGGTTACCGGTGGAGTGTTTGAGGTTGTTGAGCGATGAGGGGGAGGAAGAGGACCCCGAGGAGGATCCAAGTGACGGAGGAAGATGAGCCACCTGAGTATGCAGATGGCATGGGCACTACTGCTAGTGACATCATCGAAGAGCTGACAAATAGGAATGAGGAGCTCGAGAATCGAGTATCCCACTTAGAGGAGCAGAACCAGGATCACCAGGATCGAGAGGAGTAGTACAGGTCATTGGCGTATCAGACTTTGGGGGGAAAAGCTGAGCTAACCCAGAAGTTGCAGTAAAAGGACCAGAGGATTGCCGAGCTAGAGGTAGAGGTTCACGGTCGGCGTGGGGCTTTTGTTCAGCTAGGTGTCATGGTTTATGACCTCTTAGAGAGGAATGTGGTGTTGGTAGGATAGATAGAGCGGGTAGAGGATCAGATGGAGACTACTCGTCTAGAGTGAGATGAAGCTATAGAGCAGTTGGCAGCCCTGACTATAGAGATTGATTCCCTCAGGTTCGGCTTGACTATTTCCATTGGCAGGCTGAAGGACAGTGTGAGGAGGTACCCCAGGGATGGGGGGAGCAGCAGGGGCGTGATTAGGCGCCGAGTGGTCCGACAGGCTGGCTCGACGGGAGTGAGCTCCGAGTTGCACTCCGCCGCAGTAGGCGGTGATGTGTTATTTTTGCATTATGTTTGCAGTAAGTCCCACTTTTGCTATAATAGGAGCTTACTTATTGTTGTAAATCCCTATGCTTGTAGCGTGCATGGGATAAGTAGATTAACCCCAAATTTGTTTCTGATAGAGGGGTGGAAGGTTATTATTCCCCACTTTTGTTCGTTAGGGGATAGTTAATGGTTGGTAGGCTATGCCATTTAGCGTTTATAGAAGTATGCCACATGTTGAGTCTGGTTGTATTAAAACAGTGGTATATGATCATAAATGTAGTCGTTTTATTTAAACCAAATATGTTTGATAGATGCTTTTACTTTTAAATTGTTGACCTAAATGACTTATTACATGAGACCTAGATCTATAAGTAAAAGTCGATGGTTTTCTTTTATCAGATCATGGCGCCAAGAGGACGACCGCGAAACCAAAGGGTTGAGGAATCGGTTAATAACACTCAGGGTCGTCCAGACCCAATGAGAGCGTTTGCTGAGTTACTGGAAGAAGCCATGCGAAATAGACCCCCACCTATTGGAGAACAGCCAGAGCGACAGCCTGCACAACATTTGGCTAGTTTAAAAGATTTTAAGCTAGTAGGACCTCCTGAGTTCAAGGGAACACTAGACCCGATTGAAGCCCAAACCTAGATCGAAGAAATAGAAAAAGTGTTCGAGGTTGCAAGGGTGGCAGAAGAGCAGAAGACAGGGTTCACCACTTTTATGATGAAAGGTGAAGCAAACTATTGGTGGAAGGCCAACAAAGGTCGTGCTGGAGATGGTGTAATACCATGGGAGCGTTTCAAGGAGCTATTCTTCGAGAACTATTTCCTGGCGAGTATGCAGCAGAATATGGAGGTGAAGTTTCTGGAGCTCAAGCAGGGGAACATGTCAGTTGCAGAGTATGCAACTAAATTTAATGAGTTAGTCCGATTTCCACCTCACCAGGTAGACACTGAAGCCAGAAAGGCAAGGAGATTTGAATTAGGCTTGAAATCGTGGGTGTATAGTAGGGTGGCAGTTCTAAGGATTGACACATTTTCTACGCTATTGGAAAGGGCCATCATCGCCGAAGGAGGCAACGAGGCTCTGGAAAATTTCAATCAAGACAAAAAGAAGGGTCACGAAGGAAGCAAGGGAGGAAGCAGCGGGGGAACTAACCTGAATAAAAGTAAATGGAGTGATAGCCAATCTTCTTGTGGAAACAAGTCCGGAGGAGAGGTTAAAAAGGGTAATAAGTGCAACAATTGTGGAAAGAATCACTCTGGAGAGTGCATGAAAGGGAAAAGAGTTTGTTACAATTGTGGCCAATAAGGACACCTTGCTAATCAGTGCCCAGAGGGAAAGAAAGCAGGATGCTTCTCATGTGGAGCACCAGATCATCAAATCAAGGATTGCCCGAAAAGGAAGGGGGATGCAACAAGTGGTAATAGGAACAACAACAACAACAACAACAACAACAATAACAACAGGCTGAATATTGGAGGGCCAGCTAGCCAAACTAACCAGACCAACGACACGCACTTTCAATATGACCATTCAGGATGCGGTGGAGTTGAAAGGACGTGGTGTCAGGTATTATTTTGATCAATAAATATCAGTGCATATATATTATTTGATTCGGGTGCTACCTGTTCATTTGTGTCGGATAAATTTGCTAAATGGTTTAAACTTACCTCGTGAGAAAATTAGAGAATCCTATGAATGTTGAAGTAGTTAATAAAGAAGTTATTCCTGTGGAATACATCGAGCATTTGAGGATAGCCCTGGAAATGCTGAGAAGGGAGAAAACTATATGCAAAGTTTTTCCAAGTGTGAATTTTGGCTACAAAGGGTGGAATTTTTTTGTGGCACGTAAATTAACAAGGATGGTATTATCAGTGGGATCTTGCGAAGGTGGAAGTAAGTAATAAACTGGGAACAACCGAAGACGCCAACAGAAGTCCGAAGTTTCTTGGGATTAGCAGGTTACTATCAGAGATTTATTTAGAATTTTTTCAAAGATAGCGACACACTGTCGACAAATTTGACAAGGAAAAACTGTAAAGTTTGTATGGACAGATAAGTGCAAAGAGAGTTTCTTAGAGTTGAAAAGAGAAACATAGTGAAGCACCTGTGTTATCCCTACCGGATAATACAGGGGGGATTTGTGGGTGTATAGTGATGCGTCACACAAAGGCCTTGGGTGCGTATTGATGCAGCACGGGAAGGTCATTGCGTACGCGTCACGACAGCTGAAGGACTATGAGAAAGGGGTATCCGACTCATGACTTAGAACTAGCAGTATGTGGTGTTTGCTCTGAAGATTTGGAGGCACTATCTGTATGGGGAGAAGTGTGAGATATACACAGACCATAAAAGTTTGAAGTATATCTTCACTTAAAATGAATTAAATATGAGGCAGCGACGATGGTTGGAGTTGATCAAAGACTACGATTGTGAGATTTTATACCACCCCGGTAAGGCCAATGTGGTAGCTAATGCTCTAAGTAGGAAGGGTAGAGATAAGTTGATGATGTTAACAACTCAAGAAGAACTGATCAAGGATATGGAAAAACTGGAGTTGGAAGTCAAGTATCCGACAAATGCAGATGAGAAACTATTCGCAGTGGAGGCGAGTCCGACTTTATTAGACGAGATGAAGGAGGCTCAAGAAAAGGATGATGAATGTGTCGCCATAAGAAAGCGAATCTCTAAAGGAGAGGACCTAAAGTACAAAATTGATAACACGGGGCTGCTAAGGTTTGAAGGGAGGATCTGGATACCGATGGTTCCGGAGCTGAGAGAATAGATTTTACAAGAAGCTCATTTTCCAAAGTAGTCGATACACCCTGGTAGTACGAAGATGTATCAGGATTTGCGCCAACACTTCTGGTAGCCGAACATGAAGAGAGAGGTCGCGGAATGTGTTGGACGATGTTTGACATGTCAGAGGGTAAAAGCAAAACATCAGAAACCGGGTGGACTGCTACAACCGTTGGAGATTCCGGAGTGGAACTGGGAGCATATCACGATGGATTTGTGACGGGGCTTCCACCAACTCAGAAGGGTTACGACGCGATCTGGGTGATCGTGGATCGTCTAACTAAATCTGCACATTTTCTACCGATCAAGATAAGTTACAATCTGGAGCAGCTAGCAAAATTATACGTGAAAGAGGTTATGTCACGACATGGAGTGCCGATATCTATTGTATCTGACAGAGATCCGCGTTTCACGTCAAATTTTTGGAGGAGCTTACAAGAAAGGTTGGGAACTCAGTTGAGGTTGAGTACGACATATCATCCTCAAACTGATGGGCAAAGCAAACAAACAATTCAGATACTGGAGGACATGCTTAGAGCATGTGTGATGGATTTTAAAGGCAACTGGGACGACCGTCTACCATTGGTAGAGTTTGCCTATAATAACAGTTATCATGCAAGTATTGGCATGCCACCATATGAAGCATTATACGGAAGGAAGTGTCGAACACCTTTGTGTTGGGACGAAGTCGGTGAACAGAGACTGTTGGGACCTGAATTGGTACAACAGACCGTGGATGTTGTTAAGGTGATAAGAGGTCGATTGGTAGCAGCTCAGGACCGACAGAAGAAATACGCCGATTTGCATCGTCAAAAGCGAGACTTTGAAGTGGGCAGTTTTGTTTTCTTGAAGGTAAATCCCTGGAAGGGGAAGATCAGATTTGGAAAGAAGGGGAAATTGAGTCCCAGGTTCATAGGACCTTTTGAAGTTTTAAAGAGGGTAGGTGAAGTGGCGTACGAGGTAGCTTTACCTCCTAAACTTGAGCACATTCAAAACGTGTTTCACGTTTCTATCTTACGACCGTATAAACCCGACTACAAGCATGTGATATCCTATTTACCGATTCAAGTTGAGCGAGACTTGTAATATGAAGAGATTCCTGTCCAGATATTAGATAGGAAGGAGCAGACGTTAAGAAATAAGGTCATCCATTCGGTCAAAGTCCTTTGGAGGAACCACGCAACTGAAGAAGCTATGTGGGAGCTAGAAGAGAAGATGAGGAAGAATTATCCGCATCTTTTTGAGTGAACCCATGTTAAGTGTTCCGTACCTAGACTGTAATTCTGGGGATAAAATTCTTATAGGGGGGAGGATGTAACGATCGGAAATTCTGAAATTGCCTTGTAATTCGAATTTTTGAATATTAATGAATGAATTATATTTTATTAATATTATTTTTGTGTTGCATGTTTAAAGGTTGTGTGACAACTTGGATTATGTGAATGCATGAAATTTTCGTTATATAGTTTTGTTGAAGTGAATATTTGATTTCGCGTAGCATCGTTAAATCTCTATTCACGAGTTAGTATTCACGTGGGGAATATTCATCTAGAGACGTCTTCTCGGGTGACTTCGATTTTCCTAATTATTTCCAACCCATTTAGGCAATGAGATAATAATCCAAGTGTAGGATTTATGGGAGCCCAATTGGAATTAAGTTAGAAGCCCAAATGATTTTTAAGGGTGACCCAAACCCATGACCCAACCCATGACCCAACCTATGACCCAAGACTTGACCCATGTGGGATATGGGCACAAAAATCAGCATTTTAGTGTTTAGATGAGGGAGTATTCAGGTAACATGGTAAGGGAGAGGCCAAAATTGAGTGGAATAATTGTTGCATGTTGCACAAGTGGGAACAAATAAACAATTGTTAGCCAATCGAAAATCAAAAAAGAAACATTGAGCCACTAACCCATTTCTCCCACTTCTCCCTAAATCACTCCCTCCACTTCTCCTAACCCATTCCTTCTCTCCCATATCATCAGCAATTAGAGAGAGAGAGCTGTAGAGTTTAGAGAGAGAGAGAGCTGCCAAAAGCTTGAAGGAAGAAGGAGGAGAAAAGAAGGGAACAAGGAGGAAGAAGGTGAAGAAGCTAACCAAGCCTCCTTGCACACCCATTCAACCCATCAGCTCAATTAGAGAGAGAGATGGAGGGATAGAGCTGCAAAAGAAGAAGAAGAAAGCAAGAGAAGGTCGCCGAAAAAAGAGGAGGAAGTCGCCGGAAAAAGGGAAGAGTCGCTGGAAAAAGAAGAAGGTACGGGTGGAAGAAGAAAAACTCAAGCCAATCAATCCTAGCCAAGCTTTTTAACCATCTAGGAAGGATTTACAGAGGTAAACACCAACCAAATCCATTCCATTCGATTTCTTGTTAAGTTTTTCAAGTTTTCTTAGTTTTTGAGCTCTTGAGCTTGTGGATTGATTTTCTAGAGATCCTTGTTGTTTTTGTTTATTATGGATGATTGTTGGTGTTGTTAAGAGGATATGTAAGCTATTAATAACATCAAAGTGGACACAAAAATGGAAGAAATTCGTACCTATGCTTAAGGAGGATGAAGAACATGAAGAACAATGGACTTTGGACATGAACATGGACTGTTAGACGAATTTAGAGGACTTTGTAGCTATGATTCCTTGCTTGTTGTGTTTATTTGTTGTTGTCATATTGTATTTCCAAGGGTTAAAAATTTACCCAACTGGAATCGAGTAAAAAGATGTAAAAACGAAGATTTGGTGATGATTTTTGTAAAGAACACGAAGAACACCAAGAACACCAAGAACACGAAAATATAGCATGAGTTGATACTTTGGCCTAAGATTTAGCCATGTTAATGTTAATGGATAACTCTGAATTTTTGATATGTTGTAGCTCTATGTATTAGGAGTCCATAGAGTCCGGAACAGACCAATTTGAACGTGTATTGAGGGAGTTATGGTGGTTGGAACCAAGATAGGTCTAGAACACCAAAAACAGAGCATTCCGGAAAGCAAAACGGGTTGGAGACTCAGGCCGAGCGCCTAAGGCGCTGGCCACGAGTCCAGCTACTATGAGAGAGCGCTTTAGGCACTGCTCATAGGCCATTTTGAGCGCCTAAGGCGCTGGAAAAGAGACTGTGCGAACAGCTTCAACGTCCTTTAGCAAAATGGGCATAACTTTGTGATACGAACTCGGATTGAGGTGATTAAAGATGATTCGGAAAGAGAACGAGTAGACCTACAACTTTTGTTCTTTAAGTGTTTCAGTTTGAGGTCTGTAACATGGTCTAAATTGGCCATTTATAGGACTAATGTGTAATTAGGGGCAATCGGAGGGTGTCGGGCATGCGCGTATGCACATGTAATGCTCCCGACAATGTGAAATGTTATTATAAGTTCTAATACACGAATGTTATGAATTATAATGATACTTAGGATTATCCAATGAGTATTAGATAAATCAAAGAGGCGTGCTAGGCGTACACAATTGCGTGTCGCTTGGGCGTTCGAACATGTAAGTTTGGCGTACAAACGTGCGAGCATCGTAACGCTGTAACTAGTGTGTATAATCTTGTTTAATGTTATGTTTCTAATAAGAATGAAATATCATAGGGTAGTATAAACTATTATTTGGTATCCATTATGTGACTAATTGTTATGTGCATATGTACTTAATTGTGTAGGCTATTAAGAAGCGTGTGTTGTAATATTGTAGCAGCGCTTCAGGCAAGTTCCCTAACTTCATTCTTTCTACATATTGAATGCAAGTTTTCCCTAACCTTACTCGAATTATATTGACCAGGTTTCCTATCCTATCCTAACTCAATTTATTTATTGAGTCAGTTTCCTCAACCGTAGAACTTTTGTTATTGTGCGAGTTGTTTATTTATTGAGCAATCATTCTATGTTATTACAAATTTCCCATTTCATACAAATGTTGTATATTGTTGCAAGTTTCATGACTCAAATCGAGTTATTTCTTTCAAGTTATATTAGTGGATTAGTTATTGTTAATTATTCCAAATCAAGGGTAAATTATTTATATTCGCAGCTTATGTTTTTGAATTATTATCTGTTATTGGATTAGGAAATGTTAAGTTCTTCATTCATGAACTGTTTAAGGGAATAGTCTACGCCACTTGTTTTGGCTAGACACATACTTGTTATTATTTTAAAAGCTATCCAAACCGATTATTGGTGCAGATTCTTGGACTGAGAGAGCAACCATTATGTAGGGGATTTTAATGTGTCGGTTATTCGATGCAGTCAGAGTTAAATGTTATGCATATACATAGGGTACGAGAGGCTGATTCCCTAGAGTACTACTGACGGGCCAGGCGTTTAAAAGGGTTAGTTGAATGATTGATCCTTTGGCCAATTAGTTCATGATCTTTTAGACCACTCATCAGTAAATAATCAATATTCATTATTTTATTTGAACTTTGATTATATTGTCAGCTATTTCTTCAATGTTCTTAAATTGTAGGACTATGCGATTATTGTTCTCATTCATTCATGATATATCTTCCTTATTCATTTTAAACTTGCTGAGCAAAGTAGTTGTTCACCCTTGCTATATCATGAACCTATTACAGTTAAGCCGGGAAGTTCCAAAGCGGACAAAGGTAAAGGAAAGCTTACGGAGTAGTTATATGTACTATCTCGTTATGTAATCGTGGAATCATTTTGTAATATTATTGTATTCTGCGATGTATTTATTTAAGGTTATAGACCTTGGGACCACAGTAAACCTTTTGTAATGAACAACATATGTTTATTTATTTCGCATTAGTTAATTTAAGTTGTTTAGAGGTGTATGGATGTATTTTATTGTGAGCACCAAATTCGAGGTATTGGTACCTGAATTTGGGGGTGTCACAGCAGGGTACAATGACATGTATTAAGATATCATTAACAACATTTCATGAGCAAGATTTAGGGCGGTCAAACCTTATCAGTAACATGTCAGAGTTGTTCTTCGGTTTTTTAGGTTGCCCAGAAACAGAATGCTCATTATCGGTCAATGGATTTTGACCATTAATATCTTCTAATTCAAGGTTTCTTTTAGTGTTATTTCAATTCAATATTACTAACCTCATGGCAGACTATAAATAACTTTAAAACAGATCAAACAAGCAATCTAAGGGGATTAAAAGGTCTAACAAAGTAGCTTGTTAGACTATTCTTGACTGACTTGAACAGTTTACTATTTTTGACTAATTTTCATATCTAGATGTTATGAAAACATTTTTTAACCACCCAGATCATCAAATAACATGTTATTAAGTATTCCTAAACATTAAAACATAACATCTACCAAAGCTTTAAAGATCTTGTATTAAATTAGAGTTTTGTACCTTTTTGAGCAACTTTTTAATTCCTTCTCTTTGATTCTGATCTTGCTACTGCTGTGGCTTATTATGGCTTGTAATGTAAGTGTTTAGATTACAAAATTTCATGGTTCCAACAGTGGGAGGGCTGAGTACTTATAGGCTTTTTCAAGTTAGGGTTTTTAAGACTTTTCACCCATTTTTGCCTCCACAAATATCCTACAACTGAACTTGTGCTACTTGTGATATGATCCTAGCCTCATGCTTGTGCTGAAGTGTGTTGGAATGTGTTTAACACAAGCTAGCACACTCCTATAAGGTTTCTAATTTGTTAGTTTACTAATCTAGGTTTAATTCACACTAATCTTGATTAGGGTTTTGTAATTAATGTTTAGGATAACTTAATTAGGTTAGTAATACCTTAATTAAGCTCAAGTTCTATAATTAAGGTTTTAGAATCTCATTATTAGAATTAGGGTTTCTTAATTAGGGTTAGGGCTTCCTAATTAGGGTTAGGGTTTTATAAATTAGGGTTTAAGGTTTCAATCCTTCAATTAGGGTTTAACTTTAATTTCAATGATTCATAATTTATATTATGTTCCATCACTTAAGATCTAATTATACCAATTAGGGTTCTTAGGCACCAATTAGGGTTTTGGTTCGCTAATTCAGTTAACAATTATTAATTATGGTTTTATAATTAGAGTTTATAATTAAATTTATCATTTTTAACCCTAATTAACTTATTTACGGTTTTTATCAGTTAATATATTATGATATTAACTTCGAACCACGACAAATCACTTTGTCATTTTCTAGCACAACACAACAACTTACTGAATATAATTTGTCGAGATGCTTCTTGGTGAAATCGTGGAAACCACGACAAATCATTTTGTCAGTGTAAGCATGACTAAGCAGCTTCGAAAAAAAATTTATTTGACCTAATTCTTTATTAAAGTATACAATCATATAACACAGAGTCGGAACAAGAAATTTCATTTAATAATCACATAATTTACATATACGAATCTTATCAAGGTCAGGAATATTAAAGGTCTTGGCATCCCATTTGCTTGGAAGAGCTCTCATGAATTTTATGTTCAAATCTTTGTTGGGATAGACCTTGTTATAAGATCTCAAGGAGTTTAGTAGAACGTTGAAGCGTTTATAGGTGGTCGTAATGTTTTCTCCAGAGATATGAGAAAACATTTCATATTGTTGAGTTAGAAGAGATTGCTTGTTCTCTCTTACTTCTTCTGTGCCTTCATGCATTACTAGCAGGGCTTCCCAGACTTCTTTAGTAGTGGTGGAGTTTACAACGTTTTCAAACAACTCATCTTCTAGTGCCATGAATAAAATATTTTTCGCTCTCTTGTCCAGTTGCACCAACTTCTTTTCATTCTCTATCCATTCTATCCTTTGCTTGACAACAAATTTATTTGGATCTTTAGTTGTTGGAGTCAACTTGGTAGGAACATACAGACCATTTAGGACAACATAAAATAAATCATCATCGATCGCATCCATATATGACTGCATACGTACCTTCTAGTTAGAAAACTTTTCTCTATTTAAAAGAGGTGGTTTGTTTCTTCCACCAAGCTCAGAACTGGTTTTGCTTAGTGCCATAGATCAACTCAAAGTGTGAGGCCCCCAAATTCTCTACACTCCTTGTAGCGGATTTCGTGCTCATGTGAGACTATTTAACTATAAATATTCCATAATATATAACTTCTATCTATCCAAGGTTCACAGTATCTCATAATAGGTAATAGTTCTCGTCAGAACGTTAACTGTGTTTGGATACCCTCACTTAGATGTATAGATTCATATCTTATAGATATCTCTTTCATATCAATATTTGTTGGTCGATTTCGCAACCGATAAATACGCGCAAGCATACGCGGTCAACAAGTAATATAATGATAAGAGAGTTGTCGAACCCACAGGGAATTGTTCTAGTGTATCCCAAGTACCAACTATATATCGTCTCGATTTTAATTAGACAAATGATGATTTGATGTTTTTGTTGTTGGTAGTGACTAAGATAATAATAATCAAGTAAAAGATAATGAAATCTAATATTACTAAGTCTAAGATTGCAATTTCCCCCAACACTTGATTTGAATATCCTAACTCTCTCATTTGAACTAATTAACAACATGGAAATGTCAACCGAGAAATCAAAGCTACTTATAAGCCTCTGTCGATGGTCAAATTCGAATCTTCCTAATGCGGCATGTAGGTATATGTCTATCCTACACACTATCAAGAGACTAATTTCAAGAACAATAACAAGACACGTGTCACTAAATCTCATTAAACGTCCTTTCAATTACCAACTTTCACATAGGAAGTCATTAAGAATAGATTCTCCATTGGTTGCACACGGTATCTAGGTATATATCTATCCTAAATACTATCAAGTTACCTATTATTGAGGATAATCAACAAGACACATGTCACTAAATCTCAATTAATAACCCACAACAATCTTTAACTTTCGCATGATATCATAACAAGGTCTAAACACTATAATCCGTTCGTCAAGTTCATATAGGTTCCCACGGTAATTACTAGCTAGGCAATTAATATATGAAGCATAAATTATGACATACAATTCACAAATAAGTAATTAATAACAAAGAGAGAGAAATCAATTCAAACTATGTGTTGGGTTCCATTGAAATCTTAGAAATTAAGGTCTAGTTCATGGTAGCTAAGCAAAACATCAAACACATGGTGTTCATCATAAATTAGAATTACAAATTCAAGGAAAGAAAGAGATGATAAAACCCATTTAGAAGATATTCATATGTTGTTTGCTTGGTTGATGACAATCTCTAGCTTTTCCTCTTCCTTTGGCATTCTTTTCTCTTTTTGCTCCATAGCTTGTTGCTGGAAATTTCCTTGAATTGCAGCCCTCAAGCTCTTCTTGATGAAGTATGTGTAGGCTCCCAAGGTCTAAATATCTCTTTGACAAGCCTTTCATTCTTGGTTCTTTGGCTTTTGCTGAATTTTCCTTGTATTGCAGCACTTTTGCTCTCTATTTTGATGTTTTAGTCTAGCCTCCCAATCCCTAGTTATGAAATATGAAGCCCCAATGAAATATTATATAGTGCCTCCATGAAAAACCCTAGCCAAACATCAGATTTTGGGTCAAAAGTGAGCTGGAATCGCACTAGGAGCTCAAAAGATCGCACTCAGCACGCCCAGATGCGCCCGCACGCCGCCTGGTGCGCCCGCACGCCACCCCCTGGCCATGCTGCACGCCCATGGCGCGCGCGCGCTGGCTGCCTGGTGCCAGGCGTCGTGCGCCCGCACCCATTTCCGCGCGCCCGCGCCAGGTGGCCTGTATCCCGACTCAGCTTTAACCTCTGTTAGTAAAATGGCCATAACTTCTTCATTCGAACTGGGATTAAGGCGTGTAAATAGGCTATGGCAATCTGAGAAAGAGCTCTACAACTTTCATAACTGGAGCTTGACGAGAAAAGGTGCTGAGAAAGGCGCAAATTGAACCCGAAGCAACTGCTGTGTAAAATACATGCCAAATCCGATGGTAAAATAGCCATACCTCTCTCATACGAACTTCAAATTGGATAATTCAAGATGCTCTGGAAAGCTAAGACAAATATCTACAACTTTCATTCTTTGAGTTTTGAGAGATTCAGATTGGATCATGGGTGAAATTTGGAAACAAGCAGCTACAGTACCGAAAAGCAAGTTATGGGTATTGATTCCAAGGAGCTTTTATTTCAATTCCTACAAAACAACATGAAAAACACATAAAAGCATACAAAAACATATAAAACCAATATAAAACTACATTACATGACAATAAGATAAAAACACATAAAATCAACCGAAATGACTTAGGATTTACAAATTATCAAGCTCAAAAGCACTTATTTTGTGTATATAAAACACACTCATCAATATTTCCTATCTAATTGACATTCACAGTATTAATGATAAGATTGTTCTTAGAACTGAGGGGCGCATTCTGGTAAAGATGGTGATAAGGACATCTTTAGCCCCGAGACCCATTATGAAGCCCGAGAAGACCCATTGCATTTGCCTCGTGGACCCATTACGAGAGCTCGAGCCAAAACCTTCAAAGAAAGACTTAATGGAATGATCCAGGAACTATAGAGCGAGGTTAGATCAAGTATAGAGGTTATGGAGATGGAGCCCAAGCGTATGAAGCCCGTGAACATGTTGCGAATGGACGTGGCGAACAAAACAACGAAAGAAATCAGTTTGAATGAAACAGGCTTCACCGCCCCTGCGACAAATCCTAGTACAGTTTTGTCGCCCCGACGGTGAGCTCGCCCCGACGCCAAACTCCAAACCAAAAAGTTCACCCTGGCGGTGAGCTTGCCCCGACGGTAAAACTTAGTTCATTTCCACCGCCCCCGCGGTAACTTCCTGGATGCAATTTATCATTTTTTGACTTTCTTGATTTTCGAACCTTCTTTCACCCAAAACATGGAATCAGCATTTAGGTTCAATTACATGATTTATGTAATGTTATATTTCAACATGTGTGTGCTTGTATTTCAACAAGTGTGTGCTTCTAGATGCTTCTAGTTTATTTCTAAGCTTAGTATAAATAGGTGCTTGTTGTAATCACCTATCATATTTCAATTTTCAGATTATCATTATTATTGTGAGATTCTTTCTCTTCTTGTACTTCTTTGAGAATTCCTAAGTGTTCCTTAGTTCTTCTTTGAGATTCATATTTGACTTATCATACAACCAATCATAGTTGTGTGTGGCGTCTTCTACCGCATCAATCGTCGATTGTACCGAGGTTACCGCTTCAATATAAGTGAGGGGTCGCGGTGTCGTTGGTGTTCACCCTACGCATATTTCCTAAGCAAGCAATTGTACCAAGATTATCATCTACATATAGGCGAGGGGTTAAGGTGTTGCAAGTTATCCATCCTATCAACTTGTTGGAAATGATCTAGGCGACGACCACCTCACGCAAGCGTGCCGTGGAGTCTATCATTTGGTATCAAAGCTAAGTTTCCTATCAAGTTGTTTATCTTAACTTTTATTGTTGGATTATAGCCAAAAAAAATACAGAAAATATATAGCAGAAAATTATTATTGTTGATTGTTATTATTGGGATTTCATTTGCAAAAAATCATATTTGACGATTGTGAAGTCTTGTTGGTATTTCAAGAGTCGTACATTCTATATTGTATCTTGATAAGTTCTTATTAGATTGTAATTGGAAAATTGAGGTAATATTTGTGTGAATTCAAAAAGAACCTATTAGAGAGAACTACGAGTGGGAAATAGCTAGAGTAGTGAGATTACTAGAGGGTAAAAGCCATTTGTGTGATACATAAGCGTTTCATATTTGTGTAATACATTGTTTAAGCGAAACACGTAAGGGAGTTGTGAGGAACTTGTTTTTTTATTAATCCTTTTTTTTTTGCAGAAACTATGTCTAACACAAGAGATAAGGCAATTGAAAATGAACCTTATACATCTAATTTTGACCGAAAACTCATGATGGAGGCTATGATAAAAGAATTTTTCCGACAATTAGGGATGGCTATGGAGCAAGTGCATGATTGCATTGATCAATTGAGTGACACTCGAGGGGGAACAAACTCAAATCCCTCCGGGTGGGCGCCCAAAAGGAAAAACCCAACAAAAGGAAGCAAGGCTAGAGGAGACAAATTACTATGATGAAAGGTTTAGCGAGGAAGAGGATCGGGAAACTGGTTTTATCCCTAGGAGACATTTTGCAAGGGATAGAGGCGGCCAAAATCGAGAGGACAACAACCTCGATAGCATCAAAATGAAAATTTCCACATTCCAAGGCAGGAGTGATTCCGAGGCATATTTAGAATGGGAGAAGAAAATGGAGTGGATCTTTGATTGTCACAACTACTCAGATCTCAAGAAAGTTAGAATTGTAGCTACCGAATTTTCATATTATGCAGTTACTTGGTGGGATCAATTGATGACTAGCCAAAGGATGTGCAGAGAACGTCCAGTAGAGACTTGGGCAGAAATAAAAGTTGTAATGAAAAAGAGGTTTGTCCCAAACTACTACTATCAAGATCTGTTTCGAAACTTACAAAATTTGAGACAGGGAATCAAGAGTGTGGAGGACTACTTCAAGAAAATGGAAATGTTAATGTGTAGAGCTGACATCGACAAGGATAATGAGGCAACCATGGCCCGATTTTCAGCAGGGGTTAAATTGGGATATTGTAGATTTGGTGGAGCGTCAACATTATGTGGTATTGGAAGACATGGTGCACATGGCTATCAAAATAGAGAAGCAACTTAAGAGGAGAGGTGGCCAATGAACAAATCCTACCACAGGTTCATCATGGAAATCCAATAATCTGCCAACGAGAAAAAAAGCCAACTATTTTCAAAGCAAAACCAAAAATCAAACAATGAGTGACTACTCAAGGAGTGCAAGGTAAAACTAATCAACCTTCTACTAGTCGTAATCGAGATATATTGTTATGCTTTAAATGTCCAAGGCAGGGGACATATTGCAAATCAATGCCCAAATCAAAGAACTATGTTATTGCTTGATAATGGGGATTTGGAAACTGGGGAAAAAGATAGTGACAATGACTCTATGCCACCATTGGAGGAAGATAGAGAGGTTGCTATGCATTGTGAAGTGTTGGTTACACGGAGAATGCTTAGTACACAAGTAAAGGAAGAAAGTAGTGAACAAAGAGAGAATCTATTTCATACTAGATGCATGGTAAATGGTAAGATCTGTTGTGTTGTAATTGATGGTAGGAGCTGTACAAATGTAGCAAGCATCACTATGGTGGAGAAATTGGGACTTACAACATCAAAACATCCTCATCCATACCGGTTGCAATGGCTCAATGACAGCGGCGACATCAAAGTTACCAAGCAAGTATCGGTTCCGTTCACAGTTGGGAAGTATGTTGATGAGATTCTATGTGATGTAGTTCCTATGCAGGCGGGTCACTTACTACTTGGGAGACCTTGGCAATTTGATCAGCGAGTAAAACACGATGGTTTTACTAATGAGTACTCTTTTGTTCACAATCAAAAAAAAGTTATCTTGTGTCCTATGTCACCAAAACAGGTGCATGAGGATCAAATGCATTTGCAGAGGGATCATGAAAACAAAAAACAAAAGAGAGAGAAAAAAAGAAAGGAGAAGAGAGAAAAACAAACATTTTTGCAAAAAGGAGTGATGTAAGGCGAGCTTTGGATTCTAAAAAGCCAATGATTTTACTTCGGTATAAGGAGGCACTTTTAATTACTAACGCTAATAAATCTTGTTTGCCTAGTATTGTTTCTACTCTTTTGTAGGATTATCAGGATGTATTTCCCGAGAAACTTCCACAGGGATTACCATCAATTTGGGGAATTGAATATCAAATTGACTTTGTCCCTGGTGCGACCAATCCAAACCGTCCAGCATACCGCAACAATTCTGAGGAGACAAAGGAATTACAAAGGCAAGTTGACGAATTAATGGACAAGGGGTTTGTGAGGGAAAGCATGAGTCCATGTGCAGTTCTAGTTATCCTATTACCTAAAAAGGATGGGAAGTGGCGCATGTGCATTGATTGTCGAGCGGTAAATAACATCACGATAAAATATCGACATCCCATTCCTAGGTTAGATAATATGTTAGATGAATTGCATGGATCTTGCGTGTTTTCAAAAATAGACTAAAAGAGTGGTTATCATCAAATTAGAATGCATGAGGGAGATGAATGGAAAACTACTTTTAAAACAAAATATGGGTTATATGAGTGGTTAGTCTTACCTTTTGGTTTAACTAATGCTACTAGCACGTTTGTAGTTATATGGGTTAATGAACCATGTTTTGCGTCCCTTTATTGCGAAATTTGTAGTTGTCTACTTTGATGATATCTTGATTTACAACAAGGATTTAGTTGAGCATGCAGTGCATATAAAATTTGTCCTAGATGTGTTTCGAAAAGAAAAATTGTATGTTAATATGGGCAAAATGCACATTTTGTATGGATCGAGTTATGTTTCTTGGCTTTGTTGTCAGTGCACAAGGAGTACAGGTTGACGAAGAGAAGATACGTTGTAAATCCAAGAATGGACAACTCCTTACGAATGTCAGTTAAGTTCGTACCTTACATGGACTCACAAGTTTCTATAGACGGTTTGTAAGGAACTTCGGCGAAGTCACAACACCACTCACCGAAGTAATCAAAAAGAGTGTAGGATTCAAGTGGGGTGATGCATAGGAAAAGGCGTTTCAATTTGATTAAAGAAAAATTAACCAACACTCATTTACTTATTATTGCCTAATTTCACTAAAACCTTTGAAATTTAATGTGATGCTTCTGGTTTAGGCATTGGAGTTATGCTAATGCAAGAAGGCAAACCAGTGGCTTATTTCAGCGAAAAATTGAGTGGAGCAGCTTATGGAACTATCCTACCTATGACAAGGAGTTATATGCCTTGGTTCGAATCATTGGAGACTTGGCAACATTACCTGTGGCCTAAAGAATTTGTGATTTCACATGGATCATGAATCATTGAAATTGAAAGGCCAACACAAGTTGAACAAGGAGACATGCGCGATGGATGGAGTTTCATTGAGACAATTTCCATATGTCATTCGATATAAGCAAGGTAAGGGAAAATGTCGTGGCTGATGCTCCTTCGCGAAGGTATGTATTGTTAAATACTCTTGACACAAAATTACTTGGTTTTGGACAAATCAAAGAATTATATGATAATGACCATGATTTATGTGAAGAGTTTAAAAATTGTGAAAAGAATATTGTAGGTAAATACTTCAAGATGGATGGATTCTTGTTTCGTGAAAATCGATTATGTATACCTGCATGTTCTTTGCGTGAGTTATTGGTTCGAGAGTCACATGGAGGTGGTTTGATGGGATATTTAGGTGTTGATAAGACCTTATCTGTGATAAAAGAACATTTTTATTGGCCCCATATGAAATGAGATGTGAAAAGAATTTGCGATAGATGCATTACATGTCGTCAGGCTAAATCTCGTGTTCAGCCCCATGGGTTATACACACCATTTCTTATTTCGAGTGAACCTTGGATTGATTTGTCTATGGACTTTGTGTTGGGTTTACCTAGATCTAAGCATGGTCATAATTCTATATTTGTGGTCGTGGATAGATTTTCAAAAATGGCACATTTTATCCCATGCCACAAAGCTGATGATGCATCCCATGTTGCTGATTTATTCTTTAGAGACATTGTACGTTTGCATGGCATGCCCCGAACAATTGTTTCGAATAGAGATGCTAAATTCTTAAGCTATTTTTGGAAGACTTTGTGGTGTAAACTAGGAACTAAACTTTTGTTTTCAACTACTTGTCATCCACAAACTGACGGTCAAACGGAAGTAGTAAATAGAACTTTATCTGTATTATTAAGAGCCATCATGCAAAAAGAACATTAAGCTTTGGGAAGAATGTCTACCACATGTTGAGTTTGCTTACAATAGGTCTGTTCACTCTGCTACTAAATTCTCACATTTTGAAATTGTGTATGACTTTAACCCTTTAACTCGTATGGATTAATCATCATTACCTGTTTCTGAAGTTATACTAACATGGATGGTAAAAACAAAGCTGAATTTGTTAAACAGATAGATGAGAAGACAAGACTCAACATTAAAAAGAGGACAAACCAATATGCCAGAAAGGCCAACAAAGGTCAGCGTATAGTAGTCTTTGAACATGGGGATTGCGTGTGGCTACACTTGCGTAAGGAAAGATTTCCTGCTCAAAGGCATTCAAAACTACTTCCAAGAGGAGATGGACCATTTCAAGTGCTTGAACGCATTAACAACAATGCTTATAAATTAGATTTACCCGGTGAGTATACTGTTAGTGCAACTGTCAATGTTTCTGATCTAAACCCGTTTAATGTAGATGAAGATTTGAGGATAAATCCTTTTGAAGAGGAGAGGTATGATGAGGATATTCTTAGCCCCGAGACCCATGACGAATCTTGAGAAGACCCATTACATTTGCCTCGTGGACCCATTACGAGAGCTCGAGCCAAAACCTTCAAAGAAAGACTTAACGGAATGATCCACGAACTATGGAACAAGGTTGGATCAAGTATAGAGGTTATGGAGATGGAGCCCAAGCGTATGAAGCTTGTGAACATGTTGCGAATGGACGTGGCGAACAAAACAGCGAAAGAAATCAGTTTGAATGAAACAGGTGTAACGACCCCAAATTCTGAACATTCCAACTCTCCACATCGGTTGTTATCAATACATCCTCATTCTAACTTTACAACATTATTCAATGTTAAACTTAACAAAATGCGGAATAATTTTTAAACTTTTCAGTTTTCTTGCTTTGCTTTCCCTGAATCATAACCTTTAATCATTTACATATTCTAGAATCATATTTGATTCGCTATATCAGAGTTATAATAAAACAAAACTTATTTCTAAATTCAATACCCTTTATACAACAGATAAAATTAAATTATAAGTCATTACAAGTTTTACAACTCAACATCTGATACATTTAATACATCATCAAATACAACATCCAGAACCTTAATCATGGTTCAAAAACATATTCTAAGCTAAAACTGAAAGTAGTATGCACACAAGCCAATCATATTTGATATGATGTAGCATATACTTTGTAATCTTATTCGGTTATTAAAGGCATTTTATATTATCTACATAGCGCTGTTATATTAAATGTGATAAACCCATAGTTTTGAGCAATGCTTTTAGAATCATGATGGTGATCATGCTAATGAGATCTAAATTCTAGATAGCTCACAAACTAAAATCGTTCCTAATCGTTGGATTACTAAAAAGGGGATTAGTGAATCCGGATAGATTAGTACATATGTTGCTTGCTCTTAAGAAGAGGATAATTGATCTCATAATCATTTGTGTGGAGACACTAAAGCAAGTATGTAGGTGCTTATTGGAGAATAAGTTCACTGAACGTGGCTCGCTAAGGAATACCTAATGGAGTTTTACTCGCCTGTCAATAGGAATTCCTCTAGTGATAGTAGTACAAGTGATCCTTGGACTTGAGATCATCATAGTATCTTGTGTATGATGAGTTATACTTTGATATTTCCCTTAAGACCTTTAGGGTATAACAAAGGGTATGATTGGGTATAATAAGTTGTACATGGAGATAGGTGAATGATCAACAAAGAATCTACCACGTCTAGTAAAAGATGTGAATGTCCTATGTGATTCGATAAATGACAACTCAGTAGTCCTTGGCCAAGGCTGAATGAAATTAGAAAAGAGTTTCTAATTTGCTTTATTTTAGAGTTGTGCATTTGAGAATCGAAATACATATAATTAAATAAAATAAGACTTGACAGTAACTCCATGTCTTATATTTAATTGGGACATTGTATGGTAGAAGGATTGAATTGTACGGTAACTATGCACTGAAAGGTTTTTTATGATTAATGTTGAAATCTATATTATCTGGAAAGTCGTTGATCGCTAAGGGGGCTTACCCTTATTATAGAATAAATATTATTTATTTAAATGAATTAAATAGTTTAATTTATTTATTTAAATAAGATTAGAATTGTTCTAATTTATTTATTCACAACCGGTTTAATATGGAGAACCTAAAGGGTCACACCGCAAAAGAAAAATATTTATTTAAAAAGTAAATAGCATAATTGTAATAATAAGTTAAGTGTATTTAATTTAGTCTATGGAGATAGAATAAATTAAATAGCTTAATATTTATTATTTAATATTTTAGAAATATTAAATATAAATTAATAAGAGGAGTCTTATTTATTATTATTACTATTACTATTATTTAATTCCTAACAAGGATTGGAAATTAATTAATAGAAGTACTCTCACATGAATTCCTAATTGGATTAGGAGTTTAATTTAATTAAAGGAGTTTAATTAGAATAGAAACCCTAATCATAAATAGTTTAGGGAAGGGTTTCCTACATCTATAAATAAGAGAAGTCTTATCATAGATTAGGGTTACACACACTTGCATAAGAATTGTGGAGAGTACTTACAATTTCTATAGAGATAGAAACTAGGGTTTTGCCAACACCCATCTTCTTAAACAAGTATTATTACTTGGTGGATCATCTCTAGAGGCCAAACACTTGGGTGGCTAACGTTGATCAAAAGAAGGAATTTAATCGGTGGAATTCAAGGAGAACGCGAAGGAATTGGAGGTAAACTTGTACCTGAGGAAGCTAGAATTCTACAAGGGTATAATTCTTATTCTCCATCTCTTTCGTTTAATTAATAATTGTGCATAAAGAAAGATTGTAACGCCCCCGAAACTCGGGTCTTACCTTGAACCCGATTCCAGCACGTCACGGTACTACCCATACAACATAGGCTTACTAAAAGTATGTAATTACAATAATATAACAACATATCCTCATCTAATCCCAGGCACGAAGACCTTAAATAAAACATTTATGACCAAGGTTGAATAAATACCATGATCCTTTACAATATCTCATGTGTGAACGCAAGGTTCAAATTCTGACTTTATCCAATCCCTGAATTTCGCAAGGTTATTCAATAACCAATACATTCGTTATAAAATTGTCCTTTATACAACATGGACATCCTTGTAGTTTACTATAACAAGTAACTAACATAATCACATCATAAATACTATAATGGATAACCTTCATTTCTAACTCAGGGTTTACATAGTCAAATTTACGTACATCATATACCGTCATCATAGCTAAATAATTACAGTAAAGGGACATTTAGGAACCTTCCTGTTTCCATGCGCCTCTAATCTTTATCATCACGATATCGAGATAATTGTATTGCATCGTAAATCTGCAAAAGTTTTATTTTTGCAAGAATGAGCACGACGGCTCAGCAAGAACTGACAGTTTTCACATTTCATGCTTCACGTAACACATAAATTTGCATTTTATCCATGCACCCTGATTCTCATACTATGCATCTTACTCACGCATTATAAATCTTATGCAATTCATCCATATATATGCATCATGTATCTCATAGCATACTTCATGCATCTCACATTGTATATTTACAATAATTCAAGTTCCACATAGAACAATATAGTCACATAATTGCACATTATGCACACTTTAATCATGCTCTCATATAATCCACATAATAGTGAAAAATTTAGTAATCAAGTCATGTACATCAATACATTTAAACAAGTTAACAAGTTACTGAAAGAACTTGCTTTAAGCGTTCCTTGCCAAATTATGATGGCTCGTCCTTCAAATATCCTACACAATTTATTTAACAATAAAATACCAATTAGCCACTAAAAAGGCTTCATATAATGGTTTACATTATAAACCCATTTCATATCTTATAATGTTCGTTTTGTTTAAATCGAAACACTATTTAAGTTCATTAACACTTTACACGGCGTTTCGACGTTTATACGTCACACGCCTAATTCACCTCTTTTTGACACGTTTAGCACGCTCATACATTGGGTTATAACACTCTATCATGTTTCATTATTATTAGAAACAAAATATTAAACAAGGTTATACACACTTGTTATGGCGTTACGACGTTTGCACGCCCGTACGCCACACTTGCCTATTCGAACGCCCAAGTGACACGCGATTGCGTACGCTTAGCACGCTCACTCGAATTGTCTAATACCCAATGGTTAATATTAAGTATCATTATAAATCATAATAATCATGTTTTAGAACTTAGAACATTATAACATAGCATCGAAAACATTACACATTGCACACGTGCATGTCCAACGCCCTCTGATTGTCTCCAATCGCACAATAGTTCCAAAGATAGTCAATTTCATAATTGATACAGGTGGTAAATCTCAATTCTAAATAATGGAAGTTGTAGGTCTATCTCTAAGCTTTCCGGATCATCTTGAATCACCCTAATCCGAGTTCGTATGAGAAAGTTATGGTCATTTTACTAAGAGGTGTTCATGCTAGACATTTTGGATACAGGCAGTCGGCGGGGCCTCGGTGAGAATCAGCGAGGCTGCGCCAATCAGGGCAGCGAGGCCTCCGCGAGGAGCAGCGAGGCTGCGCCAATGACCAGCGGGCTTAGCAAGGCCTCGGTGAGGATCAGCGAGGTTGCGCCAATGCCCAGAATTACAGACTTTCCACCTTCGTGCAATCCGACCTTTCCTCACTCCAACCTCCATAACTTCTTCTATACACCTTCAAATTGGTCCATTCTAGACTCTATGGACTCCTAAGACATAGGGCTACAACATATCAAAAATTTAGAGTTATTCATCAACATTAACATGGCCAAATCTTTGACCAAAGTATCAACTCATGCTATATTTTCGTGTTCTTCGTGTTCTTCGTGTTCTTTACAAAAATCATCACCAAATCTTTGTTTTAATCCCTTTTTAATCCATTCCAACTGGGTTTAAACTCATAACCCATGGAAGTACAACATCATAAACAACAAATAACTTAAAACAAACACGAAATCATTGCTACAAGTCCTCTAAATCGTCCAAATGTCCAAAGTTCCATTGTTCTTCATGTTCTCCATCCTCCTTAAGCATAGGTACGGATTTATTGCGTTTTTTGTTCCACTTTGATGTTATTAATGGCTTATATAACCTCTTAACAACATTTACAAACATCCAACACAAAACAAAAACCAACAAGAAATCGCATCAAAGATCATCCATGAGCTAAAAAGCTCCAAAAAAACCTTTAAAACTCGAAAATCTTCATTAAAATCAAATGAAATCAGTTTTGGTTGATTGTTTACCTCTACAAATCTCTTCAAGAGGTTAATAAGGTTGCTAGGCTTGCTTGGCTTGAGTAGTTTTTCTTGCTTGGATTCTCTTCTTCCTTTCTTCTTCTTCTTCTTTTTCCTGGCGACTCTTCTTCTTTTCCGGCGACCTTTTCTCCCTTCTTTCTTCTAGCTTCTTGGCAGCTCTCTCTCTCACTAAACTCTGCAGTTCTCTCTCTAGTTGCTGATGGTTTGGTTTGAATGAGGTGCAAGAGAGAAATCAAATGGTTTGAATGGGATTGAGAGTGGAGGAGTAAATTTGGGAAATGGGTTAGGAGCTCTATGAGCTTGCCGGCAATCTCCTTCCCATGCTCTCATTTGATTGGTCCAAAATGAGGGATTGGTTCCCTCTTGGGGTGACAAGCCAAAATAAATCCCCAAAACACCAAAATTATATCCGAAAACTCGCACTTTTGTACCAAAACTGGTAAATAACTCTACTCAAAATTAAAATGGGTACTCCCATAATTATTGGGATGCATAAAAATAATTATTATGGGATTTGTCCATTTATTCGGAACACCCATATAATACCTTTCGGATACGGATAAAATCACGTATCAGCTCCAATAAAATTTCTGACACTTGGAAAAATTATTCCTACGCATACACGTATTTATGAAATTATTCAACATCAAAAAAGACACAAAAATTTTATGGCGTAAATAGTGCCTCGGGAAACGTGCTTGCCCGTTAAATAGTGATTTTGCGATCTTTCGCAAAATCAATTATTCACTCATACGATTCAATAACGCCTAAAATCTTCATACATTGACATCATCCAGGTTATAAAATAACCTTAAAGGACATCACATAAGAATAATATTTAATCCATTTAATAATATTAATAAACCCAAACTCACAAGGGTATTCACGGTTCGCGATCGCTGCTCTTCACGATTAACTCCCCATAATCATATATATCATCGCACATATATCCCACCCATATTTTGGGTTAGCGCCTTTACAACAAATAACTCGTTCAATAATATTATCCTTCAACTATTTATTTAATCCAATAAATAGTATTCTAGCGATATTTCTCGAAACTACCAAATTAGCTTTTACGAAAACTTTCACACTTACTAATCATTGTCTACACGTAATCTAGGTTATGATATAACCTTTAAACTCTTAACACATAATATTATTAATAAAAGTTTATTTTGTTTAATAATATCCAAAAGCTCGAATTACCAAGCTACCCATGACTCGCGATCGTTACAATAATTAACTATTAACTCATTCATTCTGAATCTATGTATATATTTCACATTTATATATATACATATTAAGCTCACCAAAAATCACATAGATATATATAACACATATATATTCAAACTCGACACGTCTCATAATAAGAATTATTCTATATTAAATTCTTATTATAATCATTCTTGAAAATCCGGATTGTCACATCCTTCCCTCCTTATAAGGATTCCGTCCTCGGAATCACAAATATCAAACCTCTTACTCGGTGTTCGTCTAATTTCTTCCGAAATTTTATCGTTGAATAAATTTTAACGTAGTACTATAACATAGGTTTCATATTACCTATTTAATCCACTTTCCTCAACCAATTCTCGTAGGTTTTTATTATATGACCTTTATTAACTCAAATATACTTTGAGTATTATCCTATGTTTAACCCATCAATTTCCTTTTCTAAGTATCATTGTATGCCACAATCATCATAATAATTTAATATCATGATTTACTAACTCATAAACATTCGGGATATTACATTCACCCCTTCTTCTAAGAATTTCGTTCTCGAAATTTCAACGCATTCATCTTTGCTTATTTTACCCATCAAAACTAGGTTTTCAATCTAACCTTTACACTGTCCTCTTTCAAGGATTCACTTAAAATTGTCGCATTCTACGACTACTTCTCCTTGGGATAATCACTCTTCCCAAAATCAGTTTCCCGAATAATAGGAACCTTCAACAATTGTTTAATAATTGTGAAGTAACTTGAACAAATAGGAAATAAAATATTCCTTAAAAAACTTTTCATATTATGCTGAGGGGCCATAAAGACCATGACCACAGAGGTTTACGGGTATTACTACCCCTACCGATTTCAATTATGAAAAAGGTAATCTACCCCTGTTGGGGGCCATAAAGAACATGAACATTGAGGTTTACGGGTATTACTACCCCTACCGATTTCAATTAAGAAAAAGGTAATCTACCTCCGTACGCCAGGTGATCAGCCTTTAGTACTTTGACGTTGTGCACAACTTTCTAGCTAAACGACTATATGTGTTTGCTTGACCACCATAGGGTCAGTCGGGATTATTCCGACATCAAATACCCCAATAATAGGGTTGTTCACCTCAGCTTACTACAAAATTCCGCACCAAAACAATTTGGTTTAGGCATAAATTCTCAAATAATGCTTGCATAAACATATTTCAACATTTGTCTAGCCGAATCAAATAGCTTAGACTTTTGTTAACAATCCGGACATCAATCAAATTATTATAGCCAACTCAATTGGCATATTTTTTTTTTTCATACTTTAAAGAAAACAAAAAAAAAAATCATTTTATGACGTCATGATACCGCACTGTTTCTGCAGTCCGTTGAGGATTCCGTCATTTGTGACTTTGTCATACTACATCATACCATAGTGGGCTGACGATCCTATGATCACATCCAACACTAGGTTAATCTGCATTGATGACTCCATCATCTGTCATTCTACACCAGGTCTCATGATGCATTGATGACGATTTAAAAAAATACATTTTGATATTTTCAAATCAACTTGTCTAGCCGAAACTATTAGTATAGACATATGAATAATAGTACATTTAAAAATCCTTGGTCCAGAAATCTGGCCCCATACATTTTTCGAAGAGCAAAAGTTCAATTGTCAGCACGAAGTCAATAAATTTCGAAGTCTAGCATAGCTAGAAGATTTGGAATATCTATGTCCCCTCATCAACTTCAATTTCTCTTCAATACATCATTACTTAATAATTCTATCTATTTCTAACATCATCCATGCTCATCATTTTGAGAATTCACAATTCTCGCTCTATAACTTTCTTATACCCCAATATAGTTCATCAAACTTATCACACATTATGAGTTCAGGAACTTACCACAATCATATGAGTTTAGGAACTTATCCTAGTCAGACCAAAATCGTCCATTCGCTGAGGGGTTCCACCATACCATATGATTATGAGTCACGAACTTACCATACGTGTGAGTTTAAAGAACTCGCACCTAATCTTAATATTCTCTAACTATCAAATATAAATATGAGAAAAGAATCACCATCTCGTCATACGTATAACGATAGCGCGATACCAGGTTCCAATGATTATCAATATAGGAAGCTAAGTGATTGTCGAACCTATCACAATCCCCTGCCCATACAAGGAATTGGTCAACTCGGCCCCTAATCAATATAGGAAGCTAAGCGGTTGTTACACCAAGCACGAATTCCCCGCCCATACAAGGAATTGTTCAACTCAACCACTATACCGATATAGGAAGCTAAGTGGTTCTCAAACCAAGCACGAATCCCCCGCCCATACAAGGAATTGTACTACTCAGCCACTTAACATGAGTCCCTCAATTGAAATCACCCTCAATCCTAGCTTACTCGTTGCTCAACAAGAATTTAATTCTTGTTTCATCATCCATAACTCTTTCCGAGTTTTACTCGTACTATCTCATAGTACCATCTATCTATAGCATTCAGCTAAAATTTTCAATCATTCAATTGATCATCTGTCATTCTATGACTTAATCCAATCAATTCGTGATCTTACTCTACGATCATTTCATCCTACGACCTTCTATACTCTTCTCTTTAATCATAATATAGGATTTTATGCCTTTACGCCTTATAGACCTCGTCTATTGATCAATACTTATCATCTATAACACTGGAGTCAGGTAACTCCCAATTCTCATCTTTTATAACGCATCGAGATTCTTCTTTGAATCGTCTTATATATATCTCAACTCTTACTATGAATTTCTTAAACTCATTTACTATTAATTAAACTCTAGCAGAGTTTATTCTCTTCACTATCTTCATCATTATCATCTTTCTTCACTAAAGTTATAGTCTAAGGTACTCTTACCTAAGGTTTATAACCTATCAGCTCTGATACCAACTGTAACGCCCCCGAAACTCGGGTCTTACCTTGAACCCGATTCCAGCACGTCACGGTACTACCCATACAACATAGGCTTACTAAAAGTATGTAATTACAATAATATAACAACATATCCTCATCTAATCCCAGGCACGAAGACCTTAAATAAAACATTTATGACCAAGGTTGAATAAATACCATGATCCTTTACAATATCTCATGTGTGAACGCAAGGTTCAAATTCTGACTTTATCCAATCCCTGAATTTCGCAAGGTTATTCAATAACCAATACATTCGTTATAAAATTGTCCTTTATACAACATGGACATCCTTGTAGTTTACTATAACAAGTAACTAACATAATCACATCATAAATACTATAATGGATAACCTTCATTTCTAACTCAGGGTTTACATAGTCAAATTTACGTACATCATATACCGTCATCATAGCTAAATAATTACAGTTAAAGGGGACATTTAGGAACCTTCCTGTTTCCATGCGCCTCTAATCTTTATCATCACGATATCGAGATAAATGTATGTATTGCATCGTAAATCTGCAAAAGTTTTATTTTTGCAAGAATGAGCACGACGGCTCAGCTAAGAACTGACAGTTTTCACATTTCATGCTTCACGTAACACATAAATTTGCATTTTATCCATTGCACCCTGATTCTCATTACTATGCATCTTACTCACGCATTATAAATCTTATGCAATTCATCCATATATATGCATCATGTATCTCATAGCATACTTCATGCATCTCACATTGTATATTTACAATAATTCAAGTTCCACATAGAACAATATAGTCACATAATTGCACATTATGCACACTTTAATCATGCTCTCATATAATCCACATAATAGTGAAAAATTTAGTAATCAAGTCATGTACATCAATACATTTAAACAAGTTAACAAGTTACTGAAAGAACTTGCTTTAAGCGTTCCTTGCCAAATTATGATGGCTCGTCCTTCAAATATCCTACACAATTTATTTAACAATAAAATACCAATTAGCCACTAAAAAGGCTTCATATAATGGTTTACATTATAAACCCATTTCATATCTTATAATGTTCGTTTTGTTTAAATCGAAACACTATTTAAGTTCATTAACACTTTACACGGCGTTTCGACGTTTATACGTCACACGCCTAATTCACCTCTTTTTGACACGTTTAGCACGCTCATACATTGGGTTATAACACTCTATCATGTTTCATTATTATTAGAAACAAAATATTAAACAAGGTTATACACACTTGTTATGGCGTTACGACGTTTGCACGCCCGTACGCCACACTTGCCTATTCGAACGCCCAAGTGACACGCGATTGCGTACGCTTAGCACGCTCACTCGAATTGTCTAATACCCAATGGTTAATATTAAGTATCATTATAAATCATAATAATCATGTTTTAGAACTTAGAACATTATAACATAGCATCGAAAAACATTACACATTGCACACGTGCATGTCCAACGCCCTCTGATTGTCTCCAATCGCACAATAGTTCCAAAGATGGTCAATTTCATAATTGATACAGGTGGTAAATCTCAATTCTAAATAATGGAAGTTGTAGGTCTATCTCTAAGCTTTCCGGATCATCTTGAATCACCCTAATCCGAGTTCGTATGAGAAAGTTATGGTCATTTTACTAAGAGGTGTTCATGCTAGACATTTTGGATACAGGCAGTCGGCGGGGCCTCGGTGAGAATCAGCGAGGCTGCGCCAATCAGGGCCGCGAGGCCTCCGCGAGGAGCAGCGAGGCTGCGCCAATGACCAGCGGGCTTAGCAAGGCCTCGGTGAGGATCAGCGAGGTTGCGCCAATGCCCAGAATTACAGACTTTCCACCTTCGTGCAATCCGACCTTTCCTCACTCCAACCTCCATAACTTCTTCTATACACCTTCAAATTGGTCCATTCTAGACTCTATGGACTCCTAAGACATAGGGCTACAACATATCAAAAATTTAGAGTTATTCATCAACATTAACATGGCCAAATCTTTGACCAAAGTATCAACTCATGCTATATTTTCGTGTTCTTCGTGTTCTTCGTGTTCTTTACAAAAATCATCACCAAATCTTTGTTTTAATCCCTTTTTAATCCATTCCAACTGGGTTAAACTCATAACCTATGGAAGTACAACATCATAACAACAAATAACTTAAACAAACACGAAATCATTGCTACAAGTCCTCTAAATTGTCCAAATGTCCAAAGTTCCATTGTTCTTCATGTTCTCCATCCTCCTTAAGCATAGGTACGGATTTATTGCGTTTTTGTTCCACTTTGATGTTATTAATGGCTTATATAACCTCTTAACAACATTTACAAACATCCAACACAAACAAAAACCAACAAGAATCGCATCAAAGATCATCCATGAGCTAAAAAGCTCCAAAAACCTTTAAAACTCGAAAATCTTCATAAAATCAAATGAAATCAGTTTTGGTTGATTGTTTACCTCTACAAATCTCTTCAAGAGGTTAATAAGGTTGCTAGGCTTGCTTGGCTTGAGTTTTTCTTGCTTGGATTCTCTTCTTCCTTTCTTCTTCTTCTTCTTTTTCCGGCGACTCTTCTTCTTTTCCGGCGACCTTCTCCTTCTTTCTTCTAGCTCTTGGCAGCTCTCTCTCTCACTAAACTCTGCAGTTCTCTCTCTAGTTGCTGATGGTTTGGTTTGAATGAGGTGCAAGAGAGAAATCAAATGGTTTGAATGGGATTGAGAGTGGAGGAGTAAATTTGGGAAATGGGTTAGGAGCTCTATGAGCTTGCCGGCAATCTCCTTCCCATGCTCTCATTTGATTGGTCCAAAATGAGGGATTCGTTCCCTCTTGGGGTGACAAGCCAAAATAAATCCCCAAAACACCAAAATTATATCCGAAAACTCGCACTTTTGTACCAAAACTGGTAAATAACTCTACTCAAAATTAAAATGGGTACTCCCATAATTATTGGGATGCATAAAAATAATTATTATGAGATTTGTCCATTTATTCGGAACACCCATATAATACCTTTCGGATACGGATAAAATCACGTATCAGCTCAAATAAAATTTCTGACACTTGGAAAAATTATTCCTACGCATACACGTATTTTATGAAATTATTCAACATCGAAAAAGACACAAAAATTTTATGGCGTAAATAGTGCCTCGGGAAACGTGCCCCGTAAATAGTGATTTTGCGATCTTTCGCAAAATCAATTATTCACTCATACGATTCAATAACGCCTAAATCTTCATACATTGACATCATCCAGGTTATAAAATAACCTTAAAGGACATCACATAAGAATAATATTTAATCCATTTAATAATATTAATAAACCCAAACTCACAAGGGTATTCACGGTTCGCGGATCGCTGCTCTTCACGATTTAACTCCCCATAATCATATATATCATCGCACATATATCCCACCCATATTTTGGGTTAGCGCCTTTACAACAAATAACTCGTTCAATAATATTATCCTTCAACTATTTATTTAATCCAATAAATAGTATTCTAGCGATATTTCTCGAAACTACCAAATTAGCTTTTACGAAAACTTTCACACTTACTAATCATTGTCTACACGTAATCTAGGTTATGATATAACCTTTAAACTCTTAACACATAATATTATTAATAAAAGTTTATTTTGTTTAATAATATCCAAAAGCTCGAATTACCAAGCTACCCATGACTCGTGATCGTTAGAATAATTAAATATTAACTCATTCATTCTGAATCTATGTATATATTTCACATTTATATATATACATATTAAGCTCACCAAAAATCACATAGATATATATAACACATATATATTCAAACTCGACACGTCTCATAATAAGAATTATTCTATATTAAATTCTTATTATAATCATTCTTGAAAATCCGGATTGTCACAAAGATCATGGTGATGGTTTGTATAAAATTTTAAAATCTGATTTTATCGCGCTTCCGCTTTATTTATGTAATTTGATTGCATGTTTGCGTTATACAAACCTAATAGTGGTATCAAGAGCCAAACTTTATGCGAATTATTAATTGTTTTGATTCTGTATATACATTGATATGTGTTTAGAAAAATTTAATTGGGCATAATTGAACAATTGGGCATAATTGAACAATTTAATTCTGTATATACATTGATTCTGTAATTGGGCACAATTCTATATATACATTTTTTTATTTTTGTAAATTAAAATAAAGGAGTTTATTTTGATTTGGAATTTGATTAACAATAAAGGAGTTTATTTTTATTCAAAAAATTGGATAAATTAAAATAAAGAAGTTTATTTTGATTTGGAATTTGATTAAAAATAAAGGAGTTTATTTTTATTCAAAAAATTGGATAAATTAAAATAAAGAAGTTTATTTTGATTTGAAATTTGATTAGGAATAAAGGAGTTTATTTTATTCAAAATTGGATAAATTAAAATAAAAGAGTTTATTTTGATTTGGAATATGATTAAAATAAAGAAGTTTATTTTAATTGAAATTGGATTTCATGATAACTAATTAGAGTTGGAATTGGATTCCATGATAACTAATTGGAGTTGAAATTGGATTTTATACTAACTAATATTGCCCATTAAATGATATCAATGCATATATGGAATGGTTTTATTATTCATGGGATGAATGTTATTTATTGATACATATAGAGATATGTATGATAATAAATAGGGATTGATTATGGACTATTGACCAATGTGTGATTGGATTTATTTTAGTGGATGCTTGAATATATGGGTTTTTATAAATGGGGTCTGCGTACATCGTCTTCTCTAATTTTTTCTTAATGTAAATTCTATCTCCCTCCTATGTACTTCCCCTTGACTGCTGATCAAGGTTTATATTTATTGTAAATAGTTTTTGTAATAGGACTAGTTAAAATTAATTTTGAAGAATTGGAGACAAATGAGCAAGGAGTGCTTGAAGACCCGTTTGTAATGGAGCCCGAGTTTAAATGTAATAGTTATATTTAAATTTAATTCTTGCACCCTAGGTTTGACCTTTTGGTTCACTTGGTTGCTCTAGTGAACCAAACTATAATAAAAGTTCATAATCAGTCCGAGTAGAATATAGTATTCTATATGTGCATGCTTACTATATATATATATTATATATTATCCAACATGCTTCGCATGTAAAATAGTATGACGCGTATTTTATATATATATATGTGCATGCGCGCTAAACAAGATGAGACAAATAATAATTACAAATCCCTCAAAGAAATTATATTAAGTCCTAAGCGTTCAAAGATATTTGGAATATCGAACGTCGCCTTCTAGCATGGTAAAGCGATAGAGTATTAAATATTTAATATGAGTTTTTTGTGTCAAACAAGGCAAGTATTAAATATTTAAGATGTTGCGTTATCACATTTGATGCTTATAAATAGACTGAACGATGTTGTTTTGTTGTGTCACACAAGGACAGTATTTTTCTTTCGAATATATGGAAGTGCTAGGTTGGACTTAACTTAAATAATTTTGATTCGGATGTGTCACACTTGATCAAAATAATCTAAGAGGCAAAATACAAGGAATTACATAGTGATGTAATTGACAATAGTTATCTACCTATTTATTTATATAATTGTGTAGGATTTACGACGAACGTTTAGACTGTTATATTTATCTGTAAAAGATATACGAGGCAAGTTTTCTAACCTTACTCAAGTTATATTTGAGCAAGTTTTCTAACTTCACTCAATTTATGTACTGAATGCAAGTTTCCTATCTTGTACAATTGATTATTGTGTGCAAGTATTCTGATGTTTTGCAAGTTTTCTAACTTCATTTAATTTTCATATTGAATGCAAGTTTTCTATTCCTTATCTTGTTGCAAGTTTTCTATTCCTTGTACATTTATTGTACGAATTCGTTTAAATATTTCATTCGTATTATCAATTATTGTGAAATTATTGCTTCCTCATTTAGCATAACTTAAGAAATGAACTATTATTCATATGGAATTGTTCTTGCTTAGTGAAAGCATAAATTGTTTTGTCAAACCAAATTGTTTTGGTAAAAAACTTCCATAACTGAGATGAATTACCCCTTTGAAGTTCATTACCCCTTTGAGGGTCATATATATGTCCAGTAAAATCTTGACATAACGTGTTGTTGGCATGAGTAGGATGATATGCATACTGTAGCGACCGTGAATTCTGGATTTGCCTTGTAACTCAAATTTTTGAATATTAATGAATATATTATATTTTATTAATATTATTTTTGTGTTACATGTTTAAAGGTTGGATGACAACCTGGATTATGTGAATGCATGAAATTTATTATTTAATATTTTAGAAATATTAAATATAAATTAATAAGAGGAGTCTTATTATTATTATTACTATTACTATTATTTAATTCCTAACAAGGATTGGAAATTAATTAATAGAAGTACTCTCACATGAATTCCTAATTGGATTAGGAGTTTAATTTAATTAAAGGAGTTTAATTAGAATAGAAACCCTAATCATAAATAGTTTAGGGAAGGGTTTCCTACATCTATAAATAAGAGAAGTCTTATCATAGATTAGGGTTACACACACTTGCATAAGAATTGTGGAGAGTACTTACAATTTCTATAGAGATAGAAACTAGGGTTTTGCCAACACTCATCTTCTTAAACAAGTATTATTACTTGGTGGATCATCTCTAGAGGCCAAACACTTGGGTGGCTAACGTTGATCAAAAGAAGGAATTTAATCGGTGGAATTCAAGGAGAACGCGAAGGAATTGGAGGTAAACTTGTACCTGAGGAAGCTAGAATTCTACAAGGGTATAATTCTTATTCTCCATCTCTTTCGTTTAATTAATAATTGTGCATAAAGAAAGATCATGGTGATGGTTTGTATAAAATTTTAAAATCTGATTTTATCGCGCTTCCGCTTTATTTATGTAATTTGATTGCATGTTTGCGTTATACAAACCTAATAGTGGTATCAAGAGCCAAAACTTTATGCGAATTATTAATTGTTTTGATTCTGTATATACATTGATATGTGTTTTAGAACAATTTAATTTGGGCATAATTGAACAATTGGGCATAATTGAACAATTTAATTCTGTATATACATTGATTCTGTAATTGGGCACAATTCTATATATACATTTTTTTTATTTTTTTTATTTTTGTAAATTAAAATAAAGGAGTTTATTTTGATTTGGAATTTGATTAACAATAAAGGAGTTTATTTTTATTCAAAAAATTGGATAAATTAAAATAAAGAAGTTTATTTTGATTTGGAATTTGATTAAAAATAAAGGAGTTTATTTTTATTCAAAAAATTGGATAAATTAAAATAAAGAAGTTTATTTTGATTTGAAATTTGATTAGGAATAAAGGAGTTTATTTTATTCAAAATTGGATAAATTAAAATAAAAGAGTTTTATTTTGATTTGGAATATGATTAAAATAAAGAAGTTTATTTTAATTGAAATTGGATTTTCATGATAACTAATTAGAGTTGGAATTGGATTCCATGATAACTAATTGGAGTTGAAATTGGATTTTATACTAACTAATATTGCCCATTAAATGATATCAATGCATATATGGAATGGTTTTATTATTCATGGGATGAATGTTATTTATTGATACATATAGAGATATGTATGATAATAAATAGGGATTGATTATGGACTATTGACCAATGTGTGATTGGATTTATTTTAGTGGATGCTTGAATATATGGGTTTTTATAAATGGGGTCTGCGTTACATCGTCTTCTCTAATTTTTTTCTTAATGTAAATTCTTATCTCCCTCCTATGTACTTCCCCTTGACTGCTGATCAAGGTTTATATTTATTGTAAATAGTTTTTGTAATAGGACTAGTTAAAATTAATTTTGAAGAATTGGAGACAAAGGAGCAAGGGAGCGCTTGAAGACCCGTTTGTAATGGAGCCCGAGTTTAAATGTAATAGTTATATTTAAATTTAAATCTTGTACCCTAGGAATGACCTTTTGGTTCACAATTTTGCTCTAGATAACCAAACTATAATAAAAGTACATAATCAGTCCGAGTAGAATATAGTATTTCTATATGTGCATGCTTACTATATATATATATATATTATATATTATCCAACATGCTTCGCATGTAAAATAATATGACGCGTATTTTATATATATATATGTGCATGCGCGCTAAACAAGATGAGACAAATAATAATTACAAATCCCTCAAAGAAATTATATTAAGTCCTAAGCGTTCAAAGATATTTGGAATATCGAACGTCGCCTTCTAGCATGGTAAAGCGATAGAGTATTAAATATTTAATATGAGTTTTTTGTGTCAAACAAGGCAAGTAGTAAATATTTAAGATGTTGCTTTATCACATTTGATGCTTATAAATAGACTGAACGATGCTGTTTTGTTGTGTCACACAAGGACAGTATTTTTCTTTCGAATATATGGAAGTGCTAAGTTGGACTTAACTTAAATAATTTTGATTCGGATGTGTCACACTTGATCAAAAAAATCTAAGAGGCAAAATACAAGGAATTACATAGTGATGTAATTGACAATAGTTATCTACCTATTTATTTATATAATTGTGTAGGATTTACGACGAACGTTTAGACTGTTATATTTATCTGTAAAAGATATACGAGGCAAGTTTTCTAACCTTACTCAAGTTATATTTGAGCAAGTTTTCTAACTTCACTCAATTTATGTACTGAATGCAAGTTTCCTATCTTGTACAATTGATTATTGTGTGCAAGTATTCTGATGTTTTGCAAGTTTTCTAACTTCATTTAATTTTCATATTGAATGCAAGTTTTCTATTCCTTATCTTGTTGCAAGTTTTCTATTCCTTGTACATTTATTGTACGAATTCGTTTAAATATTTCATTCGTATTATCAATTATTGTGAAATTATTGCTTCCTCATTTAGCATAACTTAAGAAATGAACTATTATTAATATGGAATTGTTCTTGCTTAGTGAAAGCATAAATTATTTTGTCGAACCAAATTGTTTTGGTAAAACTTCCATAACTGAGATGAATTACCCCTTTGAAGTTCATTACCCCTTTGAGGGTCATATATATGTCCAGTAAATCTTGACATAACGTGTTGTTGGCATGAGTAGGATGATATGCATACTGTAACGACCGGGAATTCTGGATTTGCCTTGTAACTCAATTTTTTGAATATTAATGAATATATTATATTTTATTAATATTATTTTTGTGTTACATGTTTAAAGGTTGGATGACAACCTGGATTATGTGAATGCATGAAATTTTACGTGTTATAGTTTGATTAAGTGAATAATTGATTTCGCATAGCGTCACTAAATCACTATTCACGAGGGCACGTTTTCCGAGGCACTATTCACACCATAATATTGTAGTGTCTTTTTCGATTTTAATAAATTTCATTAATGCGTGTGAGCGAAGTGATAATTTTTTCAAGCGCTGGAATATTTATTTGAGCTCATTAGTGATTTAATTTATATCCGAAATGTATATTATGAGTGTTCCGAATAAATGGATAAATCGCATAATAATTATTTTACCCATCCTAATATTTATGGTAATACCCATTTTAATTATGGGTAGAGTTATTGAGCAAATTGGGTACAAAAGTGGGAGTTTTCGAATATATTTTTGGTGTATTTGTGTATTTATTTTTGCTTGTCACACTAAGTGGGAACCAACCTAAGCTCTTGGACCAATCAGAGGAGGGAGAGGAGAGCATGGTCGATAGGTGCAGCATTGTTGTTGGACACCATATATGGAAATTCCCTCATGGCTAACATTCCCTCTTGATTTTATTTTCAAACAGTTCGGGAGTATACACCCTCCATTTCTCCTGAAGCCATGCTCAGTCCCTATTCCATTTCTCTCTTCTAATCCCATCAGCTCCTCATTTAACTCTCAACCCATTCCAAGTTGCTGCAGAGATAGAGAGAGAGAGAAAGAGTTCAGTATAAGAAGAAGAACAACAACAAAGAAGAAAGAGAACAGAAAAGAAGGAGGAGAAAGCGCACGGGTAGAGGAAGAAGAGGAACCAGGCGAGAATTTAGGACTCAAAGCAGAGCCTAACAATTTTCTTATCACCTATAAAGAATTTACAAGGTAAGCAATCGACCAAAAATACATTCCAATTGATTTTTAATGGAATTTTCAAGCTTTTAATGTTCTTGAGCTTAAATCGTTGGGTTTGAGCAATTCTTGCAATTGTTGTTGTTATTTTTGGTTGTGGTCGATTTTTATTGTTACCAAGACATCTTGTAAGCTATTACTAACCTCAAAGTGGAACAAAATCAATGAATGATCAGAACTTGGCATAAAGAATGAAACTTTGGACTTTTTGGACAAAATAACTTTCAGACGATTTAGAGGACTATAAAGCCTTACTTGAGTAATTATTTGGTTTAATTGTTGTTGTAATATTGTAGTTCCATGGGTTATCTTCATAACCCAGTTGGAATGGAGTTAAAACGAAGTTTTGGTGTTAATTTTGGTGAAGAACACCAAGAACCCAAAAATAAAGTTTTAATTTTGTGCTTTGGCTCAAAAATTGGTTATGTTAGTGTCCATGGATAACTCTAAATTTTTGATATATAGTAAACCTATGTCTTAGGAGTCCATAGAGTCTGAAATGGACCAATTTGCTTGTGTATAGAAGGAGTTATGAAGGTTGGAGTCGAAGGAGGTCGAGGTCGCGAACTGGGCAAAAGCCCAGAATCCGGCCACTAGATGGTTGGCGTTGCCGTGCCACTCATAGGTGTTACAGTTGTCGCTATCTCGAGGGGCAAAATGGGGAAATGAGCAGGGACTGGCGCCGCAGCGCCACTCCTAACACTAAGCCTGGCACCGCAGCGCCGCCACGTGGCAGAAGGCGGACAAAGGAACGACGCTTGGAGCCACAGCGTGAGTACCGGGTCAGGACCGGGTCGGGCTGATTCGGCTGCAGATACGCGTCACGTCTAGTACTAAACCTGGCACCACAGCACCAGTGCCGGGTCAGGATCGGGTCGAGTCGGTCAGACCGGGTTGGGTCGGGTCGGACCTAGTGACTTTTTTCAGCGGCGTCCAAAACTTATATTTTTTGTACAAAAGATTAGACACGTTAGTTAATTATATTTTGTTAAGTCTTAAATGCCTAATTTTATACCAGTATCAACCAAGTGTGGTGTTGTCTTAAGGCGTAAATTGAATAAACCTGATTGCAACTTACTGGGTAGTCGTAGTGGCAATCAATATGTTTTTAATCATGCAACGTCTGTTTTGAACCTAATTCTTATGTAACTAATTGTTATATGAATATGTATTTACATGTGTAGGATATTAAGGAGCGTGTGTTTGTAAATATTGTAGCAGACACATCAGGCAAGTTTCCTAACGCTTGTCTAACCCTTGTGTTGGGCAAGTTTCCTATTTTATATAAATGTTGTATATTGTTGTAAGTTTCATGACTCAAAACGAGTTATTACTTTCAAATGATATTGGTGGATTAATTATTATAAATTACTCCACATTAAAGATAATTATTGATATTCGCACCTTGTGCATTTGAATCCATGATCTGTTATTGGACTGTGAAACATTTAAGCTCTTCATTCATGAATTATTTAAGGAAATAGTCTACGTCATTTGTTTCGGCTATACATGTACAGGTTATTATATTTAAAAGCTATCCAAACCGATTGTTGGTATGGATTCTTGGACTAAGAGAGCAACCCTTATTAGGGGACTATAATGTGTCAGTTATTCGATACTATCAGAGTTAAATGTTATGCATATACATAGGGTACGAGAGGCTGATCCCCTCAAGTGTTACTTGACATGCCACTTTTTAAAAGAGTTAGTTCAATGATTGATTCTTGGGGCCAAAAAATTCATGGTCTATTAGACCACTCAGCAGTAAATAATCAATATTTATTATTTTATTTGAGCTTTGATTATATTGTCAGTTATTTCTTTAATGTTCTTAAATTGTTGAACTATGCGATTATTATTCTCATTCATTCATGATATATCTTCTTTATTCATTTTAAACTTGTTGAGCAAAGTAGTTGCTTACCCTTGCTATATCATGAACCTATTGCAGTTAAGCCGGAGAGTTCCAAAGCGGTCAAAGGCAAAAGAAAACTTAAGGAATAGTTATATGTACTATCCCGTTATGTAATCGTGGAATCGTTTTGTATTATTACTGTATTCCATGATGTATTTTATTTAAGGTTATAGACCTTGGGACTGTAGTAAACCTTTTGTAATGAACAACATATGTTTATTTATTCCGCATTAGTTGATTTATTTTGTTTAGAGGTGTATAGATGTACTTTATTGTGAGCACCAGATTCGAGGTATTGGTACCTGAATTTGGGGGTATCACACATACACCTAGGATATTGAAGAAGGCTGATTCCCTTCAAAATATCCAAACCAAACATATTTCTAAGTCTCTGTGACTCACAGAAATGGTTGATACGAATCAATAGAGGATATCAACCCTCTGTTAGGCAAAATTGTTGAACTCTGTTCTTTCAAATCAATCACAGTATGTGTATACCTTTATTCAGATCTTTATACTTGTTGAGCTATTTTATGCTCATTCTTACAAATAATTTCAATTTGTAGCTAAGGAAGTATTACCAGAAGAGTCTGACAGTAAAAGAGAAAGCTAAAGAAGAGTAGTTAGGTCAAGAAAGATATAATTATTGTTGTCTTCTTTTGATAATATATTGTGTACTTTTTATTTAAGTTCGTAGATGTCATTTAACTATGTTAGATTAACATTATTGGTAATGTTTATAAAGTTCTAACGAGGAAAAGGGTTAAGTCTTCTAATTGCGCGCCGTTTTAACAAAAAGCCTCCTCTTTCTTGAGAACTGCCTGGTTGCTAATACTGTTTGCCTAAATCTATACTAGCAAAATACACAAGTATACGCAGTCCACAAGTAATAAAGTGAAAGTAGAGTATCGTCCCACAGTGAAGAATTGATTCTATAATGACAAATTCTAAATTTAAATCAAAACAATTTTAGTAAACAAATAATTGATGAATTTTGTAATTTTGAATTTAACTAATTAATTCTAAATTAAATTATTACCTCTAGTTTGAATACAGATGTTTTAAAGACTTAAGACTATAACTTCACTTAATGCTTTATCTTACTCAACACACTTCCCTTCGAATTATGCTAGTTGTTTTGGATTGTTAACCAGGAACTCATCACTATTTATAACCATCTCTCAATGTTTTATAAATAACTCAACTCAAATCCACAATTGATAGACTCAAGTTAATCACCCTAGATAACTAATTCACTATATTTCTATGTGAATTACAATTAAAAAGGATTTAAAGTCCAGGTTCCCTATTTTGATTACATGCGGTGAATAGGTATATTTCTATCCTAAACACAAATTATGAATTCCATCGACAGTAGAAGACACAATCACATGCTATTATGGTCAGATCTAATTCTATACTTCATCTCTCGAATTCATATAGAATATCCCAGTAATTATTGGCCAGATAATTAAGCAATTCAGCACAAACCATAATAGACAATCCAAAAATAACTAATCATAATATGCAAAGAAGCATGCTATTCAAGACTACGCATTAAGATCCATTATAGCCTTAAAAGAAATTTAGTTCATAACTAAACTAGAATTAATCATCCACAAGTTTAATAACATCAAAAGTTTAGAGTAGAAAGAAAAGGGAAGAAACACTGTAAGCAATCCTTCAATCTCTGTCCTGCTCCTCTTTGCTTTCTCCTTGCTATCAACTTGCTTCAAGTCTTCTCAAATTGCTCAAAACTAGGGTTTTCTAATAATAGCTCCCTCAATTACCAACTAGAAAACACCTATTTATAGTATCTGATAAAACCCCTAATTAATTACAAAGTTTCAAATCTAAGTTCAAATCCAAACCAATTAAAACAACTGAAAAGTCAAATTTGCCCTCACTCGAACCGGCGCGGTCGCGCCTAGATTAAGCTTGAAAGGCGCGCGGCCGCGCTACTCTGGCAGCAATTTTTTTTCTAAGACTGAAGTCAGGCGCGGTCGCGCTGCACCCTAGCTCATTTTGGGCGCGGCCGCGTTGCCCTGCTACTCTGCAATATCAGCAACTCAGCAACTGCAATAGCGCAATCCCACCAATTCTCGCCAAACTCAATCCCAACACGCGCAACCTACAAAAACACATAAAAACGCATGAAAAGTAACTATATACCATGGAAATAAATAATAATTCGCATTCATTGGCATCCGATTCGTAGGTATAAAACCTACTCATCAAATTCCCCCAAACTTAAACTATTGCTTGCCCCCAAGCAACATAATGCAATGCAATAAAGCTAACACAATGCAACACAATGCCATGAATGCACTAAAAGCTACCATGCCTAAGAATCCAACCAATAACCAGTATGAATGTTAACTGTGTGCCTCAGAGATATCAACAACTAGCTTGAAACAATAAATCCAGTCAAAAGGAACTAATAATCTCAACCAATCAAACAATATACACCTATCATCACCCAAATTGTGCGTGTGTGTTCATTAATCAAGTTAACTGATCAAAGTTCAAAATAAAGCCACATAACCAACTCTATAACAAGAATACTCTATTTTTACTTCAATTCAAGCAAATACAACAAATCCAGCCAAAATCAAGAAAATACCGAGCATGAAGGTTCTAACAAGACTTATTCCTAACTTTATTCTTCTACGAGTGCGTTTTACGCTCCATCTCGTATTTATGCTTAACTGTGCAATGTCAAGTTCTCTTAAGCTTTTCAGAATCACCCATGTAACGAGCGTTCAATCAGTGACTCCTAAACCAGACAGCTTTAGGGCACTAGGTGTTAAGACACCCCTAAGGATCTAATTACCCGAGTGATAAAGGCCACAGAACCCAACTAATCAACGCATTTATTGTATTTTTTTTCTATTTTTTTTACGCCTTAAAAGAAACCCCCAAACTCAGCTTTTACCTTATTTCAGCCTTCTTTGTTGACTTACCTACCAATGTTTTATCAAATTCTCATGTAAAAATCAGTTATGCAACCCTTTGAACCCCAACTGTCAAATTAATCAACTTGTTCGTGCTATCCAATAACTCAAGTTATGACAAACATAATTACTCTCATGATCAAAATTATTTTATCCCTAACGACTTTCACACTGTCCAAGCTAACACAATAATACCCATCTCATCATTGGCCGAGCCTAAATCATACCAACTAATCAATTGGATTCATGCAACAAACTAAATGCACCTAACACAACCAAACTAGACTATGCAAGATAACCATAACTATGCAAGATTCGCAATAATCACAATAATATGCCAACATACTAACAGATATGATGCAAAAAACCAACAAACATGCCAAACAAAAACCTAAAAGAACTCCCCCAAACTTAAAACAGACAATGCCCTCATTGGATAAAACAATAAAAGGAAAGGAAAAGGAAAGAAAAACTCCCCTAATCCGAAGTAGCAGCATCTGCATCCTCCCCATCTGAAGGTGTGACTGGAGGCGGATAAGTTGAGGCTGCACCAAACGTCGGGAATTGAACTTGAACGCCCAACTGAGAAAAGGCCTGCGAGAAACTGTTTGAAAGCTGAGTAGAGAAAGAACGAAGCTCGGTCATACTCGTGTGTATAGCATCCATCCTCTGAGTCATACGCCTCTCCAATCGATCCAATCTAGCCTGAGATATATGAAATGGTTGTTCGGGTTCGGCCACTGGCTGATCAGATGCCTCCTCACTCTCACTGTAATCCCCCAATAAATATCCTGTTCCACGGGCATGAGAAGAAGCTCCTTCCCACATCTTATACTTAGCAATCGTCGCATGGTCAATCGTGTTCATCGGGAGTTGCACAGGCTCACTATCAGCCCACTCCACCCCCGTAGCCGAGCATAGACGCGTGATCACTGATGCATGAGGGAGACCGCCTGATGTTCCACCCTGAAAGTATCGGCGTATGGACTGATGGATAACATACCCCACATCAATCTTCTTTCCTTGCACAATTCCATATAACAAAATCGCCCGATCCTTGGTCACGTCATTTTGATGCCTGGTTGGCATGAGATTGACACAAATAAAGCTGTACCAGGCCTTGCCATAACGACTCAAGGCTATGTGAGGAAAGCGGAGTTTTTGATCCGTCCCTTGCTTCGTAGTCCAAACTATACCCGGCTTGCACAAGATATTCTTTATTCTCTCCAATTTAGTGTCCGAATTCGTAGAGTGCAAACATTCCGGATCAGTAGTGTGAATAGCAGGCAAGTGGTATATGGCATTGATACTCTTGCTATCATATGGCACTTGGCAACCGCGCACAAACGCAGTCCCGTCCTTAGTAATCTTCGCGTTAGCATAGAATTATTGCACAACTGAAATCGGGGCTGCCAACGGTGTTTCCACGAACAACAACCAACCCTTAGCTAGGATCATGCTCATCATTTGACCATCCAAATCAGGATCGGGCTTTAATCCATGTTATGATAGAATTCCTCAGCCTCTTCAGAAACCTTATGATAGAATTCCTCATGATAGAATTCCTTATGATAGAATTCCCAAGCAAAACCTTATGATAGAATTCCTCAACCTCTTCAGAAACAAACCTACTTCTATCAAAATCCACTGACTCAGCCTGGGCTCGAGAACTAGACGATTCCCTATGTGGTCTCTTAGAAGCCATAATAATCCAAACTTGACAGATACCACAACAATGTAAAGACTCCCCCAAACTTGACAGATACACACTAGGGTTTAATCAATCAATTCCGATCAAACCACTTGTATGCACAGTATAATCACAATCAATAGTCCCAATACAATGCAATCCAAGTCTAAAATCTGACAAGAAGCACCAAAACCTTGAAACAAAATAAAACCCTAAACCACAATGTACTTACTACGTTCAGAACCACTGCAATTCCTTCTTATCCCACTTTGATGCACTGAAAACCTCCTTGAAGCACACTGTGATGGTTGGATGATTCAAAATTAAGGGTTTGTAGAGGGGAGTAGGCTATATATGATGTCGATTTGGAGAAAGAATGGAGATGAAGATGAAATAGAATTTAGGGTTTGTAATGGGTAGTGTTTGATTTGGAGACGGAGATTATTTTGGTAGGATTTGGTCTTGGATTCGGATTTGGAAGAGAAGAAAGGGGAGGAATCATTTTTGAAAAGGAGAGATTATGAAGAATAAGAGTCCAAGCGGGAGAAGGAATTAAAAAGGCAGATATGGGTCGGGTTTAATTTGGGTTTTGAAACCTGGGATCCGATCGAGGCGCGGCCGCGCTAGAATTTGGCTTGAGTTGGGCGCGGCCGCGCTGGTGTACCAGAATTTTTTTTTCCACATCTGAGATGCGGCGCGGCCGCGCTGGCCTAAAAATCTGAAATTACACTGTTAAGCCTTTCTTGATGATTTCTTCATGTGCAAACCTTGATGTATGACCTGTAAGCAATAAAAACCAAGAAACAAAGTATCTATTTACTAAAAAATAAAAACAAAACTAAGTCTAACAATGAGTCCTAAAAATCACAAAATTTTAACTAAAAAGCAATTAAAAATTGGGTTGCCTCCCAACTAGCGCTTGATTTAAAGTCTTTCAGCCTGACTACTCCCTGTTTCAATTTCAATCGGCAAGAGTGATTGAGGTTTTCTGGCGATCAACACCACCACCCCAATAATGCTTTAATCTTTGACCATTGACTGTAAACGACTCTTCCGGATTGTTTGCAAAAACTTCAACGGCGCCATGAGGGAATGCTTGTTTGACAATGAAAGGACCCGACCACCGAGACTTGAGCTTCCCTGGAAAGAACTTCAGTCTAGAATTGAATAGAAGCACTGCTTGTCCCGGCTCAAACGTCCTGTCGATGATTTTCCGATCATGCCACTTTTTGACTTTTTCCTTGTAAAGCTTTGAATTCTCATATGCTTGTAACCAGAATTCATCGAGTTTGTTAAGCTGAAGTAGCCTCTTTTCCCCAGCAGCCGCGAGATCAAAGTTTAACTTTCTGATGGCCCAGTATGCTTTGTGTTCAAGCTCAACCGGTAGGTGACACGCCTTTCCATAGAATAATTGGTACGGTGACATGCCAATGGGCGTCTTATAAGCTGTCCGATAAGCCCAAAATGCATCATCCAATTTTGCTGACCAATCTTTTCTACTCGGATTGACGATTTTCTCCAGAATTCTCTTCACTTCTTTGTTTGAAACTTCAGCTTGACCACTGGTTTGGGGATGGTAAGCTGTAGCAATTCGGTGGTTTACCCCATACTTAGCTAAAAGAGCCGTGAAATACCTATTGCAAAAATGGCTCCCTTCATCGCTGATAATTGCTCTTGGGGTGCCGAAATGTGTGAATATGTTTTCTACAGAAATTTAACAACCACCTTGGCATCATTAGTCGGCAACGCACTTGCTTCCACCCATTTAAAGACATAATCGACCCCAAAAGGATGTAGAGGTTGTTAAAGGACGATGGGAATGGTCCCATAAAATCTATTCCCCAAACGTCGAAGACTTCAACTTCTAAAATGGCATTCAAAGGCATCTCATGACGCTTGGAAATATTTCCCACCCTTTGACATCTGTCACATCTTTGCACGAAGTGGTGGGCGTCCTTAAACAACGTTGGCCAGAAAAATCCTGCCTGTAACACCTTGGCCGCTATCTTTTCGCCTCCATAATGACCTCCGTATAGCGAATCATGGCAATGATGTAAAATACTCTCTATTTCACTTTTTGGCACACACCGTCTAATCATCTGATCGGCACAATGTTTGAACAGGAACGGCTCATCCCACATGTACCTTTTTACATCATGTAGAAACTTTTTCTTTTGTTGGCTGGTCAAATCAGGAGGAAGTACGTTGCTAACCAAATAATTGACAAAATCGGCATACCATGGGACTTCTGAATGGATCACAAACAACTGCTCATCCGGAAAGAACTCATTGATCACCGTTTTGTCTCCCTTAACGTGGTCATTGTTTTCTAATCTCGAGAGATGATCTGCCACTTGATTTTCCGTCCCCTTCCTATCCCGGATTTCCAAGTCGAACTCCTGGAGTAGAAGTATCCATCGAATCAGCCTTGGCTTTGTATCCTTCTTCGAAATCAGATATCTTATGGCAGAATGGTCAGTGAACACCACCACTTTAGTTCCAATTAAGTACGACCGAATTTTGTCAAATGCATACACGACTGCTAGCAACTCCTTCTCGGTAGTCGTGTAGTTGAGTTGGGCATCAGACAGTGTTTTGCTAGCATAATAAATGGCATGAAAAATCTTTTCCTTTCGTTAGCCCAAAACAGCCGCAATAGCATAGTCACTAGCATCACACATCAACTCAAATGGCCTTGCCAATCCGGTGCTACAATTACTAGCGCTGTGGTCTATTTCCTTTTTCAACAAGTCAAAAGCCGCAAGACACTCATCATCAAACTTAAAGGGAACATCTTTCTCCAATAGGCTACATAAAGGCTTAGAGATTTTAGAAAACTCCTTTATGAACCTCCTATAAAATTCGGCGTGTCCTAAGAAACTTCGTATTCCCTTGACTGTGGTTGGTGGAGGTAGATTTTCTATTGTCTCCAGCTTGGCTCGATCTACCTCTAACCCGTTTGACGACACCTTGTGCCCAAGAATTATCCCCTCTTGCACCATAAAGTGGCATTTTTCCCAGTTGAGCACTAAATTGGTCTCCACGCATCTTTTCAAAACCAGGACCAAATTTTCCAAGCAACTATCAAATGTGTCACCAAACACAGAAAAATCGTCCATGAATACCTCCATGTTGCGCTCAACCATATCTGAGAAAATAGCCATCATGCATCTTTGGAACGTGGCAGGTGCATTGCATAAGCCAAAAGACATCCTTCTAAAAGCAAAAGTACCATAGGGACATGTGAAGGTAGTCTTTTCCTGATCTTCAGGGGCAATCACTATTTGATTATAACCTGAGTAGCCATCCAACAAGCAATAGTACTCGTGCCCAGCCAGTCTATCTAACATCTGATCAATGAAGGGTAGAGGAAACTGATCCTTGCGGGTTGCCTTGTTTAATTTCCTGTAGTCCATACAAACCCTCCATCCGGTCACTGTCCTTGTCGGTATCAATTCATTATTCTCGTTTTCTGCAACCGTCATACCACCCTTTTTAGGCACGCACTGGACTGGACTCACCCAACTGCTATCGGAGATGGGGTAAATGATACCTGCATCAAGCCACTTTAAAATTTTCTTTTTCACCACCTCTTTCATGATCGGGTTCAGCCTCCTTTGTTGCTCTATCATTGGTTTGGCATCGTCTTCCAAAAGGATCTTGTGCATACAGAATGATGGGCTAATTCCTTTTATGTCTGCGATGGTCCAACTAATGGCTGATTTGTATTCCCGGAGAACTCGAATCAACTTACTTTCCTGCAATTCGTTAAGTACAGATGATATAATAATAGGCAAAGTAGATGATTCACCCAAATAAGCATACCTCAGATGGCTCGGTAAAGGTTTAAGTTCAAGAGTAGGAGGTAACTCAAGAGATGGCTTCAAGCGCTCTTAGGATTTGTTAGTAAGTTCCAAAGGTTCATAGGAATCTGAAATTTGTGTACTCTAGGCACTGTATCTAAAATTTGAAGAAACTCCATCATCTCAGGGTCATCCATGTCAGCCTCCCCTAATAAAACAGATTCCAACGGATCCTCAGTCAATTTCCTCAAAAACTCGTCATCCATCACTTTTTCCACCACATCTAACCGGAAACACTCTTCCTCATCCGTAGGAAATTTCATGGCTTTGAACACATTAAATGTCACTTCTTGGTCTTGCACCCTCATAGTCAATTCTCCTTTTTGTACATCTATAAGTGTTCGTCCAGTTGCCAAGAAAGGTCTTCCTAATATAATAGAAATGTTTTTGTCCTCCTCATAGTCCAAAATGATGAAATCGGCTGGGAATATGAATTTATCCACTTTTACCAAGATGTCTTCCACGATACCTCTAGGGTATGTAACCGACCTGTCACCAAGCTGAAGAGAGATGTTGGTCGGTTTCGGTGCAGGTAGACCTAGCTGGACATATATTGATAATGGCATAAGGTTGATGCTCGCACCCAAATCACACAAACATCTGCTGATTGATAAGCTGCCAATGTGCAAGGGATAGTGAAACTACCCGGATCCTTCAACTTCGGTGGCAACTTCTTCTGCAATATATCACTACACTCTTCAGTTAATGCTACTGTTTCATAATCCTCCAACTTTTTATTCCTTGACAAAATTCCTTTCATGAACTTGGCGTAGCTCGGCATCTGCTCTAAAGCCTCGGCAAACGGTATGTTGATTTACAGCTTTTTAAAGACTTCAAGGAATCTGGAGAATTGTTTGTCTATTTTCTGCTTGTGAAATCTCTGAGGATATGGAACAAGAGGGTATACTTCTGCTTGCTTTTTATGCTCCTTGTCTTTCTCCTCATTCTCCGTTTCCTTGTCTTTTTCTACCAAGTTCTCTGCAGGAGCTGGGACTGGGGACGGGCGCGGCCGCGCTGCCTCCCTTTGTATTTCAGGCGCGGCCACGCTGCTCTGCTGGAGTTGCTTCCCACTTCGAAGTGTTACAACTTGACATTGTTCCTTACCATCTCTCTTGGGGTTGACTTCTGTATCACTTGGAAGTACTCCTTGGGGTCGATTATTCAAGACTTGAGCCAACTGTCCCAGCTGATTTTTGAAATTCCTAATTGAAACTGCCTGGCTCATCACATTCAAATCTACCTGATTTAACAGCTTGTCTTGATTATTCATTCTTTTCTCCGATGCTGTGATAAATCTTGCCAACGACTCTTCTAAATTGGGTTTTCTTTCTGCATGTTGTGGAGCTTGGTTCTGAAAACCCGGGGGATTCTATGATCTTGGAGCGGGATTTTGAACTTGAGTGTTATTGCTCCATGAGAAACCCGGATGATTCTTCCACCCCGGATTATATGCATTCTGGTATGGTTGTTGCTGTCGGTTGTAACTCCCCAAGTACTGTACAGATTCCGGATTAATAGCACAATATTCCGTCGGATGTGCACCTGCACATAGCTCACACACATAAGCTGCTTGTTGGACCTTCGACTCCGCCAAATCTTCAATTTTCTTAGACATGGCCGCCATCTGAGCTGTTAATACAGTGACCGCATCTACTTCCAAAACTCCAGCTACCTTCTGCGGATTCATTCTGGAAGTCGGCTATTGATAGTTGTTCGCAGCCATAGTCTCCAACAAGGTGAAAGCTTCATCAAAATTTTTGTCCATAAGTGCTCCCCCTACAGCTGCATCAATGTTTGTTCGAGTGTTATTATTCAGCCCATTGTAGAATGTCTGGACTTACAGCCACTTGGGTAGCCCATGATGTGGACATCTTCTCAATAACTCCTTGAACCTTTCCCAAGCCTCGTACAGTGACTTTCCATGACTTTGCTCAAAGGATGAAATCTCGTTTCTCAGCTTAGCAGACTTAGCCGGCGGAAAGAATTTTGCTAGGAATTTCTGCGCCAAGTCATCCCAAGTTGTGATGGACCCCGGTGGAAGCGAGTGCAACCAACTCTTTGCTTTATCCTTGAGTGTAAACGGAAACAAACGTAGTCTCACCGCATCATTAGTTACATTGGGATATTTGAAGGTATCACAAATCTCCAGAAAGCTAACCAAGTGTTCATTAGGATCATCATTGGCTAATCTCCCAAACTGCACCGCATTCTGAAGCATATGAATTGTCCCCGGCTTGATCTCAAAGGAAGTAGCAGTGACAACTGGTCTCGTGATGCTTGATTTGATCTCGTCTATCTTAGGCATAGCATAGTCCCTCAAAGATTTTTGTTCTTTGTTAGCCATTGCCTCTTTCTCGATTGTCTCACGGCAAAACTTTCTTAACTTACGTAACTTGTTTTCAAGATCGTCCTCACTCTGCACAAGTTCCGGCTGCTTTGATCGTGTTTGCACAAATGTAAGACCCCAAAAATTTTAATAAATAGAATTTAATTTTCTTCTTATTATTATTTTAAACAGAAAGGTGTTAAATCGATAATGATAAAGTACTAGTGAAATGTGACAATTGAGATGTCTAGTAATAACACTAAATCACTATTCACGCGATCACTATTCACGGGGTACTATTCACGCTAAAACGCTTTTATACTTTCTTCGACATTCGAATTACATCATAATATTTATATGAGTTGGATACGAAATTATACGGTATAAATACGAAAGTACTATTCATACGAATATACTATTCATTTATACAAAAAGTTAAACCTATATGTCGGGGAATATTCGTTCTGTCGGATAATATTCGTTCTGTCGGAGAATATTATATTCGGTAAAGCACGACGGCGTCGAAATAACAAAATATTAGTGGGCCCCACAATGACAATATTGTCAACGATAGTGGGCCCCATTGTCGGATACTGAAAGCGACAGTATTTTGTCAACAGTATTATCACCGGTAACTGTTGAAATACCCGATAATAAAAAGAACAGCAAAACGCGTTATTCCACAGTAGTACGCGGTATTTCACAGGCACACGGTATTGCACAATATTTTAAATTATTGATTCAATAATTGATAAAGTAGCAATTACACAGTATTTTGATTCAATAATTACAATAGCATCCGCATGGTACTTTTTATTATTTATCATAGCACTGTAACTCATATTAATTGTTATGATATTTTAGCATTATTGATGGATTAAAAGTGGAGTCTAACTTAGGGGTACCTAATTGAAATTGTGAAATTCACATGCAATGAACTATTGGTTCACATGATGGAACTATTGGTTCACATGTGGGAACTATTAGGGTATGTTATGCAAGATTGATAATACTTGAGGGATTATATTAAAAATAGAGGCAAAGATGGAGGTACTAAAGTGTAATAAGTCGAGCCTTTTTGTGCAATTAATGAAACTTGGTTTTTCTATAAATAGGAGGGGTTATCTTAAGAAATCTTCACACCTTACTTGCATATACTCTCTCTCTCTCTCTCTCTCTAAATTTCTGGAGTTCTCTAAGTGTGCTAGGCTATTGTGAGTATTTGTGAGAATACTAGTATTGTCCAAGTTAGTAAGCTTCATAGAAAGCAACATCCAATCACTTGTTAACGAAGGTAGGGGATATCATTTTTTTATACTCTTATATAATATCATTTGCTTCCTTGTTCGTAAGTGATATTATATTCATAAAGGTTGTTATTCATTCCTTATTAATTTGTAGGAGATATCATTTCTTTCATACTCTTATGTAATATCATTTGCTTCCTTGTTCGTAAGTGATATTATACTCAGAAAGGTTGTTATTCATTCCGTATTAATTTGTGTGGATAACCTGTCTACGCGGATTACCGCATGACGGGTGAATAACCCTTCGTATTCGTTACTTATTAATCTTTTGTGGAAATAATCTGTCTACGCGGATTACCGCATGACGCCCCTAAGGGTGTCGTCGTGGGGTTAATGGTGCAATAACCCTTCGTATTCATTACTTATTAATCTTTTGGGGAGATAATCTGTCTACGCGGATTACCGCATGACGGGTGAAAACCCATTTGCAGTTTCATATATTCTGTTATACTCGTATAACGTATCATTTCTTTTGTACTCTTTACGGAATATCGTTTCTTTCACATTTCTCCATTTATAATAAGAAATCTCTGTTTGTTTCTAAAACCTTATTTTTAAATGGAGAAAATCTTTGAAATTAGTAGAATATCCTTAATAGTTTGTGCTTCATCTAATATCTTTTCACTTGAATCTTTCTATTTCATTTTATACGTTATAGTTGAAGCATGAAATAATTTCTTGAATATCATTCTTGAATTTGACTCCACAATTTGGTCATCGTGTTGGCAATTTGGTCAATCTTTGATACTGATTAAATGATTAATCTTTTCTTATCCTTGATCTCACTGTATCATTGTCATCATCCTCATCCTCATACTTAAATTGTGGTGATAGTTCTCTTTGGCCCGTAGTGCAAAGATGAACTGGCGTGACATGATTTTGACCAAACTGTGTATTGGTATTATCATGACTTTTGGTGTTACAAACAAAGGCGTATGGTGAAAGTTCTCTTTGGCCCGTAGTGCAAAGATGAACTGGCGTTTGGCATGATCATGACCAGTGATGGTACAAATAAATATCTTTGGCATGTATTGCAAAGAGAGGCTGTTGAAACTGTTGATTGGTGTTACAAATAAATATCTTTGGCATGTATTGCAAAGAGAGGCTGTTGAAACTGTTGATTGGTGTTACAAATAAATATCTTTGGCACGTAGTGCAAAGAGAGGCTGTTGAAATTGTTGATTGGTGTTACAAATAAATATCTTTGGCACGTACTGCAAAGAGAGGCTGTTGAATATAAACTGTTGATTTGGATGTTCATAAACAGGAATTGTTGATTGGTGTTACAGGGACAAAATATTGGTGGTGATCCTTTAACTTGTAGACGATGGTAGATATTATAATCTACTTGACTCTTCTAATGGATTGTTCGTTCCGCTGCAGTTGTTGTGTTGAACAATTATAATATCTTTAAATCTCTGATTTATTATTGTTGAAGACTAAAGATAATTTTTATTCTTCATTATCTTAGTCATGATATTTCTTACTGGGCTATTTGTGCTCACCCTTTTCCTTTTTGTTCCATTGTTCTCCTCAGGAAAAGAGAGTGTAGCGGGGACTAGCCGGGGAATGGAGTGATGGTCCGAGATAATAGAAATGTCTCAATACCTTACTATTAGTGTGACAATAAGTGTATTGAGAATTTAAGATGTATTTGTATTGTGTTGTTGTATTTTGCACGATACTTATTAGTTGTAAATGGGAAAATTCGTATTTGTATTTGTATTTTATGGAATGTTATTGGCGACTCAAAATGGGTTGTGTGGACCTATTTTGGGGGCGTCACAGTTGGTATCAGAGCTTAGGGATATGATCTCTGGCAGAGATCTGGGATTAGAACTAGGAGGGGAGAGACGAGTAAAATCCTTCGCTAGTGTATCCTACCTAAGCTAAACTTATCTATTTAATTAGTTGGTCTTGTCGTAGAGACACGATGTAAGATGTTAATTTTTTTAACTAACCTTTTGTTTTGTGGTCGCATTTAAGAAGGGTATTTGAAAACCAGGAGATGAGCAATGGAGAAATTATGATAAAGAGGAAATGACATGGGAACTAGAATCTGAAATGAAAGCCAGGTATCCTTATATATCTCTTTGATATGCCAGGTACGTATGTAAATTTCGGGGACGAAATTTCATAAGGAGGGGAGATTGTAAGACCCCAAAAATTTTAATAAATAGAATTTAATTTTCTTCTTATTATTATTTTAAACAGAAAGGTGTTAAATCGATAATGATAAAGTACTAGTGAAATGTGACAATTGAGATGTCTAGTAATAACACTAAATCACTATTCACGCGATCACTATTCACGGGGTACTATTCACGCTAAAACGCTTTTATACTTTCTTCGACATTCGAATTACATCATAATATTTATATGAGTTGGATACGAAATTATACGGTATAAATACGAAAGTACTATTCATACGAATATACTATTCATTTATACAAAAAGTTAAACCTGTATGTCGGGGAATATTCGTTCTGTCGGATAATATTCGTTCTGTCGGAGAATATTATATTCGGTAAAGCACGACGGCGTCGAAATAACAAAATATTAGTGGGCCCCACAATGACAATATTGTCAACGATAGTGGGCCCCATTGTCGGATACTGAAAGCGACAGTATTTTGTCAACAGTATTATCACCGGTAACTGTTGAAATACCCGATAATAAAAAGAACAGCAAAACGCGTTATTCCACAGTAGTACGCGGTATTTCACAGGCACACGGTATTGCACAATATTTTAAATTATTGATTCAATAATTGATAAAGTAGCAATTACACAGTATTTTGATTCAATAATTACAATAGCATCCGCATGGTACTTTTTATTATTTATCATAGCACTGTAACTCATATTAATTGTTATGATATTTTAGCATTATTGATGGATTAAAAGTGGAGTCTAACTTAGGGGTACCTAATTGAAATTGTGAAATTCACATGCAATGAACTATTGGTTCACATGATGGAACTATTGGTTCACATGTGGGAACTATTAGGGTATGTTATGCAAGATTGATAATACTTGAGGGATTATATTAAAAATAGAGGCAAAGATGGAGGTACTAAAGTGTAATAAGTCGAGCCTTTTTGTGCAATTAATGAAACTTGGTTTTTCTATAAATATGAGGGGTTATCTTAAAAAAATCTTCACACCTTACTTGCATATACTCTCTCTCTCTCTCTCTAAATTTCTGGAGTTCTCTAAGTGTGCTAGGCTATTGTGAGTATTTGTGAGAATACTAGTATTGTCCAAGTTAGTAAGCTTCATAGAAAGCAACATCCAATCACTTGTTAACGAAGGTAGGGGATATCATTTTTTTATACTCTTATATAATATCATTTGCTTCCTTGTTCGTAAGTGATATTATATTCATAAAGGTTGTTATTCATTCCTTATTAATTTGTAGGAGATATCATTTCTTTCATACTCTTATGTAATATCATTTGCTTCCTTGTTCGTAAGTGATATTATACTCAGAAAGGTTGTTATTCATTCCGTATTAATTTGTGGGGATAACCTGTCTACGCGGATTACCGCATGACGGGTGAATAACCCTTCGTATTCGTTACTTATTAATCTTTTGTGGAAATAATCTGTCTACGCGGATTACCGCATGACGGGTGAATAACCCTTCGTATTCATTACTTATTAATCTTTTGGGGAGATAATCTGTCTACGCGGATTACCGCATGACGGGTGAAAACCCATTTGCAGTTTCATATATTCTGTTATACTCGTATAACGTATCATTTCTTTTGTACTCTTTACGGAATATCGTTTCTTTCACATTTCTCCATTTATAATAAGAAATCTCTGTTTGTTTCTAAAACCTTATTTTTAAATGGAGAAAATCTTTGAAATTAGTAGAATATCCTTAATAGTTTGTGCTTCATCTAATATCTTTTCACTTGAATCTTTCTATTTCATTTTATACGTTATAGTTGAAGCATGAAATAATTTCTTGAATATCATTCTTGAATTTGACTCCACAATTTGGTCATCGTGTTGGCAATTTGGTCAATCTTTGATACTGATTAAATGATTAATCTTTTCTTATCCTTGATCTCACTGTATCATTGTCATCATCCTCATCCTCATACTTAAATTGTGGTGATAGTTCTCTTTGGCCCGTAGTGCAAAGATGAACTGGCGTGACATGATTTTGACCAAACTGTGTATTGGTATTATCATGACTTTTGGTGTTACAAACAAAGGCGTATGGTGAAAGTTCTCTTTGGCCCGTAGTGCAAAGATGAACTGGCGTTTGGCATGATCATGACCAGTGATGGTACAAATAAATATCTTTGGCATGTATTGCAAAGAGAGGCTGTTGAAACTGTTGATTGGTGTTACAAATAAATATCTTTGGCATGTATTGCAAAGAGAGGCTGTTGAAACTGTTGATTGGTGTTACAAATAAATATCTTTGGCACGTAGTGCAAAGAGAGGCTGTTGAAATTGTTGATTGGTGTTACAAATAAATATCTTTGGCACGTACTGCAAAGAGAGGCTGTTGAATATAAACTGTTGATTTGGATGTTCATAAACAGGAATTGTTGATTGGTGTTACAGGGACAAAATATTGGTGGTGATCCTTTAACTTGTAGACGATGGTAGATATTATAATCTACTTGACTCTTCTAATGGATTGTTCGTTCCCGCTGCAGTTGTTGTGTTGAACAATTATAATATCTTTAAATCTCTGATTTATTATTGTTGAAGACTAAAGATAATTTTTATTCTTCATTATCTTAGTCATGATATTTCTTACTGGGCTATTTGTGCTCACCCTTTTCCTTTTTGTTCCATTGTTTTCCTCAGGAAAAGAGAGTGTAGCGGGGACTAGCCGGGGAATGGAGTGATGGTCCGAGATAATAGAAATGTCTCAATACCTTACTATTAGTGTGACAATAAGTGTATTGAGAATTTAAGATATATTTGTATTGTGTTGTTGTATTTTGCACGATACTTATTAGTTGTAAATGGGAAAATTCGTATTTGTATTTGTATTTTATGGAATGTTATTGGCGACTCAAAATGGGTTGTGTGGACCTATTTTGGGGGCGTCACAACAAACAACCGAGATCACCTCTAACATGAAGTAACAAGAAAAACAATGTTAACTAAAACTGAATTAATTAAATTTAAAACTTAAAATTATAGAATTGTTCCCCGGCAATGGCACCAAAAACTTGTTTGCCTAAATCTATACTAGCAAAATACGTAAGTATACGCAGTCCACAAGTAATAAAGTGAAAGTAGAGTATCGTCCCACAGAGAAGAATTGATTCTATAATGACAAATTCCAAATTTAAATCAAAACAGTTTTAGTAAACAAATAATTGATGAATTTTGTAATTTTGAATTTAACTAATTAATTCTAAATTAAATTATTATCTCTAGTTTGAATGCAGATGTTTTAAAGACTTAAGACTATAACTTCACTTAATGCTTTATCTTGCTCAACACACTTCCCTTCGAATTATGCTAATTGTTTTGGATTGTTAACCAGGAAGTCATCACTATTTATAACCATCTCTCAATGTTTTATAAATAACTCAACTCAAATCCACAATTGATAGACTCAAGTTAATCACCCTAGATAACTAATTCACTATATTTCTATGTGAATTACAATTAAAAAGGATTTAAAGTCCAGGTTCCCTATTTTGATTACATGCGGTGAATAGGTATATTTCTATCCTAAACACAAATTATGAATTCCATCGACAGCAGAAGACACAATCACATGCTATTATGGTCAGATCTAATTCCATACTTCATCTCTCGAATTCATATAGAATATCTCAGTAATTATTGGCCAGATAATTAAGCAATTCAGCACAAACCATAATAGACAATCCAAAAATAACTAATCATAATATGCAAAGAAGCATGTTATTCAAGACTACGCATTAAGATCCATTATAGCCTTAAAAGAAATTTAGTTCATAACTAAACTAGAATTCATCATCCACAAGTTTAATAACATCAAAAGTTTATAGTAGAAAGAAAAGAGAAGAAACACTGTAAGCAATCCTTCAATCTCTGTCCCGCTCTTCCTTGCTTTCTCCTTGCTATCAACTTGCTTCAAGTCTTCTCAAATTGCTCAAAACTAGGGTTTTCTAATAATAGCTCCCTCAATTACCAATTAGAAAACACCTATTTATAGTATCTGATAAAACCCCAAATAAAATACAAAGTTTCAAATCCAAGTTCAAATCAAAACCAATTAAAACATCTGAAAAGTCAAATTTGTCCTCACTCGAACCGGCGCGGCCGCGCCTAGATTAAGCTTGAAAGGCGCGCGGCCGCGCTACTCTGGCAGCAAATTTTTTCTAAGACTGAAGTCAGGTGCGGCCGCGCTGCACCCTAGCTCATTTTGGGCGCGGCCGCGCTGCCCTACTACTCTGCAATATCAGCAACTCAGCAACTGCAATAGCGCAATCCCACCAATTCTCGCCAAACTCAATCCCTACACGCGCAACCTATAAAAACACATGAAAATGCATGAAAAGTAACTATATACCATGGAAATAAACAATAATTCGCATTCATTGGCATCCGATTCGTAGGTATAAAACCTACTCATCAAATACTGCAAGTCTCGGATAGATAAATGGAGATTTGTTTTTATGTCTTTTAGGACTTATTTGTAATAAGAACAAGTAACATGGGAAATGATGCAACATGAAAGAATGATATTATAATATTATCACTTTTTCGCATTATACTCTGATTATTAGAAGTTAAAATTTCTATAGCATTATGTAAAAGTTATACAAGTCAACACGAAGTCCGATCTGGCTAAAAGTAACTAGCAGGTGGATTTCGGGGCGTGACATCGTCTATCCACCTACCAATTGCCATGTAGAAAGCATGACCCATCCTATTCATCTTTCTCTTCTTTCTCCTCACTTCACCCTCTAGGTCGTCAGCTCGCTCTAAGGCGTCATCCTGTTGTTCCTTAATTTGGATGCGGTCTGCTACCTCTACCTCCAACTAGGCTCGCAAAGCCTCCTTCTCCACCTGTAGGCTTCCTACCTGCTGCTCGGACTGCTCTAGATTACCTACCAGCTCTACATTCCTTGCAAGGAGTCAGTATACCATGTCCCCCAATTGTGTAGAGACCTCATGTCTCCCTAAAGCCTCTGACTCGAGTTCCTGAATCCTAGCCAATCAAGTATACATGGTCAAACAAGTAATAAAATATAAGTAGTGTGTCGAACCCACGGGGAATAATCTAATAAACCAATCTATTAATCCAATAACTAATCTTAAATTAACTAAATTCTATTTAAACAAGAGATAAGTGTTTCGTAATCACTAATAGTTAAACTAATAAGAGAAATAAGTATGAATAATATAACATAAATGAAATTATCAAGATTACAATTTCCCCCGATGATGTTTCTTATTCTTCCACTCCCTGTTTAACCAATCAAACGTTGCAGATTGCTAACCAAGAATTCACAAGTATTTATCTAACTTATTCCAAGATTAGATAAGTGTCATCATTTTTAACTAGAACACTATATTTCTATGTGAATAATCAACAATGATGCAATAGATACCAATTCTTAACAAGTTCATGCGACACTTTGGTATATTTCTATCCGTTATGCAAATTGAATAATAATTCTTAACATGAATTAATCTAACACATGTATCATATTCCACATCTAGTCTAGAATCAACGTTTCCATCACATCTAGATCAATAGATTAATTGTTGGCCAAACAATTATTGCGTGAAAACAAAAATATAGTGAACAAACTTGCAAACATCTAATAGAAGTTAAATAGTCAATAGATTAATAAAAACCAATCATTGGGTTCCATTGCAATCTTGAAAATGGAATTTAGTTCATGAATAAAGAAACAGACAACATCTCATCCATAAAAGTCATTATAAACACAAGAGTTTAAAAGAAAGATAAAGAAAAGAATCTGATGGACAGCTCCCACTATAGTTCTTCAGATCTTGATCTTTAATCCTCTTTTCCCTTCCCTTAGATGGAATTGATTGAGAGGTATTTTCTTCCTTTTTACGTAAATTATATCCTCTGTTTCTTCTCCCCCTTGGCATCGCTTTATATAAAAAAGATACAGGAAAAACCTAATTTTTCTGCAAACACACGCCACACGCGCGTGGAAAAAACGCTTTCCGGGGCGCCGCAACCCATGATTCGCACCGCGACCCACAAAAGTGAGCGTCGCGGCTTTTAATCCCTGTATAGTTTTCTTCCTTGCTTGCCCAATTGCTTCAATTATTGCGATTTTTTACCACTTAACTCTTTTATCCCTACAAAATGAATAAAAGCCATAAATTTAGTACAAACTCTATAAAATGACATAAAATATTTAAAAACACACAAATTATTAAGCGTAAAAGTACCCAAATAATAGGTATAAAACCCACTCATCAAATACCCCCAAACTTAAATATTTGCTGGTCCTCAAGCAAAAACTTAAATCAAACTACTACTATCTTACCAAACATAAGTAATAAAATAATGTTACTTGACACTTGGCCTCAAGACAATCTCGTTCTACAAGACACTCTTAATTCAACGCATACAACTATGAAAATTAACCCAATTGATGGTCACACAACAACTTGCAACTCTCTACAAATGCACATAAACCCCTAAGCTTACAATAGATAGAATTTAGAAGAATTCACACAATCAACATTCCATAGAAATCTTAGATCCTCCTTCAAATCCTTTTAGGCACATCAATTTTCACTAATCAAGGTAACACATAAGTTTAGCGAATCAGTGAAACATTAAAATGTCAAGCTTGGTAAGATTATTTTCTATGCTTATTCTACACAATAATCACACATTTTTTTTTCTTTTTCTTTTTTTTGTTTTGTTCCCCAATGAGTACATTTTATGCTCCTTCTCATCCTCACATGTATCTGATTGAGTTCGTTTTACGCTCCATCTTAAACATACACTTCCTTCAACAATAAGCAAATAATCTTACCTCCAAACTAATCTCGCTTCTCCCCCAAACTTATGACATGTCCCATTTTAGTTTCAACCAATCATTTAATTAAGTATTCTCCAATCTCAATAAGATTACCATGGACACAAGATTGCATAAGTTTCTTCCAAATTTACAAATTCTTTCACAATTTTCTATGTATTCAACTTATGGGATCCACACATTATTATGCAAAGACTACAACTCATTTATAACCAAAAACGCATTAAAAATTAAATTTCATGCATCACATTCAAGATATTATCACTGGCTATCAAACAACAATATTAAATTCAAGACACTCTCACTGGCCATCAAGCAATAATATTAAATTACTAATGAACTTATTCGACTTAAAATCCGAAAATAGAATAGCAAAAATAACAAACTAAACTAAACCATCCCCCCAAGCTTGAAACAAACATTGTCCTCAATGGAATAAATAGAAATAATTAAAGCACAAGAACTTCCTTGAACTCCTTTATTGCGAATTAGACGAGACGTCCTCGACAACTGGATTGTTATGGATGCTCTGCTGAGATAAAGGTGGAGAATGCATGACATCATTGAACCTTCATTCTTCAAGAAGTTGAGCTAGAACAACGTTGATTTGCTTAGTTTGGTCCAGTTGCTCGTCCATTTTATGCATTAATGTGTCAATCCTCCGCAAGTGACGACGATCTATTAACCGAAATTTCTCAAGCTCACTAACTCTTGTAAGTAGTTGATTAATCAAAGTGGCCGAGGTCGACAATTTCCACCCTAATCTTTGCTTAGTAGTGAATCCAGTGCCAATAGGGTGAGAATATGCTCTAGTCCAAATTCGAAAATTCTTCATCACTTTCGTCGTAATTGATGCCTGTGGCGATTGACGCTCTTCATCAAATCCTACACGCATGCCAGCTTCTAGACACAACGAGTGAATTAATGATGGATGTGACATACCATTCACAAATTTTCCTTTGATAGCCTAACAAATGGAACTGTAGATTGTGAGTCCAACGTCTATTTGCTTGCCTTAGACAATGGCATATAGTAGAGACGCTTGATCACGATTTAACTCTGTGAGTGTTGTGGATGGAAGTAAGTGAGCACAAATGACGTAGAACCAAGCTAAGCCATAACGACTTAATTCGGTCGTTGAAATATATAACTCATTACACAAATTTTTTCCCAAACCGCACCAGGTCTGCATAAACATTGAAATGCCTTATGCCATTGATTTCCACCAGCTCTATATTTCTCATGTTCCTCCCCAATCAAATTAGAAAGACGAAAATACAAATTAATTGTTGATGGCGAGAACCACACTAGTTTAACACTCACTTGCACTATGTTTGCCTCTGCTTCAATTGCGTTAACGTAGAACTCCTTGACCAAATCCGAAACTGGGGCACCAGGTTACTCGGTAAAGGCTTCCCATTTATTAGCCTTGATCAACGCAAAAATGCTGCTATCCACATGTTTGTATGGATAAAAACCACGTTCGGTAATTCCTTTCGAGTGTGCTAATGATAATTCATAAAAAATTGATGCCTCCCTACTGACGAACTTTGCTGTATCATACTCATCACCAGCGAAAACCTTGACTGGAGAATAACTACCATTATCTTGCCTTTGACGTTTCCCTTCCATTGAATTTAGTCTGAACTAAAAACTGCTTGCTTCATAAGTCTATTTCTTCTCACAATATGATGCAATAAGGACTTGATGTTGCAATTGTATTTGGCTCTGAATTTATAGCTGAACTAAAAAAGTTAGAAATTGACTTGTAAAGGAAAGAAAAAAATAGAATTACAATTGAATTAAATTATGCTGGATTTCCTTTCCAAATAAGAATACAAATCGCGCGCTGGATTTCGCTCCGGCGCCACGGTAATCAATGTAAGAGTCGTGGCTCGTGACTGACGGCTGCGGTGTGAAGTTATGGAAGCCGCAACATGTATCCCCTGTCCAGCTGCTCCATTTTCCTTCTCGTTTCTCCTTGCTTATTCCATTGCTTGGAGTTACAATACTACAAAACTATGAAAAATTACTTACTAATATATATATATATATATATATTATTTAGTGAACTAATAAAAGAATAAATTACTTATAACATAAAAATTATTGGGTTACCTCCCAATTAGCGCTTAATTTATAGTCTCAGCCCGACTACTTTCCTTCGTTAATCTGGGTCAGCTAATGAAATGGAGATCCTTTGACGATTGATATCTCCTCCGTAGTAGTGTTTGAGGCACTGACTGTTAACCATAAATGATCTATCAGATTGGAGTGGTGCTACTTCTATCGCTCCATGTCGAAATATTTTCTAGATGATAAATAGTCCCGACCATCTGGATTTCAGCTTTCTTAGAAACAGTCTAAGCCGTGAATTGAATAAGAGAATTGCTTGCCCTAGCTCGAACTTCCTCTCAATTATTTTCTTGTCATGCAAACGTTTTATGTTTTCTTTATAGAGCTTTGCATTCTCGTAAGCATGAAGACAAAATTCATCCATCTCATTAACTGTAACAATCTCTTTTCTCCTGCTGCATGTAAATCAAAATTTAAATTTTTTATGGCCCAATATGCTTTATGCTCTAACTCCACTGGTAGATGGCATGCCTTTCCGAATGCCAATCGGCATGGTGCCATCCTGATTGGAGTTCTATATGATGTCCTATACGCCCATAAAGCATCATCAAGTTTCAAAGACCAATCTTTCCTATTTGGATTAACAATATTTTCCAAGATCCTTTTTACATCTCTGTTTGAAATCTCGGCTTGCCCATTCATTTGTGGATGATAAGTCATAGCCACTTTGTGATATACCCCATACCGAGCAAGAAGAGCGGTAAACGGTTTATTATAGAAATGCGTACCTTCGTCGCTGATAATTGCATGTGGTGTACCAAATCTTGTAAAGATATTTTTCCGGAGAAAGTTCAACACAACATTGGCATCATTTATTGGCAACTTAGTAGCTTCAACCCATTTGGACACATAATCCACATCTAATAATATGTATTGCTTATTTAGAGATACTGGAAACGGGCCTATAAAATCAATCCCCCACACATCAAATACGTCTACCTCGAGTATGGTGTTCATTGGCATTTCGTGGTACTTAGAAATATTTGCCACAAAACTATGTACATCCTTGAAGAGAGTGGGCCAGTAAAAGCCTGACTGAAGTATCTTTGCAGCAGTTCGTTCGCCCCTATAGTGACCTCCATAAACTGACGAGTGGCACTTGTGTAAAATGTCTTCAGTTTCTTCTCGTGGAATACACCTTCTCAACATTTGATATGGGCATTCTTTAAATAGGTAGGGTTCATCCCATACATAGTTTTTTACATCATGTAAAAACTTCTTGCGCTGCTGATAACTCAAATTTTAGGGAATCACATGGCTAACGATGTAATTAACATAGTCTGCATACCATGGTATTTCATTTGTTACTGCAAACAAATGTTTATCAAGAAAGGACTCATTAATCTCAGTATCTTCCCCCCTTTGAGATTCCATATGTTCAAGTCTAGAAAGATGATGTGCAACTTGATTTTTTGTACCTTTTCTATCTTAAATCTCTAGATCGAACTCTTGAAGTAAGAGAACCCACCTTATCAACCGTGGTTCGGTATCTTTCTTTGCGACTAAATATTTGATAGCTGAATGATCAGTGAATACAATTACTTTTGTTCCCACTATGTAAGCTCTAAACTTATTGAATGCATACACAATTGTCAATAGCTCCTTTTCTGTGGTCATATAATTTAATTGTGCACCTGTCAATGTTTTACTTGCATGGTAAATGGACTGAAACATCTTCTTTTTTCTTTGTCCCAATACTGCGCCAATTACGTAGTCACTGGCGTCACACATTAATTTAAACAGTTTAGTCCAATCCGGTACAACAATCACTAGGTGGAAATTAACTTCTACTTTAACAACTCGAATGCTTCAAGACAGTTTTTTTCAAAGTGAAAAGGAACATCTTTCTCTAAAAGACTACACAATGGTTTAAAATTTTTGGAGAAGTCCTTGATAAAGTGCTGATAAAATCCCGCATGCCCAAGAAAGCTTCTTATTCCTTTAACAGATGTTGGTGGTGGAAGGTTCTCTATAGTCTCAATCTTTGCCCTGTCTACCTCAAGTCCTTTGGCTGAAACTTTGTGCCCTAAAATTATTCCCTATCTCACCATAAAATGGCATTTCTCCCAATTGAGCACCAAATTCGTCTCTACACATCGCTTCAAAGCCAATGTCAAATTGTCTAAGCAAAGATCAAAACTATCTCTAAAAACAGAGAAGTCATCCATGTACACCTCTAAGGTTCGTTCAATTAAGCCAGAAAAAATAGTCGTTATACATCTTTGAAATGTGGCTGGTGCATTACAGAGACCAAAAGACATCCTTATGAACGCAAAAGTTCCATATGGGCATGTAAAAGTGGTCTTCTCTTGATCTTCTGGAGCAATAGCAATTTGGTTGTATCCTGAATATCCATCTAAAAGGTAATAGAATTGGTGTCCAGCCAATCTGTCTAACATCTGATCAATGAATGGCAAAGGAAAATGATCCTTGCAAGTTACCTTGTTCAATCTTCTATAATCAATGCAAACCCTCCACCCGGTCACTGTTCTTATAGGAATGAGTTCATTGTTCTCGTTTGTGACTACTGTCATTCCTCCTTTCTCTGGTACACAATGAACCGGACTTACCCACGAACTATTAGATATTGGATAAATAATGCCATCGTCTAACCACTTAATAATCTCCTTTTTCACCACCTCCTTCATGATAGGATTCAACCGCTGTTGTTGCTCGATAACTAGCTTTGCTTCACCTTCCATTAAAATTTTGTGCATACAAAATGAGGGGTTGATTCCCTTGATATCTGCTAATGTCCAACCAATTGCTGACTTTTATTCGCGCAACACTCACAAAAGCTTTTCTTCCTGAAATTGATTAAGTGAATCAGATATAATAACAGGCAAAGTGCTAGAATCCCCTAAATACACATACCATAAATGCTTAGGTAAAGCCTTTAATTCCAATTTAGGTGGTTCTTCCAAAGATGGTTTTGTACGTGATGAAGAGTCTCCTGAATTATTCAAAGCTTCATACTATGGAATGTAACTAACAAACTCTAGAGCTGAATCTAATATCTCCAAGTATTCTTGAGACTCCCAAGATTTTGAAACTGTCGTACTTACCAATGCTGATTCAAGTGAGTCTAGAAGATATGTTTCTAAGAATACCTCATTCACTGCTTATGTGATTAGATCAACTCGAAAACATTCTTCCGCTTTTTTCGGAAATTTTATAGACTTTAAAACACTAAATGTAACCCTTTGATCTTGAACTCGCATGGTCAACTCACCTTTCTGCACATCAATCAAAGTTTTTCCTGTTGCTAAGAAGGGCCTCCCAAGTATAATTGGTATTTCCTTGTTTTCCTCGAAATCCAGAATTATAAAATCTGCCGGAAAGATGAACTTATCAACCTTCACTAAAATATCTTCAACAATACCTCTTGGATATATCACAGATCTATCTGCAAGTTGTAAGGTTATGTTCGTCGGCCTTAGTTCCTTCAGCCCTAATTGGGTGTAAACCGAAAGTGGCATCAAGTTGATGCTAGCTCCCAAATCACATAATGCTCTCCCTAAAAATTGATTACCGATCGTACACGGGATAGTGAAACTCCCCGGATCCTTCAACTTTGGTGGTAACAGCTTTTTCTGTAAGATTGACTACATTTGTCAGTCAATGCCACAATTTCAAAATCACCTAATCTCCTTTTCTTGGATAAAATGTCTTTCATAAATTTTGCATAGCTTGGCATTTGCTCCAAAGCTTCTGCAAATGGTATGTTGATGTGGAGCTTTTTGAATACCTTAAGAAACTTTGCAAACTGATTATCCACTCTTTGCTTTTGTAATCTCTGCGGAAAAGGAATTGGAGGAATCTTTTGCATCTGTTTTCCAAATTCTTCTTTGACTTGTGGATTATCTTCCTTCTTTTCTTGCTTCTTTTCCTCGTTGACTTCACCCACTGCTAATTCTTCATCCATACATGCATCATCAATTACATTCTTGCTATCCATCCTTGGTAATTCCTTACCACTTCGTAAAACAACATTACAATTTTCATCATGGTTGTGCACTTCCTTCATTGCATTACTTGAAAATTTCTGAATTTGGCTATTGATGTTGGTAGCAAAATGTTCAAATAATTGTTCCATTTTAGTAAATCTTACATTATTTTTCGCCTGATATTTTGACAACAAATCCTCCATCATTACCTTTTGTTCTTGCTGAAAAGCCTGTTGCTCTTGATCTTGCTTCTTCTTCTAAATATAATCCTCGGCATTGAGATTTTGATTACTTTAATAATTGGATCCTTCAACAAACTGCACTGACTCGACCTTAATTGCGCATTGACTCCTTGCATGATTTCCTGCACAAATGTCACATACTAACGTATCCCTCTGCATAGATTGATATCCACCAAAATCCAATTTCCTTACTAAAGCCGCCACTTGCTCTACTAGTACCTAAATTACATCTTTCTGATTTACTGCCATAGTTCCAATTCGCGTATTTCTTATTGCGGACCATTGATAATTATTGTTTGACATGATCTCTAATAATTCATATGCCTCATCACAATTTTTCTCCATTAAAGACCCACTTGCGGCTGCATCGATATTAGATCGCATTGTAACGTTCAAACCCTTGTAAAAAGTCTGAATCTGCAACCACATAGGAATGCCATGATGTAGACATTTCCTGAGTAATTCCTTAAACCTCTCCCAAGCTTCATACAGAGATTTTGAGTCTTCTTGAGCAAATGATGTGATATCTGACCTCAATCTTTCGATTTTAGCTTGCAGAAAAAACTTAGCCAAGAATTTCTGTATAAGATCACTCCATGTAGATATCGAGCCTGCTGGTAGCGAATGTAACCAACTTTTCACCTTACCACGAAGTGTGAAAGGGAAAAGTCACAATCTAAGTGCATCCTCAGAAACCCGTTCATATTTACATATATCACAGATTTTAGAAAAATTGATCAAATGCTCATTCGGATCATCATTAGGGTACCCTCCAAATTGTACCGAACTTTGAATCATCTGTATCATGCTTGGTTAACTTTCAAAACTACTAGCTTGTATTGCAGGTCTTCTAATACTGGATTGAACATCCATTATCGACGGTGTAGCATACTTCTGCAATGTTTTCTATTCTTCTGCAACCATATTCTCTGAGTCTTGCATTTTGAATCAATATCGAGATTGCCTACAAAAGAATAAAAAATTGTGTTTAAATTAGAATAAGATTAATTGTAACTAATATTCGAAATAAGAAAATTAATTACTAGAATTATTCCCCGGCAACGGTGCAAAGAACTAGATGGGCTAAATCTATACTAGCAATTTTACGCGCAAGTATACACGGTCAATCAAGTAGTAAAGTGTAAGTAGAGTGTTGAACCCACAAGAAATAATCTAATAAATCAATCTATTAATCCAATAACTAACCTTAAATTAACCAAATTCTATTTAAACAAGAGATAAGTGTTTCATAATCACTAATAGTTAAACTAATAAGAGAAATAAGTATGAATAATATAACATAAATGAAATTATCAAGATTATAATTTCCCCCGATGATGTTTCCTATTCTTCCACTCCCTGTTTAACCAATCAAACGTTCCAGATTACTAACCAAGAATTCACAAGTATTTATCTAACTTATTCCAAGATTAGATAAGTGTCATCATTCTTAACTAGAACACTATATTTTTATGTGAATAATCAACAATAATGCAATAGATACCAGTTCTTAACAAGTTAATTCGAAACTTGGGTATATTTCTATCTCTTATGCAAATTAAATAATAATTCTTAACATGAATTAATCCAACACATGTATCATATTCTACATCTAGTCTAGAATCAATGTTTCCATCACATCTAGATCAATAGATTAATTGTTGGCCAAACAATTATTGAGTGAAAATCAAAATATAATAAACAAACTTGCAAACATCTGATAGAAGTTAAGTAGTCAATAGATAAAAAAAAACCAATCACTGGGTTCCATTGCAATCTTGAAAATGGAATTTAGTTCATGAATAAAGAAACAGACAACATCTCATCTATAAAAGTCATTATAAACACAAGAGTTTAAAAGAAAGATAAAGAAAAGAATCTGATCGACAACTCCCGCTATAGTTTTCTTCAGATCTTGATCTTTAATCCTCTTTTCCCTTCCCTTAGATGGAATTAATTGAGAGGTATTTTCTTCCTTTTTACGTAAATTATATCCTCTATTTTTTCTCCCCTTTGGCATCGCTTCATATCTAAAAGATATAGGAAAAACCTAATTTTGTCGTACACACGGGCCACACGCGCGCGGAAAAACTCTCCGGGCACCGCGACCCACAAAACCAGGCGCCGCGGCCCATGATCCGCACCTCGGCCCACAAAAGTGAGCGTCGCGGCTCTTAATCCCTGCATGGTTTTCTTCCTTGCTCGCCCAATTGCTTTAATTATTGCAATTTTTTACCACTTAACTCCTTTATCCCTACAAAATGAATAAAAGCCATAAATTGAGTACAAACTCCATAAAAGGACATAAAATACTTTAAAACACACAAATTATTAAGCTTAAAAGTACCCAAATAATAGGTATAAAACCCACTCATCAACTCTCTCTCCTAAGGTTTATAACCTATAACTCTGATACCAACCTGTGACACCCTCAAATCCAGATTACCTTATTCACGAATTCGGTGCATCACTGTGCAACTCATATATCATTCTAACAATAACTTAATGCGGAATAATAAAATATTTACATTGATTTAACATAAATATTCTCGTCCCAAGTCTCGGAACCATAACTAGAATACGAGATAACTAATACATCAAACTAATGGGTCTAAATACATAACACAACTTAATACATAATCTTAAATAAGTCTTAATACATGACCGAAATATAACATAGTAGGACAAAACTAATCTGTAGCCTTACCTTTGCCTTTATCCTTTCCCGAGCTCTCGCTATGTTCCATAACAACTGTAATGTTTAAGGAAAGCAAGGGTGAGTAACAAATTTGCCCAACAAGTATAATGACAATAAAGGTAAATAATCATAAATAAGGTTTTTGCAATCTCAAGGGTTTCGGCGAATATTGAATAACTCGGGAAATGAATATATAGATTATGAATAAGGTCGGTTTCTAGAGTCTCAATTTAATTCTTTATTATCAACGATGAGTCACTATGAACTGAAGAATAATTCAAAGATTTCCACTATTTCAAGTCAATGAATCATTCGATAATGAGTGGCCACTAAGGACCCAAAACTTCTACTAGAATCACCAGTATTACAGTGATAACCCAAAAACAGGTACAATAGGTGATCAGTCTAAAATACCTGGTATTATGCATAACCCTCAAATTTACTGTGCGCGCGTGTGTTGGTCCCCCGACAGAATATACTACCCCTTCTATGAGGGTTGTTTATCTCAGTAGATATAAAAGTCTGCACCAAAGCAATTGGTTTGGATCACTTTCTAAATCATGGACATTGGTCTAGCCGAATCAAATGGCATCGACTCTCTTCGTAAACTATTCACATATAATTTGAATTAAAAAACTTTAACAACATGCATTATAGCATAACTGGACATCTTGAACGATTATCAAATCATTTTCATAAACTTAGAATCCATACAATATATAAGCATTGCATGAAATAAAAGTTCGATAAGATACTTGAATAAAATGGGAATACTCGCAATAATCTAGAATACTTGTTCAATACCAAATTAAACAAGAATTAAAAACTTGCACAATAAAACAAAATACGTGTTCAATAACATGGCATTAGGGAACTTGCACAATATAACTTGAGTAGGGTGAGGAACTTGCTTAATAAATAAATTAAGTTTAGGAAATTTGCATTCAATATATAGAAATAATGAGGCTGGGGAACTTGCAAAATATAGAAATCTTGTTCAATGTCAAATTAAACAAGTGTTTGAACTTGCTCAATAATTAAATGGAGTAGGGTAAGAAACTTGACTCTTTCGTTGATTAGGCTTAACGTAAATTGTTCTTCAAGTATCCTACACAATTTAGTACATATACACATACCAATTAATCACATAATGGATACCAAAATACTAGTTTATACTACTCTAAAATGTTTCATTTTTATTAGAAACAAAATATAAAACAAGGTTATACACACTAGTTACGGCGTTATAACGCTTGCACGTCCGTACGCTAAACTTTGTATACTCGAACGCCCAAGCGACACGTATTTGTGTATGCCTAGCACGCCCATTCAATTTATCTAACACCCATTGGTTAATGCTAAACATCATTATAAATCATAATGTTCATATTTTAAAACCTAGGACAACATCTTTTAGCGTTGGAAGCATTACACGTTGCATACGCGCATGCCTGACGCCCTCCGATTGCCTCCAAATGCACTACAGTCCTAAAAATGGCCAATTTGGGAGTTGTTCCCGACCTTAAACCTCAAAAATTATTAAATAAAAGTTGTAGGTCTACTCTTTCTCATAACGGATCATCTTGAATCACCTTAATCCTAGTTCTTATGAGAAAGTTATGCCTATTTTAGTAAAGGATGTCAAAATTGACTTAGGCCTAACATTGGCCCGGTGTAGCTACGCCCAAGAGTTGCCTATGACCAGTGTAGCTACGCCTAAAATAGTAGTTCTAGCGTAAAGGTAGCATCGCTATGCCCAAATTTAGTTTTATGCTCTGTTTTTCGTACTTCTTGACATGATTTGCTTTAAATCATCATAACTCATTCCCTAGATCCATTTCGGACTCTATGGACTCCTAAGACACAGACCTACAACATATCAAAAGTTTATAGACACCCATTAATATTAACAAGTCCAAATCTTAGGCCAAAGTACAAAGTTATAACACTATTTTCGTGTTCTTAGTGTTCTTCACCAAAATCAACACCAAATCTTCGTTTTCACACCTTTTTACTACATTCCAGTTGGGTTAAATTTGTAACCCATGGAACTACAACATCACAACAATAAATAAACACAACAAGCACGGAATCATAGCTTTAAACCACTCTAAATTCTTCTAAAATAGTCCATAGTCCATTTTTATCCATTTTCTTCCTCCTTATGCATAGGTACGTATTTCTTTCATGTTTGTTCCACTTTGATGTTATTAGGAAGGTTTTTAGAGTCTTAAGAATATCCTTAGTCGTCCATGAACAACCAACAACAACCATAACAACAACAAATCCAATCACCAAGCAAACAAACAAGAAAATAAGAAAAACTTGAAAACTTAGAAGAAAAGAGTTTAGATATGCTATTTACCTCTTGGATTCTCCTTCTAGTTTGCTAAATGACTGTTAGAGATATGCTAAAACCTTCCTTATACCTTATTGCATCTTCAGGTAGCCTTCCTTCGAGTTCTTAACTCTACCCACTTGTTTCTCTCTCTAGAATGGTGTCTCTCTCTTTAGCTTCTTCTTCTTCTTCTTTTTTGCAGAAATTTTCCTCTTCTCTCTTCACTTGGAATGAACTGAGGTTTTGAATGGAACACGGGAGAATGGAACGTGTGGAATGAAGATGAAGATGATGTTGGAGTAAGGTTTGCTACGGGCTCTCCTCCTTTTTTCTTGGTTCCTCCCATAGCTCTCACTCTTCATTTCTTTCTTACTCTCTCTTACAATATTCAGATTTTCTAACTTAGCAAAATGAGATGGGAATGCTGATAAGAAGAATAGATAAGAGACCATCTGGGCCTTCAATGTGTCTTGGATGGAGATTGTAGGAATATTTGAAAACTTTAGGAGAATGTTTAGCTTGGGGAGGTGGAATGTTTGGTTTGGGGGGAAAAATTTCCAACATCTTGTCTCTCCCTCTCAACTTCCACCGTGCACTCCTCCCTTACCAATCTAATGTCCAGATTTTCTATGCCCATTTCCCTTATGGATCAGGGGTTCGGCCATGGGTCAAGGTTGGTCCCCAAATTGGCAACACCCACAATTTTAATACCTCAATTGGTCTCTCTCATACCCGAATACTCCTTCATTTGTACCAATTTTGCTCCATAACTTTACCCATAATTAGAATGGGTATTACCATAAAATATTAGGATGGATAAAAATAATAAATACGGGGTTTGACCATTTATTCGGAACACCCATGTTATACATTTCGGATACTGAATAAAACACGATTGGGCTCAAAATGAAAATCTGACATTCGGAAAAATTATCTCTTTGCATACACGTCTTAATGAAACTTATTAAAATCGAAAAAGACGCAAAAATATTATGGCATAAGTAGTGCCTCAGGAAACGTGCCTCGTGAATAGTGATTTTGCGATTTTTTGCGAAATTAATTTATTCACTCCAACGACACTGTAGACACCCAAATTTTGCGTTTCCTTCTACTAACCATGACAGGAGGGCGAAATCGTCAATTGAACCGGCTTGCGGAAGCAAAGGAGCGGGCACAAGGGCAAGCGCCCGGCACCGCCGCAATGATTTGGGCAGCCCAAGTCGACGTGACAGCATGACCGTCCAAGGCAGGCATTTCCGAATGAGGTGGCACGTCTCCCGGAAATTCCCGGACTGCGGAATACGAACCTGTCAGCGAAAACCGACGTTGCGGTATGAAAATCGAGGCGTGGCACGAAAATCGAGAAAGTCAAGCCCGCCAGCCGCGGATAGATCTGCGGCCAAGTGGGTGCGCCAGCACGAAAACCGGGAAATCAGCACTACCAGCTGAGTGCGATGGGAGGCGTGCCAGCTGGCCAGCCGCAGATCCATCTGCGGCCAGCCGCAGATAGATCTGCGGCTGGCTCTGGCCAGCCTATTTAAGGCCAGCTTCGGCAGCATACAGGAGGTTCAGCAATTTTTAGAATTGGGAGGAAGAAGGAAATTCCAGCAGCAGCAAAAGAGCACGGAAATTGAGAGGAAAAAGAGAGAAGTTTTGCAATCAAATAGGAAGAAAAGAGAGAAAAAAGGAGAGAATTCAATTCTTTTGATTTTGATTGTATCAATACACTCCCTATTCTATTCAAATACATCAAGTTCACATCCATTTGGATATCAATTGCAAGGTGAAATCTCTTTTGTGATATCAATTTCTATCATATCATTTGATCAAATTAGATGCAATTTTTCATGTAATTTATTGATTGAACAATGAATTAGGGATTATGAGTGAAGTTTCCATCGGAATAAAACTCTTCCTAATAACCCGATGATATTCGTTCATTAATTTCTTTGTTTGTTTTAAGGTGTTATATTTGGTATCAATTCCTTTAAATCGTTATTTTAGGATGTCTTGGTATTGTTAGATTATCCAGGTTAGTTTATTTCCTTGTAATATCCGATTGGTTGTGTGTGGATACTTGGTTGTGAGCCTAGGAAAGCGACCTCGGGGTCCCAATCCGATGATGGACATATCTTGATGTAAGAAGTAGAAGTGACGTAGTTTTCATTGTAAATATGTAATCGTTGGGCCTTAAAACGACGCTAAGGCGAGAATCGTGCTTAAGGCCCCGAAATAGTGAAATTTGTGATTGTTGGCGTTCGGGGACATTTTGATGGCTTACATGCCCATGAATAGCCCCGACGCGTGTTTATGCTTGATTTGATTTATGACATGAAATTGATTTCAAAGCTAAATGATAAGATTTTCATAAAATCAATCAAAGTAGGACATTAGAATCACGAGGTTAAAATTTGAGAAATGTTAATGAATGTCGATTCCTATCTAACGAGAAAGCCAAAGAAAAAATCGTTTTCAAATATCACACAAAATGATTTGCAAATAAGTAATATTTTATTAAATCTTTGTGCATAGGGTGAAAGAGATTCTAGAAATTGCCCGATCGTTTCACGAAAGCAACGTATAGATCTCGATTCCTATTTTGACGAAGGTTTAAAACTCTTGTTTTGCCAAAACGACACCTAATGAAAATCTCATAGTTTTGATAAATTAAAATCAAACCTTTCTCATAAAGAATAAAGCTTGCTCGTGTATACCGAAAAGACATTCCGAAGCGTTATCAAATTAAAGCACGACTTTCCCTAAAAATCCAAATGATTCTTTCATATAAACTCACCACATCATTCACATAGACACACACACCCACACACAAGCGCGCGCACACACACATTCATGAATTAAAGGATAGGAAAGCATTAAGATTGCGGTAACCGTGTTTCACGGAGGTCGAGGGGTGCCTAACACCTTCCCCTCACTTAAGCAAGCCCCCGAACTCTATGTATCTCGATTCGCAGACTAATTAATTCGGAGTCACACATGAGCCAGCGATTTATAAAAAAACGAAAACTCGGATGAGTTGGTACATCCATTTCAAATATACCAACTGGCGACTCTGGTTAATTGGCTCATCATAAAAGCGATCTTTCAAAACCCCGTCGACATCAATGCCGACCTTTTCCAAACGTCATCTAAATCAAAAGGCTAAAAATTGGAAAAGACTAAAGAGACTAGAAAGCGAAAACCCGGCGTCGACAGCTGGCGACTCTGCTGGGGACCATTAGAAGGCTTAAGCCGCGTTCAAATCTTGATGCTGTCCTATCCTTTAAAATTCATTAAAATGTGTGTGTGTGCGATATTTTGATTTTTTTACTTTTGTTGTGCGAATGTGTGTTGTTGTCCAATGAATGAATGATTGAATGGAATGGCTTTACTTTAAAGAAATCATTTGCATACGGTGAGGACGATGAATGTGAATGTATGTTGAGAGAGTACCTCCTCCTGAGGCGAACCTGTCGGTTGCTTATTACTGGACTCGATGGGGCTGCTCCCCGGAGATGGCTCAGGAAACGCACCACTCAAATCCGCTCCAATCGAAAGGGCTCAAACGAGTAGATTGCGAAGATTTGGGAACCTTCATGCCGAAAAGCCCGTGAGAGTAACCCTAGGATAGGTCATCCTCAGAATAACCCAACGCAGGAAAAGTCTCTTCATGCCTTTTTACGTTTATATGTCTAAATGTCATGATCTCATTCAATATTCATACATCCCTTTTCTATGTCGAAAGAGATTACTAACCGCTGTGAATTGCAGGGAATAGTTGGGGGAGCATAATAAAGCATGTTTAGCATTGGTTATGGCACTAAAGGACTACTAACTTTCTCTTTTGCAGGGAAAGATTAAAGAACCCCAAAACACAAAAAAAGGTTATAGCTTTAGCATGCATCCATGTTTTCATTTCCCCAGGACTAAACTTCGAACCATTTGTCTCTGTAGGATTGCTCCTCAAACCCGTTCGCAGTCTAAGAAAGCCCAGGTCTCTACATCTGAAATGGCTGATCTTCCTAACCATAATTCCATATCTCGGGAGGAGTTTGATGATTTTAAAAGACAGATGATGGAAATGGCCACAATGTTAAAGGAACAGTTCTTAATCAGACAGGATCCGGTAAACCAGGGATCGCATAATACTCCACCACCAGGGGGTGACCAGAATCCTCCTAAAAATGTTGTAAACCTGGGTAAGGATGACCAACCCCAACTCAAGGACGAGCCAGTCATTACAAGGGCCGTTCCCATACCTAGCAGGACAGTGATTACTATCCCAGAAGAGGGGGACAATGACGACCTTCGGAGAAAAATGAAACACATGGAGGAGACCATCCAATCTCTAAGGGGCATAGGCTCCCTGGGTAGGGTTAATTACTCGGATCTATGTGTTTTCCCCGGAGCCCGATATCCAGAAAAGTTCAAAGTTCCCGAGTTTGAAAAGTACAATGGAAAGGGAGACCCCTATACACACTTGAAAATATACATTGGAGAACTCGGGTCTTATGCCGAAGACGAGGGGTTAAGAATGCAACTATTCCAGAAAAGCTTAACAGGGGAGGCAAGAATCTGGTATGCCCGCCTCGACAACGCCCGAATCCACAACTGGGAGGAATTGGCCCATACCTTCTTAACCCAATACAGCTTTCAGGCCCAGATGGCTCTTGACAGGTACCAAATGACAAAGGTTAAAAAACAGCCTAGGGAATCCTTCAGGGAATATGCGCAACGATGGAGGGGCATGGCCGCACAGGTAACCCCCCCGATGAGCGAATCAGAGATGGTAATGACCTTTGTAGACATCCAGGAGGCACCGTATTATGAGAGGGTCATCTCGGGGATTGGAAGACCTTTTGCTGAAATGATTAAACATGGAGAGATGGTAGACATGGGGTTGAAGTCGGGTAAAATCCGGGATCTTACTGCTTTAGAAACTGCTGCCGAGCAAATACAGAATGGAAACTACGGCAGCACTTCCCGGAGGGTCCAAAAGAAAAAGGAAGAGGATGTTTCCCTCATCTTACAGGGGTCATCCAGAAAAACAGAAAGTCATCTTCCGGTTCAGGTACAGAGGGGAGGGCCATCCCGTCAGCCAAACTTCACAGATCAAAGGACAGAGGGGCGAAGAAGATATGAGGCCTCGCAAAACCGAGTGTTCACCCCGCTCGGGGAGCCGCTTGAACGAGTATTGGCGGTATTAGTAGCCCAAAAGAAAATAGTTGGTCTGGCACCACCGAGTGACCCAAAGGGTAGAAGGTTTGACCCGAGCAAGCGGTGTGCGTACCACTCCAGTTCCCCTGGCCATGATACACAAGATTGCTGGACGTTGAAGCATCGAATCCAAAACATGATAGACAGTGGGGAAATTGTGGTGGAACAACCGGACTCCCCGAATGTTAAAGCAAATCCCCTGCCAAGACATGATGGAGGGGGAGTTAATGCGACGGAGGCAAGTGAGGCTGGGGGGCCGCCAAGGTTGAACTATGTGCATAAAGTTGAGGAGATGATCAACATGATACATGATCATGGGGATGCACGGGGAACGCCCATCAGGTTGATAGGGGTAAGTACGAATAACATAGGGGGACCTGTCAAGCTGACAGCCCCGAGGCCCATCATCCTTGCAGCCAGGCCGCAACTCCCTATCAGTAGTCTGAAGACTGTACCCTGGAATTACGGGGGAATACCCGAGGAAGCGGCCAGTTGTGCTTCCGTGACGACCAAGGGGAACCCCTTATATCTTCCCGGGCGAGTCCTTGAGAGCCAAAAGAGAAAAAATGAAGAGGTTTCCGAGGAAAGGGCCATAGAGTTTTTGAAAAGGATGGATCACCCAGAAATGAGGGGGATCCAGATTTTAAACGAGGAATCAACCCTAACATCAGTCATGGATCTGGTGTTGTCATCCAGTGAGCATTGCAAAACCCTGATGAAGGTTCTGGAGGAGGCATTTGTGCCCAAAGAAATTAGTGAGAAGGGTTTCGGCCGGTTGGTAGGCCACTTATTGGAAACCGATGCAATATCCTTTACAGATGAGGACATTCCCGAAGAGGGAAGGGGGCACCGAAAACCGCTACACATCGCGGTAATCTCCTCAGGATATGTCATGAATGGGGTTCTGATCGACGGGGGATCGGCATTGAATATATGTCCTCTCAGTACGCTGAAGAAAATGAACATCAGTCCCAAGCGCCTACGGGCCAGTCATGTGGTGGTTCGGGCTTTTGACGGCTCCCGGAGGGATACCATTGGGGAAATAGAATTGCCAGTGGAGATAGGGCCCTGTACTTTTGATATCTCCTTCCAAGTCTTAGATATCACGGCAAGCTACAACCTGCTGTTAGGGAGGCCGTGGATACACATGGCCGGGGCAGTTCCCTCCACGCTCCATCAACAAATCAAGTTGATCATCGATGGGAATCTGGTAACAATCTCGGCCGAATGTGATGACCCTTCTCCTCCCAGGGGTGGCCTACCAGTAATCAATGTGGATGAGTCAGCGGCGCCTGCCAGCTTTCAAGCACTAGAGATTAGCACTCCCCATTATAGATGTCTGGGAGCTCCAGCTGTGAAACCAAGGGTCTCTCCGGAACTCACCTTTGTGGCAAGGGAAATGATTAAAATGAACTTCCAACCTGGACAGGGACTAGGGAAAAGCAGTCAGGGAATCACCGAGCCCATCCACCTACCACAGCAGATAGGCAAAGCAGGATTGGGATACCATGTGGGCGCAGTACGGGGACACCGTCAGGGTGTGACTCCGATTCGACTAGTTGGCAGTCCATTGACCAGAGCCGACAATGAGCAGGGGATCAGCGGACCTGTGATTGGGGCAGGGAATGAAGAGTTAACCCCCACACATAGTGAGTCGGCCCGGAGGGAAAGTTTCCTGCAGGAGGTCGCAAAGGAGTTTGAAACCAAATGCTACATCCCCGGACAATCAACAAGCAGTAGGGAGGGGACGAATGTTATCGCGCCACCGGGAGCCCAGCAAGTTGTGCCTGTCATCGATTGGGCAGGGCTGATTATTCCTGGAAAAGATATGGAGAAGGATTCAGGCGACGTATCCGTAATCATCGGGGAGGTGTCCGATGTGAGGCCCTCCTTTATCCAGCGCATTCCAGCTGACCTGACCATCGACAATTGGACCCAGAAACCCGTGATATCCAAACAGGGGTAAAACTCGACGTCAGGGTGATTGACCCCAGATGATGGGGGAATGAAGAAGTTTATTTTTGTTGTTGTTTTATTTCTGCATCATTATGTCGTTTCTTCTTGTTATTTGAAAATGCGATCATCGTGAAAAAATGATTTATATATGACAAGTATTTTGTTTCATGTCAGGTGTACCAATTTGAGTAATCCTTGCCTAACAAATGGTCTTTCAAATTTGAATGATGATTATGATTTTGACATTGAGCTGGATTTCGATTTAATGGGCATTGAACAAGACGAGACAGATTACGACGACGCACCTGACGAGATCAAGGGATGGGTCGAGGATAAACCCAAACCCAACTTGGACCAAACCATCACCATTGATATTGGAACCCCTGACCAGCCAAAGGAACTCAAGATAGGGACGGACCTTACCCCCAGCCAAAAAACAGAAATAATTGAGTTACTAAGCCAATATGAGGATGTCTTTGCCTGGTCGCACGAGGATATGATCGGATTGTCCACCGACATTGTGGTGCACCGGTTACCTATCAAGGAGGGTTTCAGGCCTGTCAAGCAGAAACTAAGAAAGTTGAAACCGGAGTGGAGCTTAAAAGTGAAGGAAGAGATCATCAAGCAGTTCAGGGCGGGAATCATTATGGTATCTACTTACCCGGAATGGCTATCCAATGTGGTCCCAGTAGCTAAGCCTGGAGGAAAGGTGAGGGTATGTGTAGACTACAGAGATCTAAACAAGGCCAGTCTCAAAGATAAATTCCCGGTGCCTTTCATACACATCCTGGTAGATAACACAGCCCAGTACGAAATGTATTCTTTTGTGGATTGCTTTGCGGGGTATCATCAGATAATGGTGGCGGAAGAAGACCGGGAAAAGACCGCATTCATCACCCCTTGGGGCACTTTCTGCTATAGACGACTGGCTTTCGGTCTCACAAATGCAGGGGCTACTTATCAGAGAGCCATGATGGCCTTGTTCCACGATATGATGCACAAGGAGATAGAGGTCTACGTGGATGACATCATTGTTAAATCGAAGGTAGAGTCCGATCATATAACTCATCTCAAAAAGCTATTCGATCGGCTCAGAAAGTATAATTTGAAACTCAATCCAGCCAAGTGCGCTTTCGGAGTACAGTCGGGCAAGCTCTTGGGTTTCCTGGTTAGTGATCGGGGCATTGAGTTGGATCCAGCAAAGATTAAGGCCATTGTGGACATGCCGGCACCTCACACAGAAAAGGAGATAAGAGGATTCCTCGGGAGGATAAACTTTATCAGCCGTTTTATATCCCACTTGACGACCACATGTGAGCCGATTTTTAGACTGTTAAGAAAGGGGGTGTCCCAAGAATGGAATGAGCAGTGTCAAGAGGCGTTTCAGACCATTAAAAAGCAATTGACGGAGGCACCAGTGCTGGTACCCCCGAAGGATGGGATCCCTCTGTTTATGTATATATCGGTAAATGCCATCGCGATGGGATGTATGTTGGGACAGAAAAATGAGGCAGGAAAAGAGCAGGCCATCTATTACCTCAGCAAAAGATTTAGCCAATGTGAGCAGAATTACACTCCCATCGAGAAGACTTGTTGTGCTCTGGCCTGGGCGGCAGGGAGATTACAGCACTATCTCCATGGGCATACAACGTACCTGATATCAAGAATGGATCCCCTGAAATATATTTTCGAAAGGCCCATGCTGAATTGTCGACTATCAAGATGGCAGTTAATTTTACAACAGTTTGACATGGTGTACGTGACCCAGAAGGCCATGAAAGGGCAGGGAATTGCAGATCAGTTGGCAGAAGCCCCGGCAGGAGGGATGGAGCCGTTAGAAACTCCTCTCCCGGGCGAGGATATATTTTGGGTATCGCGCGAAAAATGTGATGACGAGGGACAATTTTGGAAGCTGTATTTTGATGGTGCCTATGAATGCCGAGGGGGCAGGAGCCGGAGCGGTCCTAGTCTCTATCACCGGAGAACAATACCCCGTGGCCACTAAACTTCGTTTCAGCAATTCGAACAACACCGCTGAATACGAGGGGTGTATCTTGGGACTCCGATTGGCCCGTGACATGGGAGTAAAAAGACTAGCGGTGTTTGGGGATTCAGAATTGGTAATCAGACAAGCAATCGGGGTATACAACACTAAGGAGCTTCGGTTACTTCCATACCATCGTTGTGTCACCCAGCTTATGCAAGAGTTCGAAGATATCGCCTTCCGCCATATTCCTCGGGGACGAAATGATTTTGCCGATGCATTGGCGACTTTGGCTTCCTTAATCCACGTGATCAAGAGTAGGGACAGTCCACAGATTGAGATCACCGTACAGAATGCCCCGGCATATGAGGAAAATGTGGCAGTGTTATCAAACGAGGTGGTGTTGACGAGGCAGCCCTGGTATCACGACATAAGGGAATATCTGAGAGACAGATCCCTTCCCGATCAGGCAAATCGGACGGAGAGGATGAGAATTCAAAGGATGGCGATGAAGTTTTACCTGAGTGGCGATTCACTATACAAGAGGGATGCTGGGTTGGGACTGTTGCGGTGCGTAGATGAAACACAGGCCCGAAAGATTATGAATGAAATACACGGTGGGGTGTGTGGGCCACACATGAGTGGACCGATGTTGGCCAAAAAGATCTTGAGGACAGGGCATTATTGGTTAACACTGAGGGCCGATTGCGATGATCATGTCAAGCGATGTTATCAATGTCAGGCGCACGGTAATGTGATCCATACACCTCCCAATGAACTGCACTGTATGACCTCCCCCTGGCCATTTTCAATGTGGGGAATGGATGTAATCGGACCAATAGAGCCCAAAGCAAGCAACGGGCACCGATTCATCTTCGTCATGATCGATTATTTCACCAAATGGGTAGAAGCAGCCTCTTTCCCCAAAGTCACTCAGGAGGTCATCGTCAACTTCATCAGGAATAATGTCATTTGCCGATATGGGCAACCTGAGGTTGTGGTCTCCGACAATGCCAAGAATTTAAACAACGCCCTCATGAAGGAATTGTGTGACCAGTTCAAGATCAAGCATCTCAATTCCGTCATTTACCGTCCTAAGATGAATGGGGCAGTGGAGGCTGCAAATAAAAACATCAAGAAGATCATGGCAAAAATGTCTGCTAATCATCGGGGATGGCCGGATCTGTTACCCCTCACCTTGCTAGCCTACCGAACGTCAACGCGTACTTCCACAGGGGCAACCCCTTACGCCTTGGTATATGGAATGGAGGCTGTCCTGCCAGTTGAAGTTGAGATGGCGTCCCTCAGAATAGTGATCGACGCTCAGATAAGCGAAGAGGATTGGATGCAAAGTCGATATGACCAATTGGCCCTGATTGATGAAAGGAGGGTGGCTGCCATTTGGCATGGTCAACTATATCAACAGAGGATCTCTCGATCGTACGATAAAAAAATAAGACTTCGGAAGTTCAAGGAAAATGATTTGGTGTTGAAAAGAGTCATGCCTTGTCAAGACGAGGCCAAGGGGAAGTTTGCCCCGAACTGGGAAGGGCCATTTGTGATCAAGAGAGTACTATCCGGAGGAGCCCTCATATTGCAAGAAATGGATGGTGAGGTATTTCCACAACCCCTCAATGCTGACTCGGTGAAGCGGTTCTACGCTTAAGTCATCAGTTCTTTTTTCCTTTGAGAGCGAACTACGTAGGACCTGATCTCCCAACTTGTGGGGGTACGTAGGCAGCCATCATGGCGCGGTCCGATCCTTCAAAAAAAAAAAAAATCCTTTCCCTAACCGAAACCAATTTTCGATATCCAGATAAAACCTTCCTACACCCTCAAAACCTTCCCGAAACCAACTGCCTAACCAGTTTCATCCCAGAATACATACCCTGATCCAACCCAAACAGTTATCCAAAATCTGAGATTCAATCCGACGAAATCAAAAGGTGTGCGGCAATATCTGTCAAATCTCCATCAAGTCTTGAGGAAAGAAAGAAGGCGAAATGTCAAATCATGGTCAGTTGGATAAAATGATGATCCGATGGATGGCAATGATACGACAAAACGGGAAAATGACTAAATTTAAATGCATGTCTATATATATAAGTCGTTTTATTACAAGATTTCTCTTTCAATAACTGATGAAACCAACATAGTCTATGCAGGAAATAAAATAATCTACAAATCTGAAACTAGCCGGAGCAGGATAGACAGGGTGGTGGATGGATCTGAAGCATCAGCATCTCCTGCAATCTGCTGCCCCATCATATCAATACGATCCAGTAAAGTAGTAGTTAGCTCGGCTGACAGTCCCAAAATGAGCATCTACCACTGCCCTGGTCTGAAATACAATGGCCTCTCTATCAGCGATGGCAGCATCTCTAGCCCGAATGGCCTCATCTCTCTCGGCAAGGGCGGCATCCCTCTCGGCTTCAGTAGTAATCAGGGCCAGGCGGAGTCGGGAATCCTCAGCGACCCGACTCGGGGCAGAATCGGCTGAAATGGAATGGTCTGCGGTATCTTCTGTGAAAATCACTCCAGAGTCATCAAAGGCCCCCGTCCGACTCAAACTAGCCGAATCCAGGTCTCCACGTAACCACTGTGCGTAGGCAAATGTCTGGATGTGACAGCTCGCACTATATTCGGCAAAGATCCTGCGATCCCAAAGCTCGTATACCTGCAATAGATCCCTCTCTGTACAGGATGATATAAGGAATCGGTATGCGGCTGCACCCGCAAAGGGGTGTAAATCCTGTGTCTGATCAAACTGCCCCATAACCGCCAGGGGATGATAGGTCGTCACGCCCCTTAACCCAGCGATGGGAATGAAATCCATGCCAGGCACATGAGTCAAGAAGCTCATGAAGGAGCAATAGCCCGAGTAAACCAATAGATGAAAGGGGTCCTCGATGATAGACAAAAATGATGTCCAGGAGGCCACATCAGTACAACTCGCGGGCCGAAGCGAAAACTGCGTGGTTATGTCATGGCTGAAGCAAAACCCTTGGCGACGGAAGTGGCCGATGGGACTAAGATGACTCATGAACCACACATACAGCAAAGTCGAGCTCCCTCTGAAGAGTCTCCCTCGGAAGGACTGGCAATATGTGGCCGACATATAGGTATCCGCCAATATCATGGGGAGAATGGTGTGATCCTCCTGAAGGGCCCTAACGGCCGCAACAATCCGCATGTCCAAATGATCGGATCCTGCAGGCAAGTACAAAACTGAGATGACACAGGCCATCAGAACGCCCACTCTCAAGGCATCCCAGCGCTCCTCGGACACGGAAAAATCACCGAGGAAAAGACGGAAACTGTCAGGTGAGCCAAATCGGTCAATCAAGAATTGAAGGGGAACCATATGGTCTGATGTGATTACCGGTAATAAGACGGCCCTCCGCAAACCGGTGAAAGTCAAGAATTGACGACGCATGGAACCAACGGTAACCCTAGCACAGGGACCATCCAACGGCAAGCCGGTGAAGCGAGCATACTCCTCAAGGGTGGGGGTCAGCTCTACTGTCCCAAACCTAAACACCTGACGGGCAGGGGCCCAATAGCTCAGAAGGCCGTCCACAAAGCCCGCCGGCACCCGGAAGGTTAATAAGGACCAAGAATGTCCCAGAAGACCATCTACGATAACCCTATCTGCTGGCAGTAGACTGTCCAACCAGCGGAAGAGGCTGCCAACCAACCCTGTGGAAGGAGTGGAATCCAAACGAACCACGGCATCTGAGAACGACATCTGTGAAAAAATAGTATCAAAAAAGACTGTACGGGGGTCATTCTCTACCCATAAATAAAAAGCATGCATCATACAGTTAATAATAAAGCAGGTGAATCCCATAAAAATGAAAAAGAAAGCTATGCATAAATAAATAAATGAGTTCATGTACATAGTGCATAAATGAAAAAGAAATCTAAGCAGGTGCTGATACAAAAGACCCTATCCTATCCTGGTCTAAATAAAATCAGTATCATCTATGAAAGCAGGATCCTCGAACTGATCCCCTGGAGTCGTCGAGCTCGGAGGACCAAAGTTCATATCAGGGATGTAGGGATGCGCTGTGGCATCAGATGAACTCGGGCCTGCATCATAACCTGCACCGTCAGGATCGTAGGTGTAAGCCTCCTCCGGGGCCCGGCCCAACCCCCGAATAAACAGCGATAACTGATCTACCTGACGTGTCAATGCGGCGATCTGCTCAGCGTGGGTGGGAGTCCGAACACAGGCAGCCCAATCGGTCATCGTCACCGAGCCTGGAACCATATCTCCAAGGAAGAAAGTGGCCCGAGTCTGAGGACCGATGGTACGGGGCACCCACCATGTACGGAATGCATCACTCGTAGTGGGACCCGTGGAAAGCATCCGACCGTCCTCCCCGGCAAGCATGATCTCCGAGGGCTGAGAATCCAGCGGCCAGAAAGTAGTGAAGGAAAGGGAGTGCGGGATGCGGATCTCCCCAGTGACGCATCTGAATGCGCGCTCTCCCAGATACATCACCCAGCCTCCAACACTCTGCAAAGTGAGGCGACGGGTGGAAAGCTCGAACTCTGGGCCGGAAGGATGCCCGCCAGCAAACCCCACAGTCAGATGCTCGGAGAGGTAGGGAATCCAGACGACGTCGGCAGCCGTGATCAACTCCAGCTGAATACGACAATGTGCAAAGCTGCCCGACACGGGGACCTCCTCCAGAGTACTATGATGCCATCGCCGACCCCGAGGATAAGTGTCCGGGCCCAGAGTAGTGATAGGCCTCAGACATGGCAGCCGCTCGTAAGCCCAGAACTGTGAATAGAAACAAGGCAAGGCATGAGTCACTATCAAATACAGAAAAGAGATGAAAGGAAAAGAAATACAGTAAGAGAGAGGAGGAGGGGACTCACCAACAGAAAATGGTAGAAGCCGAGCCAGGCATCAGTCTGTCCCTCTGAGCGTAGACGCATGCCATGGAGGAAATAGGCAAAGGTGAATGACCCCCAGTCATAGTCACCGATGCGGTCCACGTCTCTGACCGCTCCAACGACGCTGAAATGAATAGTGGAGGAGTTGTTCCCCAGAAAACAACCCCTCATAATGGTCAGGAACAGGCGTCGTAGCAGAATGTCCCTGGTGCCCTGATCCGCGGGAATGGGCAATGCGTACAGACCCCCAACAGCATCGACAGCCAAAGCGCCGGATCGAATGCTACGGGCCTTAAAGACCCGATCCTCAGCAGCGAAGCCCAGCAAAGCTCGAACCTCCACAGGAGTGATATCAAGATCCAAGGGGACGCGGGACCCGGTAAACTCAATGCCAGTAATGTACCTCCAGTCCCATGGGGTCAACACGACCTCGCAGTCGAGGAGATGAAGAGACTGCGTCTGGTGGAACCATCGCTCGGATAGAGCCCTCATGTAACCCCAGGGGCACTGCCGGGGAATGATGGTAAAGAAGTGACGAAAGCCCCAAGAATCCACCACCGCCCGGTAGTCACTGTGCAAAGCCGTGTAAAGGGAGTAGATGTTGAACCAGTTGCCCCTCGGCTGAGTAAACTCGGGTACCTGGGGCAATCACCAATGGGTCAGTCCGGATAAAAGGAGAATGGAGAAATTGAGAATAAAATCAGAATAGAACCGAATATACCTCGTTAGCCACGAGAGATGCCGAGGGATGACGACTGAGATCCCGACCCAATAGATCGGGGATCTGCACAGATGCGCCAGACGAGGCACTATGAGGAGCTGGAGCCGGTGTGCTGGAGGATGGTCCCTCTGCCGCGACCTCCGGAGGAGCAACCTCCTCAACGTCCGGGTGATCAGGACGGATGACAGACTCCGCCAAGCGACGAGCCTGACGGGTACGAGGGGGAATAGGGGCAGGTGCAGCCCTACGACGGCGAACACCCGAAGTCCGAGAGGCGGAGGAGCTACTGGGCGCATCACGATCCATAGCTGGAATAGAACGGGCGAGAAAGAAGGTAAGTTTCCTTTTAAAATTATGTAATGAACATTCTAAATTTCTAGCCTCATCATATGATTAATGCAACATGATGCATTTAAAAAAAAAAAAAAAAAAAAAAAAAAAAAAAAAAAAAAAAAAATCGGCAGAGTTCCGTTTGTAAATTGAACATCCCAGGCACAAGCCAAACGCGTTTTCCATCAATCAAAGCCTCAAACAGATTTAAATTGCATTCATATATGTAATTACAGCATGTAATGCATGATTTTATTGCAGAAAAGGAATAACAATATGTGGGACCGCCTCATGAACATAAAATAGGACTCACATAGTTGATACATAGCATGTATATATGATGGTACATTACATAGCATTGTAAAGCATACATTTTATCTCTAAACATGCAAATAGTCAAATGTACAGCAAAACATTGACGAAATTGAAAAGTGACCGGTCAAAGTGTTACCTGTAGCGCGTAGATCGATCCTACCGGAACAGTTTTGCAGGAAGGTTGAAAAAATCGACAAAAAAGCCCTCGCGAACAAGAAAAATCGAGAGAATCTCTTTGGATTACAAGTTGAAAGTGACAGATCTGGAGGAGCCGCGTTGGATTTAAGGCCCGATCATGGCCGCAGATGTATCTGCGGCTGGCCGCAGATCCATCTGCGGCTGGCCGCAGATCCATCTGCGGCTGGCCCTGGTGGGTCCCACCTTGCTCCCTTGCAGCCATTTGACGTGTTGAAGTGAAAAGTTTACGAGATGGGTGACCGGCGACGATACCCGGCCCCGACATGACGATCGACCGACGACGATAACCGGCGATCACGAGATGGATGACCGGCGACGATAACCGGCTCCGACAAGATAACCGACCGGCAACGATAACCGGAGGTTACGAGATGGGTGACCGGCGACGATACCCGGCCCCGACATGACGATCGACCGGCGACGATAACCGGCGATCACGAGATGGATGACCGGCGACGATAACCGGCTCCGACAAGATAACCGACCGGCAACGATAACCGGAGGTTACGAGATGGGTGACCGGCGACGATACCCGGCCCCGACATGACGACGATCGACCGGCGACGATAACCGGCGATCACGAGATGGATGACCGGCGACGATAACCGGCTCCGACAAGATAACCGACCGGCGACGATAACCGGAGGTTACGAGATGGGTGACCGGCGACGATACCCGGCCCCGACATGACGATCGACCGGCGACGATAACCGGCGATCACGAGATGGATGACCGGCGACGATAACCGGCTCCGACAAGATAACCGACCGGCGACGATAACCGGAGGTTAGGAGTGGGGTGACCGTCGACGATACCCGGACCCGACAAGTCGATCGAACGGCGTCGATAACCGGCGATCACGAGATGGATGACCGGCGTCGATACCCGGCTCCGACAAGATACCCGCGCGGCGACGATAACCGGAGGTTACGAGATGGGTGACCGGCGACGATACCCGGCCCCGACATGACGATCGACCGGCGACGATAACCGGCGATCACGAGATGGATGACCGGCGACGATAACCGGCTCCGACAAGATAACCGACCGGCGACGATAACCGGAGGTTACGAGATGGGTGACCGGCGACGATACCCGGCCCCGACATGACGATCGACCGGCGACGATAACCGGCGATCACAAGATGGATGACCGGCGACGATAACCGGCTCCGACAGGATAACCAACCGGCGACGATAACCGGGGGTTACGAGATGGGTGACCGGCGACGATACCCGGCCCCGACATGACGATCGACCGGCGACGATAACCGGCGATCACGAGAAGGATGACCGGCGACGATAACCGGCTCCGACAAGATAACCAACCGGCGACGATAACCGGGGGTTACGCGATGGGTGACCGGCGACGATACCCGGCCCCGAACGAGACGATAGATTGAAAGAGTGAACCCAAAGACTAACAAACACGGTCAAGGGGTTGATACATTGACACTCTTACGAATGTCTTGCATGCATTGCATCTTATGTTGCATCATAAGCTATATGTGTGAGACATCATGTATGCACTGTCATTCTTACACACTGTCATTCATGCATCGAGTGTCTATTCTTTATCCTGTTCATTTCATTTATCATTTCATAAACATGATAAAGAGGGGCAGCTGTAGACACCCAAATTTTGCGTTTCCTTCTACTAACCATGACAGGAGGGCGAAATCGTCAATTGAACCGGCTTGCGGAAGCAAAGGAGCGGGCACAAGGGCAAGCGCCCGGCACCGCCGCAATGATTTGGGCAGCCCAAGTCGACGTGACAGCATGACCGTCCAAGGCAGGCATTTCCGAATGAGGTGGCACGTCTCCCGGAAATTCCCGGACTGCGGAATACGAACCTGTCAGCGAAAACCGACGTTGCGGTACGAAAATCGAGGCGTGGCACGAAAATCGAGAAAGTCAAGCCCGCCAGCCGCGGATAGATCTGCGGCCAAGTGGGTGCGCCAGCACGAAAACCGGGAAATCAGCACTACCAGCTGAGTGCGATGGGAGGCGTGCCAGCTGGCCAGCCGCAGATCCATCTGCGGCCAGCCGCAGATAGATCTGCGGCTGGCTCTGGCCAGCCTATTTAAGGCCAGCTTCGGCAGCATACAGGAGGTTCAGCAATTTTTAGAATTGGGAGGAAGAAGGAAATTCCAGCGGAAAACAGCAGCAAAAAAACTCAGAAATTGAGAGGAAGAAAGAGCATAAATTTTGCAATCAAATTGGAAGAAAAGAGAGAAAAAAGAGAGGAATTCAATTCTTTTGATTTTGATTGTATCAAATACACTCCCTATTCTATTCAAATACATCAAGTTCACATCCATTTGGATATCAATTGCAAGGTGAAATCTCTTTTGTGATATCAATTTCTATCATATCATTTGATCAAATTAGATGCAATTTTTCATGTAATTTATTGATTGAACAATGAATTAGGGATTATGAGTGAAGTTTCCATCGGAATAAAACTCTTCCTAATAACCCGATGATATTCGTTCATTAATTTCTTTGTTTGTTTTAAGGTGTTATATTTGGTATCAATTCCTTTAAATCGTTATTTTAGGATGTCTTGGTATTGTTAGATTATCCAGGTTGGTTTATTTTCTTGTAATATCCGATTGGTTGTGTGTGGATACTTGGTTTGTGAGCCTAGGAAAGCGACCCCGGGGTCCCAATCCGATGATGGACATATCTTGATGTAAGAAGTAGAAGTGACGTAGTTTTCATTGTAAATATGTAATCGTTGGGCCTTAAAACGACGCTAAGGCGAGAATCGTGCTTAAGGCCCCGAAATAGTGAAAATTTGTGATTGTTGGCGTTCGGGGACATTTTGATGGCTTACATGCCCATGAATAGCCCCGACGCGTGTTTATGCTTGATTTGATTTATGACATGAAATTGATTTCAAAGCTAAATGATAAGATTTTCATAAAATCAATCAAAGTAGGACATTAGAATCACGAGGTTAAAATTTGAGAAATGTTAATGAATGTCGATTCCTATCTAACGAGAAAGCCAAAGAAAAAATCGTTTTCAAATATCACACAAAATGATTTGCAAATAAGTAACATTTTATTAAATCTTTGTGCATAGGGTGAAAGAGATTCTAGAAATTGCCCGATCGTTTCACGAAAGCAACGTATAGATCTCGATTCCTATTTTGACGAAGGTTTAAAACTCTTGTTTTGCCAAAACGACACCTAATGAAAATCTCATAGTTTTGATAAATTAAAATCAAACCTTTCTCATAAAGAATAAAGCTTGCTCGTGTATACCGAAAAGACATTCCGAAGCGTTATCAAATTAAAGCACGACTTTCCCTAAAAATCCAAATGATTCTTTCATATAAACTCACCAACATCATTCACATAGACACACACACCCACACACAAGCGCACACACACACACATTCATGAATTAAAGGATAGGAAAGCATCAAGATTGCGGTAACCGTGTTTCACGGAGGTCGAGGGGTGCCTAACACCTTCCCCTCACTTAAGCAAGCCCCCGAACTCTATGTATCTCGATTCGCAGACTAATTAATTCGGAGTCACACATGAGCCATGCGATTTATAAAAAAAACGAAAACTCGGATGAGTTGGTACATCCATTTCAAATATACCAACTGGCGACTCTGGTTAATTGGCTCATCATAAAACACGATCTTTCAAAACCCCGTCGACATCAATGCCGACCTTTTCCAAAAAATCATTAAATCAAAAGGTTAAAATTGGAAAAGACTAAAAGACAGAGAAAGAGAAAAAACCCGGCGTCGACAACGATGATGCAGGCCAGGAAGTTGTTAAGATAAGGCTGTGTGGGATACTTAGCCTACATAGTTGATACTCGAAAAGAGAGTCCGAAATTAGAAGAGAAACCTGTTTTAAGGGACTTTGTAGACGTCTTTCTCGATGAATTGCCAGGATTTCTACCAGACAGGGAAGTTGAGTTTGTAATCGATTTGGCACCAGGAACTGCCCCGATATCGAAAGCTCCGTACCGTATGGCCCCAGTAGAGATGATAAAATTGATGGTTATAGTTACAAGAACGTTTAGATAATAAGTATATTCAGCCAAGCGTAATCGCTATGGGGAGCGCTGGTATTGTTTGTTAAAAAGAAAGACGGATCAATGCGACTTTACATTGATTATAAGGGAGTTAAACAAGGTCACGATTAAGAATAAATACCCGTTGCCAAGAATCGACGATTTGTTTGATCAGTTAAAAGGAGCTAGATATTTCTCGAAGATAGATTTGAGGAGTGGGTATTTATCAGTTGAAGGTGAGGAAGGAAGATGTACCGAAGACAGCGTTCAGAACTCGTTATGGTCATTACGAGTTTCTGGTGATGTCATTTGGTCTAACGAATGCTCCTGCAGCATTCATGGACTTAATGAACAGGGTGTTTAAGGCCATTTTTGGACAAGTTTGTAGTAGTATTCATTGACGATATTCTAATTTATTCCAAAACCAAGAAAGAGCATGCAGAGCATTTGAAGTCGACATTGGAAGCATTAAGAAGAGAGAAGTTGTATGCTAAATTTTCAAAATGTGAATTCTGGATAGAAGCGAGTGCAATTTTCTTGGACCATGTGAATTGACAAGGATGGAATTTCGGTGGATCCGTCAAAGGTTGAAGCAGTGCTTAACTGGGAATCAGCCGAAAACCACCATCGGAAGTAAGGAGTTTCCTCGGATTGGGAGGTTACTATAGGAGATTTCATTCAGGATTTTTTTCAAAATCGCGACTCTGTTAACGAAATTTGACTAGCAAGACGGTGAATTGTTCGTTTTGGAACGGAGAAGTGTGAGGAAAGTTTTTTAAGAATTAAAAGAAGAGGGTTTAGTACGGCGCTTGTGTTGTCTTTACTGGATAGCACATGAAATTTTATGGTTGTAAAGTAATGCGTCGCATAAAGGACTAGGTTGTGTGCTTATGCAGAACGATAAGGTCATTGCATATGCGTCACGATAATTAAAAGACTATGAGAAGGGGTATCCTACCCATAGATTTGGAATTGGTCGCGGTGGTGTTTGCTTTGAAGATAATGGAGGCACTATCTATACAGGGAGAAGTGTGAAATATATACAGACCACAAGAGTCTGAAATATATTTTTTACACAGAAAGGATCTGAACATGCGACAGAGGAGATGGTTTGGAATTGATTAAAAGATTACGACTGCGAGATTTTATACCATCCGGGTAAATGCGAACGTGGTGGCCGACGCCTTAAGTAGAAAGGGTACGAGAGAAATTCTTCATGATTACCGCTCAAGAGGAGCTAATTACAGCAATGGCGAAACTGGAGTTGGAGGTGAAATTTCCGGAAGAGTGTGACGAAAAATTATTTCAGTTGAGGAATCGGTTTAAACTTTAGTGGATAAGGTTAAGGAAGTACAAATGCAGGACGAAGAATGTGGAGAAAATCAGGAAAAAAGAATATCTGGAGGTGATGAAGTGAAATTCAAAGTGGATAACCAAAGGAGTATTGAGATTCGAGAGAAGAATTTGGGTTCCACCAACATAAGAAGTTAAAGAGGAAAATTTTGAACGAGGCTCATAATTCTAGATATTTCGATTCATCCAGGCAGTACGAAAATGTACCAAGATCTCTGACAACAGCATTTTTGGTGGCTGAATATGAAGAGAGACGTTGCCGATTCTGTAGCCAAGTGTTTGACATGTCAAAAAGTTAAAGCAGAACATCAGAGGCCAAGTGGGCTATTACAACCGTTAGAAATTCCAGAATGGAAATGGGAGTACATCACCGTGGATTTTGTAAGTAGGTCTTCTGACGACTCAGAAAAGGTTTCGACGCAGTATGGGTTATCGTAGATCGACTAACAAAATGAGCACATTTTCTACCCGATCAAGATTAGATTCAACCTAGACCAGTTTGCGAAATTGTATGTGAAAAAGGTTGTTTCGAGGTACGGTGTTTCCAATATTTATTGTCTCAGATAGGGATCCGCGCTTCACATCGAACTTCTAGAAACGACTACAGGAATGCATGGGAACGCAGTTACGTATGAGTACGGCATATCATCCACAGACCGACGGACAGAGCGAAAGAACGATTCAAACATTGGAAGATATGTTACGAGCTTGCATTATGGACTTCAAAGGAAATTGGGACGATCATCTACCATTGGTGGAATTTGCATACAACAACAGTTACCACACAAGTATTGGCATGCCGCCTTCGAAGCGTTGTACGGCAGAAAGTGCAGAACTCCATTATGCTGGGATGAAGTTGGCGAACATCAATTGCTCGGACTAGAACTGGTACAACAGACCGCAGAAATCATCAAAGTGATCAGGGCAAGATTGATAGCAGCTCAGGATAGACAGAAGAAGTACGCCGATCAACATCGTAAGAATCGAGAGTTTGAGTCTGGTAGCTATGTTTTCTTGAAAGTATCTCCCTGAAAAGGGAAGATTCGTTTTGGTAAGAAGGGAAAACTGAACCCGAGGTTCATTGGACCCTTTGAACTGTTAAGAAAAGTTGGAGAGGTTGCGTATGAAGTAGCTTTACCTCCAGCGCTGGAACACATCCACAATATCTTCCATGTCTCGATATTACGACCATACAAACCCGACTACAAGCATGTCATAGAGTATGAACCCTTGCAAGTTGAAAAAGATTTGTCTTACGAAGAAGAGCCTGTTCAGATAGTTGACAGGAAAGAGCAAGTGTTACGAAATAAAATTATACCATCTGTTAAGGTGATCATGGAGCGAACCACAACGCTGAAGAAGTTGCATAGGAACTCGAAGATCAGATGAGGAGAAATTATCCACAACTGTTTACTTAATCTATGTGTAGTGATTATGGGGATAGAAAATCTTTGTAAGGGGGAGGAGAATGTAACGGGGGACGAATTAATTGAGTCGTGATTTTGGGGACGAAATCCAGTTAAGGGGGGAAAGATGTGACGAGCGAGAATTTTGTAATTTAATTTAAATATTTATTAGATTAAATAAATATTTTTTCGATGATTTGATTGTTAAATTAATTGATTAATTGATGAAATTATGGTAGATTAATTTAATTATATGTGTTACATTAATTAAATTAATGTGGAGAATTTTTATATTTCAATTATGTGTTTAATTGAATTTATTTGATTAAATACATTATTTAAATAAGTATAATGTTAAGTATAATGTTATTTCTAATTAATTTAATATTAATTAGAGATTTAATAATTTGTCATTATTAATATAGGAGAATTTTATTTATGTGACTATGTGATTTAAATGTAGTATTATTTCTATTTTATTTAATTGATTTAAATGAGATTATTTAGTTAATTTAAATATGTGACATGAACTATATTATAAGTAATTTATTAAAATAAACCAAAAGGAACCTCTTAAAGACTAACCAAATGGTGCCTTAAGGGGGGTTGGAGTCAGTTAACGTATTATGGGATTAACTGACATCCATTTTGATTCAGTTCTTTATTACATGTTTTTAGTTCATCAGTTTCTAAATACTAAACCAGAGAGAAAACTTGAGAGAAAAAGAGAGAGAATTGAGAGGAATTAAAGAAGTGAAGAAGGAAATCGTTTCATCTAATTGCATAATCTAGCACCAAACCAAAGGTAATTTCTTAAATTTAACCTTTAAATTATGTTTTCTTAATTTTTCTCCATGAATGTATCTTTTTGAGTTCTCTGTAAACCAAGTTCTATGGCTAAATTTTTATAAAATGATGATTAGATGTTTGAAAGCATGTATAAGCATATTTGGTATGACGTATATGTGATTTAGAGTAATTAAATCCATGAAATCATGTTTTAATTGAAGTTCTGAAGTTTACAGAGTAGTTAGTTACGAACATTGCTTAAATGTATGAAATTGATACTTGTTTTGCATGTTAATCGGTTAAATTGATGACTAATTATGTTTATGCATGTAAAAACGAAGAAAACAAGAGTTTAACGGATTAATTTGGTTAATAAACGAATTCACAGTGAGTAATTGTATTAATTGTATCAATATATAAATACAGAACATGAACAATAGATTTTGTCTTTAATTGGTTTGTTTAGGTTGTTTGTAATATTAAAATCACTATGTTTGTTATGGATTTTGATTTCATAACATATATGATGAATGGGTAGTAATTTAATCGGTTAATTGTGAAAACTTTGGCCAAATTTAGCATTTTTCTGTATTCTTCGCGAACTGCAGGAAGTGAGTTTCAGGTCCGCCGCCCCGGCGGTAGAAATGAAGTACATTTCCTGCCCCGGTAGTTGTCTCGCCCCGGCGGTAGAAATGTATTACATTTCCCACCCCGCCGGTAAGGTCGCCCTGGCGAGGATTTTGTGAAGAAACCCACCGCCCCGGTGGTGGAATAAAAAAAAAGAGTAAAAAGAAGATTGTAAAAATTTTATTCTTTCTTTGTGATCATGGTATGAAATCGTAGACATACCTAAAGCTTAGGCTAATGTATAAAATAAATACAAAAATATTGTAATGAGTGGTAAGTATATACCCATTGATTATCTAGTGTCAACTGAGTTATTAAAACGAAAACTTGGATGAGAATGAATCCTGAAGTGTTTATAATACTGTAACTAATTATTGTTACTGCTTTATAAACCGAATGTAATAGGTTGATTAAAGAGCGTGAGTCCTTAAACTTTATAGTCTACGCACGAGGGCAAGTATCTTATCCTTACTTTTACGTTTACGCAAGTTTTCTACCTTGATCTATTATTTCGTTGAAAGCAAGCTACCTAATACTACCTTGATTTTCAATTACGCAAGTTCCAAATTTCATTATCTTAGAATGCCAAGCTTCATAATGCCCATTACTTACCTGAGCAAGTTATTATTCCTATTCCATTCAATGTCATGGATTCAATGAGAAGTTCTAATTTCCTTTTTATAAAACTTCAGTTATACAGAATTTACTCAATTGTACCTTTTGCGAGATTTAGTCCTTGATTCTTGGATATTAATTACAATTTAATTGTATCTTGATTGACTAGCGAACCCTTATTGATTCGACTAGTCCATAGTTTGATGAGCGTTCTAAATTCTAGAAACCGTTATTGAAGTAAATCCAAACCAAACTTTCTTTGGTGCGGACTCCGATGTCAAACTAAGATGAACAACCCTTATACAGGGGATTTTATTTACGCGTTAGCGTTAAGATGTTGTTGCACATACATGGTACAAAGGGCTGATCCCCCTGAGTACGAGAAGTAAGGTCCATATAGTCTTATGACTGGTTAAAGGTTTAAGGTAGAAATACTGATAACCTGGGACATTAGTTCGTGGTCCTTAAGACCCTCATATGTTCTTTTGAATCTTGTCTTATATTCTCGACTCAAAAGCTGAATCTACCGATTATTCAACATCCATTGATTATTTCGCATGTTATTATTATTGTATTTGCTAGGCAATCATCGCTCACCCTTGCATAATAACATTACAGCTAAGGTTGAAAGAACTGATGAGCCATCCATTAGTAAGGGCAAAGGAAAAGCAAACAAGTGATGAAGACTTGTTATATTTGTTTAAATGATGTTTATGTAATAGACTTAAATATGTTTTCCGCATTGATGTTATGTTAAGGTTAGATGACCTGGGATTTATTTATGAATGATGTTGTAACCCTTTAATGGGAGATTCATATTTTAATTAATAGTATTTCCCATTATGATTGAATGGGTAGTTAGATGTGATGTGATGTATATGGATAGTGAAACACCAAATCCTGGGGGTGTCACACCCGCTCACCACTAGATATAGATCTAGGATTGTACGGGGTTAAACCATAATCAAAATAATCAACTCCCCCAATAAAACAATCAAAAAGGGGGGGTCAATATCCAAAAAATAAAACAATAAATTACACGGGGACATCATCGGGTGGTTAGGAGGAAATTACATTCATGATAAATCCTCTCTAACAACCCTTGTCCAAAGATTATACTCTAATGGACTGCGGAAACCTCAAAAGATTGGATCTTTACAATATAAATGAATTTAAGTCACAAAATTGATGCAATAATATATTAGATTTAAGCCAAATTTATGCACTTAACACAAAAAGATTGAAATCTTTCATCTTGGGGTGAGAGAGATATGCCTCCTTGAACTTTGAGTTGAGAGATCTTAATAATCTAGCTTTAAGTATGGTGAGATTTAATATATCTAGATTAATTCTAGTGTTTCTTTCTCTAAGATTCCTCCTCCAACTTCTCTCTAAATTCTCTAAAATTTTATCCTCTTTTTTTCTTAAAATCTGCTGAAAATTGCTTTATATAGGCTCCGGGCTTGGTCGCAGGTCCTACACCACAGCTGGCCGCAAGTCCCACATACGGCTGACCCAAGTGGGGCTGTTGTCCGATTTCACAATCAACAATTACGTGCAAGTATACACGATCACAAGTAATAAAGTGATAAGAAAGAGGTGTCGAACCCACAGAGATTATTATGCTTAATATTTCCAACTATCAATCGAAATTATGCCTATTCTATTAAACATTTCGCAAATTGAGTATTGATTGAAACTAATTAATTTAAATACTAACACCCATAACTATCACAAAGGTTGAAATTCGGATTTATTATGATTAAGACTACAATATCCCCAGTTGTTTATCATAAACCAATCTATCCATGTCTTCCAATTATTCACTTCAATGGAGTTTGTTAACAGAAATTCAATTGTATTTATAAAGCCCTTATCCAAGTGATCAAATAAAATCTATCTAATCCCATTACTCTACGATATTTCTATGCAAAGTTAAAGGATTAAATTCAATTGAGTTTCTAATTTCCAATTGTTACAATGCAGCAAAGAGATATCCTTATTCACTTCACCAATCTAATTATTCATCACATGCAAATAATTAAAAATACACGCTATCTTATCCAGTTCTAACCCTAGATTGCATCTCCTGAATTCATCTAAAGTAATCCGCTAATTGTCGGCCAACAATTAATCAATAAGCATAGAATAAAATAGACAACTCCCGTCAATTGAATAACTAGAATCCAATAAATAGTTAGTTCATAAATATAACTGGTTCAATCGTAGCCTTAACTAAGAATTTAGTTCATACTGGCAATAAAAACTAGAATACCAAAATAAGTCATCATAATTAATTACAAATCAGAGAATAAAGATTAAAAAAAACTCAATATAATCTCTAGCTCTCCAATCTGAATTCCTCATGATGCTTGACTTGTTCTCCAATCTCCTTGCTCAGCTCTGAAAGTTCAATCTCTGAATAAGTCTGTGTATGTTTTAATCCAAGTCTTGATCTTCTATTTATATCCTCCTTTAGTCCCTCAATCAGATTAATACCAAGAGTCCTATATCACTTCCACCTTTCCAAAGTAACAGCATTCCAGCAAAATCAGGATTACTTTCTGCCGCTTCCTCGCCCCGGCGAGAAGTTTCTCTTTAAGATCCTCGCCCCGGCGAGATTCCGCCCCGGCGAGAAGTAAAAGGCATAAGTTCTCACCCCGGCGAGAATGCCCTGCACCCATCCATTTTTGCTTCTTTTGATCCCGCAGCCAACCATGACCTACAAAAGCAATACAAACAAATAAAAAGCTACCAAAAACACTTAAAAACAAGTAAAGAGTAAACTAATAAATATATCAACTCGTAGGTTAAAACCTACTCATCAAATACCTCCAAACTCAAAACTTTGCTTGTCCTCAAGCAAAACACAAAACAAAGCAAAACCACAACTAAACTAGCTACTACATGAATGCAAATGCATGCCTCACCATACTCAAGCAATTAATCAATAGACATCATAAAAATCTGGCCTCAGAAATCAGTAACTACCAATTCAACAAAAGTTCAACCTCACACCATCCAAGAGCCAACCATTAGCAGCTATAAATCACTCTCAACCCTTCCACCAAGTATATAACATGTATCTAACCAATTAAGATATGAATTCAACTCCAAGTATCCACAATGCTCAAAAAGAGACAAATTTCACAGATTTTGCTTTTAAGCTCAACTTACTATTCACTTGTCTTCTCAGTTTTTCTCTTCTTTTTTTTTAAACGAGTGCGTCTTACGCTCCATCTCGTCATATATCTCGACTAGTACAATATTCATCTTTATTAGGCTATTCAGTGCCACCCGTGTAGTGAACTTTCAACCAACGACTCCCAAACTAGACGATTTTAGGGCGCTCAGTGTAAAGACATTTCCTAAGGGTATACTCATTCAAATGACACCGGCCACAAAGACAAACTTAGTAAAGACCTGCTCTTATCTGTCTATATTCATTAATTCATCATTTTCTTGCACTAAGACAGACATCGAAGCAGTATTTTTTTTTAAAAAAAAATTCATTCTTTTTAGATCCAACAAGTGATAACAGTCTATATCTCCATATGAGCACGTAATACACCAAAGAAGAATCAACTCCCAATTACTTCGATACATATTCATGAACAAGTAAAAACCAAGGGTCTCAAATAACCACAACTAAAATAGTTAAACTCCAGATTTAGCAATAAGTATCCATCCTATTAAACTATAGTAGAACTAATCAAATTTCATCATTGGCCATCCTTAAATGACTTCCATTAATGCATTGCTTGAATACCTCTAAATGCAATATCATATGATCCTATGCTACTAAATTTTTGGATTTTTTTGATTTTTGGATTTTTTTTTTCAAATAAATAATCAACGAGTAAAAACTAGGCTAACTAAAACTCATGCAACTAAAACTAAAGATGTTATGCAACTAAACATGCAAATATGCAATTACACCCCCCCCCCAAACTCAAACGAAAACAATGTCCTCATTATGTAAAAATAATTAAGATAGTTAAGAACAGAGGTCTTCCCTACCTGTTCAAGCAGTAGGCTCTAACTCATCATCGTCAGCTGGGGAAGGTGGTGGAAATACTGGCATTGGCTTGGCATCGGGAAAGTGAACATAATCCATCAACGGTTGCATATTAGAATACATGTTTGATATTGCTTGTGTACAACTTTGCTGATAAGCAAACATATGTTCATGTCCGATCCGCCAACCGCTGGTTTCTGCCCTCAATATATGGTCTTATGATGAGAATCCAATAAGACGCTGTAACTCACGAAATTGAAGGCTGAATTTGGATTTTCCTATGCCTGGTAGAAGTAGAAGGACCCTCCGAAGGACCCACTCCCTCATCATCATCAGACTCATGTGCTTCTTTAGCAGGAGGAGAATGCACTATGTAACCCATACCACGAGGATGTGACTCACGCGCCTTCCCATTCCTTATAGCATGCAATCAGACGGTGGTCCAAAACCAGCAATGGTTGCTGCAAAGCTTCCTCAGCTCCCCAACGAACTCCCGCACGAAGACACAATCCACATATCCGCGAAGGGTGTGGTAAACCGCCCCTGACTATGCAAAGTCCGTAAAGTGCGGCGAATCGACGCCTCAATCAGCTGACCCACATTGATCTCAATCCCCATCACAATAGCATATAACAATAAAGCTTTTTCCTTGGGTACATCACTCACATGTTGGGATGGCATAAGTTTCGCAGAGAGGAAAGCATACCAGACCTTCCCATAACGACTCAAGTCATTGCTATGGAACGAAACTGCTGCATGTGGCCCTCTGGATATCCCAAGTCGTCCCCGGTTTACACAAGTCAGTAACCACCTTCTCCAAATTGGGCCCCTCCTTAAGGAATCGAGTGTATCGGCAATGTATATCAGGCCTCAAGTTGTAATACTCATTGATCGTTTGGGCACTGAATGACACTGTCTTGCCCCGTATTGTAACCTCACATGGAGCTGCGTCCTCTGCATTAGCATAAAATTCTTTGACAATGGCTATACATGCAGGTTCCGGATGGGCAGTGAATGTCTCCCATCCCCTCTCTACTATCTGATGCATCATCTCACCATCAACCACCTCATCAGGCGTGAGACCGCGCTCGGGGGTTAGAGCTTTACCCGATGTATATGATTCATACCTATTAGCCGCCTTTACACTGACAAACTTTCTTCGATCAAAGTGCCTGGATGGAGTAGACGATGATCCCTCACCACGATGCCTCTTTGGAGTCATAATTGATCTCTTGACAAATAACCCAAACACTACAATCTGCTACGCAATAACAACTCCCCCCAAACTCCAAACTTTTCTAACTTCGAAGTGATAGAAGCAACAGTCCAATGGAATAGATATGAGGAGCAAACCCTAGAATACTTGCAATGCAATGATAAAGCAAATAAAAATCTTGAAAACCACAGAGTATTCCTTCTATTAAATGAGAGATGGATTAGAAAGAGGTTGGGGTTTATTTTTAAAGTAGAATGATTTAGGGTTTATGTATGAATCCAAATATGAAAAGAAATTGGAAGGAAATTAGAAGAGAAATTGGATAGATTTGGGTTTGGGTTGGTATTAGAGAGGTAGAAATAGTGTTTTGGAGAAGTTACATGGGAGTGGGAAATTGTAAAACTCAAATTAGAATCAGAATTTAAAAACTAAAACCGCGATTCTCGCCGGGGCGAGAAAGATAGGCTTATGAACCTCGCCGGGGCGAGAATGAATAGAGAGAAGTTGGGGCTGGGGCGAGAAAAATCCAGGCTGGGGCGCAGTTTAACAGAGAGGTTCTCGCCGGGGCGAGAAACCTCAGTACAAGTTTCCTCGCCGGGGCGAGAATCCACAGACTTTAAAAAAAAAAATTTCGCTTTTCCTACTGAATCCTCTTGTCTTCTCTTGTACCATCCTAATGAACATGTTTCCTCCTTCTAAAGCATTCCCATAGACTTCATCCCTATTCCAGTGAATAACAGCATAAATGAGACCCAATCACGGAAGATTAAAGAATAAACAAAAACAACTTAAACTACTCCTATCAACAAAAACAAACTAATACTATACTAAATCTATGAAAGCAATAAAATATCATGATTGGGTTGCCTCCCATCAAGCGCTTGGTTTATAGTCGTCAGCACGACTTTCTCAGCGGTATTAGGCTTCAACTTGCTCGGGAGCAGAGAGGTGAATCACTGATACTTGTCGATCCACATTGCCTCCCCAATAATGTTTTAGTCGCTGACCGTTGACTTTGAATGTGCGCTTTGAATCCGGTTCTTTGACTTCAATTGCCCCGTGAGAACCTACAGCAGTGATAATGAAAGGGCCTGACCATCTAGACTTCAGCTTTCCAAGAAATAAACGCAGTCTGGAGTTGAATAATAGCACAGCTTGTCCCGACTCGAACTTCCAATCCACTATCCGTTTGTCATGCCACCTTTTGACTTTCTCTTTGTACAACTTAGCATTCTCATAGGCATGATGACGAAACTCCTCCATCTCGTTCAATTGAAAGCAACCGTTTCTCCCCAACTGCTTGGAGATCAAAGTTCAATTTCTGAATCGCCCAATAGGCCTTGTGCTTCAAGTTCGACCGGTAAATGACAGGCTTTTGCATAGACCATTCGATACGGCGACATTCCAATTGGATTCTTATAAGCAGTGCGATATGCCCATAAAGCATCGTACTAATTTCAACGCCCAGTCCTTACGAGTCGGGTTTACCACTTTCTCCAGAATTTGCTTAATTTCGCAATTCGACACTTCTGCTTGACCATTCGTTTTGGGGGTGATAAGCCGTAGCAATCCGGTGTTTGACTCCGTACTTAGCTAACAACTTAGTGAATTGCTTGTTACAAAAATGAGTACATTCGTCCACTAATTATGGGCTCTGGGTGTATACCGAATCTAGTAAAAATATTCTTGTGCAGGAACCGTAGAACCCACTTTGGCATCATTGGTGGGTAATGCAAGTGCTTTCGAACCCATTTTGACACGTAACTCTACCGCCAAAAGTATGTACTGATTATTGAATGATGACGAAAACGGCCCCATAAAGTCAATACCCCACACATCAAATAGTTCAACTTCAAGAATAATGTTGAGGGGCATTTCATGCCGCTTCGAAAATATTTCCAACCCTTTGACATCTATCGCACTTAAGCACAAAAAGATGGGCGTCCTTGAACATCGAAGGCCAGAAAAATCCCGACTGTAGCACCTTTGCTGCAGTTCTTTCTCCTCCATAATGGCCTCCATAATCTGACGCATGACAATGAGTCAAAATACTCTCCATTTCTTCTTGTGGCACACAACGTCGAATCATTTGATCCGCGCAAGTTTTGAAGAGGAATGACTCATCCCAAAAGTACTGTTTGACACAATAGAGAAATTTCTTTCTTTGCTAAAAAGTGAAATCTTGCGGAAGAACATTACTGACTAGGGAAATTCACATAATCAGCATACCAAGGGACCTTCGGTGTTGATACCAAACAATTGTTCATCTGGAAACGATTCATTGATTACCACATCATTTCTTTTTTTCTGCATGTCGGCATTCTCTTAACCTTGAAAGATGATCAGCCACTTGATTCTCCGTACCTTTCCTATCTCGGAATCTCCAAGTCAAATTCTTGCAACAAGAGGACCCATCGAATCAACCTAGGTTTGGCATCTTTCTTTGCAATCAAGTTATTTGATAGCTGCATGATCAGATGTAGACAATCACATTGGTTCCAATCAAATATGCTCGAAACTTGTCGAAGACAAATACTACTACTGCAAGCAACTCTTTCTCTGTAGTAGTGTAATTCAATTGAGCCTCGGTAAGTGTCTTACTTGAGTAGTAGATGGTGTGAAAAATCTTGTCCCTTCGCTTGACCTAAACACAGCTCCCCACTGCATAATCACTTGCGTCACACATCAACTCAAAAGGTAAAGTCCAATCAGGTGCAACTATGACCGGGGCGGTGATTAAACTTCTTTTTTCAACACTTTTAAAGGCTTCAATGCAAGCTTGATCCATCTTAAAGGGAACATCTTTCTCAAGGAGTGAACACAATGGTTTTGAAATTTTTGAAAAAATCTTTGATGAAACGACGATAAAATCCTGCATGTCCGAGAAAACTTCTAACACCTTTCACAGATGTCGGTGGAGGAGGTAACTTTTCAATAGTTTCGATCTTCGCTCTATCCACCTCTAAACCTGCTTCGGACACTTTATGCCCCAGAATAATACCTTCTTGCACCATAAAAGTGGCATTTTTTTCCTAGTTAAGAACTAGATTTGTCTCCACACAATGCTTCAGCACTAAGATGCGATTGCTAATGCACAAATCAAAACTGTCACCGAATACCGAAAAGTCATCCATAAATACCTCCAAATTCTTCTCAACCATATCTGAGAAGATAGCCATCATGCATCGCTGGAATGTAGCTGATGCATTACATAACCCGAAAGACATTCTCCGGAATGCGAACGTTCCATAAGGGCATGTGAAAAGTCGTTTTCTCCTGGTCCTTCGGAGCTATGACTATCTGGTTATATACTGAATAACCGTCAAGAAGGCAATAGAACTGATGACCGGACAACCTATCCAACATCTGGTCAATAAATGGCAGTGCAAAGTGATCCTTGCGCGTAGCTTTATTCAACTTGCGGTAATCCATACACACTCGCCAACCTGTAACTGTTCTTAGTAGGAATGATTTCATTTTTCTCATTTTCAATCACTGTCATTCCTCCCTTTTTAGGCACATATTGTATGGGACTTACCCAAAGAACTGTCCGAGATCGGATAGATAATACCGGCATCTAACCACTTGATGATTTCCTTCTTCACTACGTCCTTCATGATCGGATTCAATCTTCTCTGTTGCTCAATCACCGGTTTTGCTCCTTCTTCAAGCAGAATTTTATGCAATTCAAAACGACGGACTGATTCCCTTGATGTCTGCTATTGTCCACCCAATTGCTGTTTTATACTCACGCAAAACCCTTAATAGTTTTTCTTCTTGAGATTCATTCAAATGTGCAGAAACTATTACTGTAGTGTATCCGAGTCTCCTAAATAAGCATACCGTAAATGAGATGGAAGGGGTTTGAGTTCAAGTATAGGTGGCTCTTCCACTGACGGATTGGACCTCTTTTCTCCTTCGTTTGGCCCGGTCAAGTGCATCAAATTGCCTACTAAAATTTTTCGAGGAATAGGTAATGAGTCTAAAATATTGGCATAATCCCACTCATCACAATCATCAAAAGTGTCTATCCCAACCAGGGCAACTTCTAATGGATCTTCACAATAACTTGCACTGGTTTGTTCATTCAAGCTTTCATCAAGCAGGTCTATCCGTAAGCATTCCTCGCCCTCCTTAGGGAAATTTCATCGACTTAAACACATTAAAGGTGACTTCCTGATCTTGAACTCTCATTGTTAATTCACCTTTTTGTACATCTATCAACGTTCTCTCCCCTGTTGCTAAGAAACGAACGACCTAGAATGATGGGGATCTCCTTATCCTCTTCGTAATCCAAAACAATGAAATCAGCCGGGAAGATGAATTTAATTGACTTTAACCAAAATTATCTTCCACAATACCCCTTGGATATGTCACTGATCTGTCTGCCAACTGCAAGCTGATGTTTGTCGATTTTTGGTGCCTTTAGCCCAAGCTGAGTGTAAACTGATAACGGCATTAAATTGATGCTAGCTCCTAAGTCACACAATGCCCTTCCAGAGAACTGGTTACCAATTACACATGGAACATTGAAGCTTCCTGGATCCTTTAATTTGGGTGGCAATTTGTTCTGCAAAATTGCACTGCATTCCTCGGTTAAGGCCACCATCTCGAAATCACCCAATTTTCTCTTCTTTGACAAAACCTCCTTTATGAATTTTGCATAACCTGGGCATCTGTTCCAGGGCTTCTACAAATGGTATGTTAATGTGCAGTTTCTTGAAAACATCTAAGAATCTTGAGAATTGCTTATCTAACTTAGCTTTCTGCAATCTTTGAGGGAATGGTATGGGATGCACTACACGATCTGACTTGAGTTCCTTTAACTTTGCCTTCCAAACCTGTATCCTTCACCTTTTTTGCTTCGTTCACCTTACTTTTCACTGGAGCTTCCTCATATTCATTCTCCACAACTGTTTCTGGTTTAGCATTTCCTTTAACCGTTATCAGGCAGCTCTTTTCCACTCCTTAAAGTGACAACCTTGGAATGTTCTTTTCCATCCGTTCTTGGGTTAATCTCTGTATCGCTTGGAAGTGCTCCTTGTGGTCGATTGTTCAAGACATGGGCCAACTGCCCCAGCTGATTTTCCAAGTTCCTAATTGACAACTGCCTGGCTTTTCACATTCAAAATCTACCTGAGTTAACAACTTATCTTGATCATTCATTCTTTTCTCAGATGCTGTGAATGAATCTTGCCAACGAGTCTTCTAAACTCGGTTTTCTTTCTGCATGTTGTGGAGCTTGGTTTCTGAAAACCTGGGGGATTCTGTGATCTTGGAGCTGGATTTTGAGTCTGGGTGTTATTGCTCCAAGAGAAACTCGGATGATTCTTCCACCCCGAATTATAAGCATTCTGATATGGCTGTTGCGGTCTATTATAACTCCCTAAATACTGTACCGATTCGGGATTAATGGCACAATACTTCGTCGGGTGTGCACCTGCACATAGCTCACACACTTAGGCTACTTCCTGGACTTTCGATTCTGCTAAAGCTTTAATCTTCTTAGACATGGCTGCCATGTGAGCTATTAGTTCCGTGACAGCATCTACTTCCAAAACTTCAGCTACCTTTTGTTGATTCATTCTGGAAGTAGGCCATTGATAGTTATTTGTAGCCATAGTCTCTAACAAAGTGAAAGCTTCCTCAAAATTTTTATCCATAAGTGCCCCTCCCGCAGCTGCATCAATGCATGTTCGAGTGTCATTATTCAACCCATTGTAGAATGTCTGAACTTGTAGCCACTTGGGTAGCCCATGATGTGGACATTTCCTCAATAACTCCTTGAACCTTTCCCAAGCCTCGTATAGTGACTCTCCATGCTGTTGCCCAAATGTAGAAATCTCGTTTCTCAACTTAGCCGACTTAGCTGGTGGGAAGAATTTCGCTAGGAATTTCTGAGCTAGATCATCCCAAGTTGTGATGGACCCTGGCGGAAGTGAGTGCAACCAGCTCTTTGCTTTATCTCTTAGTGTAAACGGAAATAGACATAATCTCACTGCATCATCTGTCACATTGGGATATTTGAAGGTATCACAAATCTCCAAGAAACTAACCAAGTGTTCATTTGGATCATCGTTAGATAAACCCCCAAACTGTACCGCATTCTGAAGCATATGAATTGTTCCCGGCTTGATTTCGAAGGAATTAGCGGTGATGCCCGGTCTCGTGATGCTCGATTTGATCTCGTCTATCTTAGGCATAGCATATTCCCTCAATAATTTCTGCTCTTCGTTAGCCATTTTCTCTTTCTCAAGTGTCTCCTGACAGAATTTTCTCAACTGATGAAGCTTGTTCTCAAGATTATCCTCACACTGCACGAGTTCCGAATGTTTTGATCGCATTTGCATAAACGAATCAAAAGACACCTGAAACAAGAAAAACAAAAGAAAAATAAGTTTGCCAAATTAGAACAGACTTAATTAAATTGTTATTGAAAATTATAAACACAAATAATCCCCGGCAACGGCGCCAAAAACTTGTTGTCCGATTTCACAATAAACAATTACGTGCAAGTATACATGATCAACAAGTAATAAAGTGATAAAAAAGAGTGTCGAACCCACAGAGATTATTATGCTTAATATTTCCAACTGTTAATCGTAATTATGCCTATTCTATTAAACATTCGCAAATTGAGTATTGATTGAAACTAATTAATTTAAATACTAACACCCACAACTATCACAAAGGTTGAAATTCAGATTATTACGATTAAGACTACAATATCCCCAGTTGTTTATCATAAACCAATCTATCTATGTCTTCCAATTATTCACTTCAATGGAGTTGTTAACAGAAATTCAATTGTATTTATAAGCCCTTTTCCAAGTGATCAAATAAATTTATCTAATCCCATTACTCTACGATATTCCTATGCAAAGTTAAAGGATTAAATTCATTGAGTTCCAATTTCCAATTGTTACATGCAGCAAAGAGATATCCCTATTCACTTCACTAATCTAATTATTCATCACATGCAAATAAGTAAAAAGACACGCTATCTTATCCAGTTCTAACCCTAGATTGCATCTCCCGAATTCATCTAAAGTTAATTCGCTAATTGTCGGCCAACACTTAATCAAACAAGCATAGAATAAAATAGACAACTCCCGTCAATTGAATAACTAGAATCCAATAAATAGTTAGTTCATAAATATAACTGGTTCAATCATAGCCTTAACTAAGAATTTAGTTCATACTGGCAATAAAAACTAGAATACCAAAATAAGTCATCATAATTAATTACAAATCAGAGAATAAAGATCAAAAGAAAACTCAATATAATCTCTAGCTCTCCAATCTGAATTCCTCGTGATGCTTGTCTTGTTCTCCAATCTACTTGCTCAGCTATGAAAGTTCAATCTCTGAATAAGTCTATGTATGTTTTTATACACGTCTTGATCTTCTATTTATATCCTCCTTTCGTACCTCAATCAGATTTATAGCAAGAGTCCTAGATCACTTCCACCTTTCCAAAGTAACAGCATTCCAGCAAAATCAGGATTGCTTTCTGCCGCTTCCTCGTCCCGGCGAGAAGTTTCTCTTTAAGATCCTTGCCCCGGCGAGATTTCGCCTCGGTGAGAAGTACAAGGCATAAGTTCTCGCCCCGGCGAGAATGCCCTGCACCCAGCCATTTTTGCTTCTTTTGATCCCGCAGCCAACCATGACCTACAAAAGGCAATACAAACAAATAAAAAGCTACCAAAAACACTTAAAACAAGTAAAGAGTAAGCCAATAAACATATCAACTCGTAGGTTAAAACCTACTCATCAGGGGCCCACCCGTCTTGGTTTTCATGTCACTTCGTCAGTTTTTCATGTCGTGCACTGAAATGTTCGTAACTTTCAATCTGGGAAGAGTTGCGAGACGTGCCATACAATTCTGGAAAGCTCCTTCCGAGAGCTACATAAGGACATAAAGTTTGGCCAATTCTCGATCCAAAAAAATAAAGCAAAATGCAGAAATGCATCTTTCTATAGATGTCAGCGAGTAAACCGTCATGCCTTGAGTAGTTCGTCGCTCGGTGGTTGTCATGATAACTTTATATGTTCAATTTGAGTCTTATACTCCTTTGCTCGAATGTCCTATCGACAGGTTGAAATGACGTTTTTGCCCTCCTGCCATGGTTAGATAACAAAAGCATAATTTCGAGAGTCTACAGATGCCCTTCTTTGTCATGTTTATGCAATGCAATGAAATGAACATGACAAAGATATAGACACCCATTGCATGACAAGATATATCGATTGACGCGACTAATGTATTGATGATGTAAGATAAATATAACCTAATACTGAAATGTAAAATATTATAAAATAAAGCAACCAGAGAAATATGAATCTCATTATCAAGTTATTCTTCTGGGGATAATTGTTGTTTTCAAGGCCATCGTCGGGTATCATCTCCGATGCCTTCGTTGGGTATCGTCTCCAACGGACATATCACCAGGTATCGTCTCTGAAGCTATCGCTGGGTATCATCTCCAATAGTCATATCACCAGCTACAGTCTTCGATGTTATCACTAGGTATCGTCTCCAACGGATATATCCACCGAGTATCATCTCCGATGCCATCGTTGGGTATTGCCCCCAACAGACATAGCACCGGGTATCTTCTTCGATGCCATTATTGGGTATCGTCTCCAACAGATATATTCACTAGGTATCGTCTCTGATGCCATCGCTCGGTATCGTCTCCAAGTCATATCACCAGGTATCATTTCTGATGCGATCGCTGGGTATCGTCTCTAACGGACTTATCACCGGGTGTCGTCTCAGATGCCCATTGCTGGGTAATCGTCTCCAATGGACATATCACTGGGTATCGTCTCCGATGCCATCACTGGGAATCATCTTCGAATGGTCATATCACTGGGTATCGTCCCCGATGTCATCACTAGGTGTCTGTCCCCAACGGACTTATCACCGGGTATCATCTCTGATGTCATCGCTGGGTATCGTCTTCAACGGTCATATCACTCGGTATCGTCTTCGATGCCATCATTGGGTATCGTCTCCAATGGTCATATCACCGAGTATCGTCTCCGATGCCATCATTGGGTATCAACTCCAACAGACTTATCACTAGGTATCGTCTCCGGTGCCATCGTTGGGTATCATCTCCAATGGACATATCACCGGGTATCATCTCCGATGCCATCGATGGGTATCATCTCCAACTGTAATGTCACTAGGTATCATCTCCGATGCCATCGCTGGGTATCATCTCCAACTGACATATCACCGGGTACCGTCTCTGATGCCATCGTTGGGTATCGTCTTCAACGACATATCACCGGGTATCGTCTCTAATGCCAGTGTTGGGTATCGTCTCCAACGGACTTATCACCAAAAAGAGAACACCCTTTCTCCACTATTTGACCGTTTTTTCGTCATTTTTGACCTGTTTTCATTTGTTTTTCTTATTTTCAGACTTCCAGAACTCTCGTCATCAGATTTTAGATTCTCGTAAACATAATTTCTCACAAATGATGTTTTATGCTTCAAAAGTGTGTTTTTCTTTGCAAGTACACATATTCAGACCAAGAAGGAACGTTTCGACCTCAAGTGTACCAAAACGGGTGGAGTAGGACCCCAGGCTTGGCCACAGGTGCACCTGCGGTTGGTCGCAGGTACAACTGCGGCTGGCCGTAGTGATTATACCCACTCGGCCCCCTTTCCTCTCTCATTCTTTTTGGCTTTCTTTGGCTATTCTTCTTAAATTCTTCAAGATTCTAGCATATATTCTCGTTCATTCCGCTTTGTGGGGTTTGATTCTGTCGGATCCGACTCTGTACGTTCGTTCATTACATTGTAGGTAACGTATTCGTATAACATTTGCATGTTTTTAATTTTGCTTCATTACATTATGAATATTAGTAAGGTAAAACACAATGTACACATAACGTATGCTCAAATGACGTGATAAAAATATTCTAACTTGATATATGCACGTAGTCGATTATGCTAGACACATAGATGTAAAAATTTCCATGATCTGAGATCATTTTTTAATCGCTCATTTTTGATAAAATTATATGTTTTAATGTTGGAATTTACCTTATATGAATCTTTCTAATTTTTGGATATTTTTTACCACTATTGCATGACTTTATTTTATTCTTATCAGTATTTTAATCATATCGTATCGTGAACTATGCATGTTTCTTGTGTTGTGCTTTGGACGCCTAAAACGGGCTTATATGCAAGCCATTGTGCATGTGGATAGTTCATATTATAGGGAAGACTCTAGCAAAAAATTTCGTAGGTCGTATGACTGGACATATATGCATATTTTATATCATATCTATGTATAGAAAAAATATAGACTTGTCCTAGTGCACGTGCAGACCATGCATGATGCGATGACTAATATGTTCGTGCCCCAAGAATTCCTTCTTTTTAGTATCCTCTAGGTTAATGCATATGATATTTGAAATATATAGGATGAAATAGGAGCGTACCTTACTTCGTGCCGTTGATCTTTGTTTAGTTATGGATCCGACCATGCCGAGTAGCTCTATGCATCATCGTGCTTCTTTCGGGATTCGTCCTCATAGGACGACTTCGTCAGCCCCGTCCCCCCGTGTCACACGACAGGCTCGACGGCTGACAAAGTCCTACATTCATCCCATTCGCGTTGATCCCGGCGATGCTGCCGACCTTGGTTAATGATCTTCCTGCTCGTGGTCGGACACTTCTCGGCACCTGGGTGGTCGTACCCCGATCTCATAGGTTTCAATTTGAGCCGTCATCCATCAGTGTACTTGTGCCGGCAATGAGGTATAAGAGAACTTGAGTTATTTTTCTTGATCCTCCCCTTTCAGGTGGCAGTCCATCTTATCTTTTACGTATCACAAGTCCTGGAGTTTACACAGCCTCGGGGCAACTAGTTTAGTGTCTACTCTCTTTATCACACCCTCTATGCTGACTACCGAGCGTGGGTCAATTCTTGGAACTTTGAGTAGTTCTTTACCATAGCTCCTGTAACGGTCGTATTAATTATGTTGTGATTCTGGGGACAGAATCCTTTTAAGGAGGGAAGGATGTAACGAATGTAATTTTTGTGAATAAATAAAATGTAACGAATGTAATTTTTTGTGAATAAATAAAATATTTATTGAGTTAAATAAATATTTTGTTAATTCATTTATTGAGTAAAAATAAATAATTGATAAAGGTATTGTGGAGTAATTCATTTTAAGTGTAATTATGTTAATTGTTATTTGAATGTAATTTGATGTGTCTATTCTAATTTAATTTAATAATTAAAATTAGATGAATAAAATGATTTATTTGAATAAAGGTTATAATTAAATTAGTAAGGTTTAATTGGATTTATTTAATAATAGATTTAATTAAATTGAAAGTATGACAAGTGTGACAATTAAACTATATAGTATAATGAGTTATTAAAATAAATGGAAAAGGGTTAATTTTAGTAAAACCAAACAAGGCCTTGTGACCCTTGGTTGGTAAAAATGGATTATTTTACTTTGGTTGTGACCAAACAATTCCATTTTTCTTATTTTGAGTTTGCCAAACATGGCCTAACTCTTGGCTTTTGCAACTGACGAATTACAAACAACTTACGTTAAAAAAAAACTTACATGTTGTTCTAAGTCTAAGGAAGAAGAACAGAGTTTAGCAGAGAGAATAGAAAAGAAAGAAAAAAAAAACTTGGAGAGGAAGAGTGCTGAGAATTGTGAAAGAGAAGGAAGAGGATTACTAGCTAAGGAATCGTATTGGTTAAGCTTGAAGGTATAATTTCTTTTGAAATTATGTTAGAAGTTTTATTCTTCACTGTTATTTCTCTATATATGAATTTATTTGCTCAAAGCATGAATTACTTGGTTGTAATTATTAATATGCTTATACTAGTGATTATATGTTGTTTATAATCAGTTTTAATTGAATTAATCCATGAAAACATGTTTTAAAGTAGAGTTTTGCTTTTACAGAGTTTTATTTCATGTATGGCTTATATGTATAAAAATTGATGTTCAATTTGATTATTAATCGGTAAATTGACTTTTGATTGTGTTAATATGATGAAAAACAAAAAAAAATGCAAGTGGAATGGATTAAAATAGTTTAGAGATGAATTCACAGTGTTTAATTTTATCAAATAGGCCAAAATATGAATATTTTATTTTAACAGTGAATTTTTGGATTTTAATTGGTTGATTATGTGTTTTATAATAGTTAGAATTGTTAGAAACATGTTGGATAGCTGCTTTACATCATGTTTGACGTCTGAGTATGCTTATTTTATGAATCGGATGATAGAATTTGGAAAATTTGGTCTGAGTTTCGCTGATTCGCGAACTGTGGGAGATGGCAGTCGAGTTCCTTGCCCCGACGGTGGAAATGAACTGCATTTTCTCGCTCCGGCACGAGCTCGCCCCGGCGAGATAAATGAACTGAGTTTTCTCGCCCCGGCGAGAAAATTGTAAAGAAAATTCTCGCCCCAGCGAGCTCATTGCAGGAAAAGTTATTTTTTTTCTTTTCTTGGTAGTTACGATATGTCACTCTATGCATGCTTAAAACTTAGACTAAAGTATAAAATGATTAATGAGATACCATGATGGTTGATAAGCAAATACTTATTGATTATCAAATGACAATCGAGATGTTTTAATGAAATTGGATAAAACGAATTTTAAAGTGCTTAGTATACTGTAACTAATTATTGTTACCGCTTTATAAACGAAATGTATAGGTTGATTAAAGAGCGTGAACTTTAATTTATAATCTACGCACGAGGTAAGTTTTCTACCCTTAATCTTTTTATTCCATTGAAAGCAGTTTCTTACTTTCCTTTCATTGAGCAAGCTTATTAACCTTAGCTTATCATTGTTCAAGCAAGGTTGTTACAATGACGAATGCTTATGTTATATTCTAGTCATTTATTATCCAGACATGAATTTTTATTCAAACTTCAAAACATAAATCTTGTTGTATGATTCTATTGTTAAATCAAATGCTTTAATGACTAGCAAATTCCTTATTGATTCAGCTAGTCCATAGTATTGATGAGCATTCCAAAGATTTAGAATATCTTGAATTATTCCAAACCAAGTTTCTTTTGGTAGGGAATCTGAAGTTAAACTGAGATGAAGAACCCTAATATAGGGGATTAAACTACGTAGTAGCGTTTAAAATGTTTGTGCACAATACATTGTACGAAGGGCTGATCCCCCGGAGTACGAGATGGATAGTCCATAGTCTATAAGACTGTTAAAGGTTACAGTAGTGATACTTGATAAACTAGGACATAGGGTTCAAGGTCCTTGTGGGGGGGACCCTTGAGATATATTATTGATCTTAAAATCTGATGTTCAATTCCTTTAGCCAAGTTTTCTATCGAGCTTTCCCAGTCTTTTGAATTGCTATTGATTGATTTTTATATAAGCTATTATTCCTAAGCTAAAATCCCACTCCGTTGAATTTATTCAATTGTTATCGTTATCATACTTTTGTGGCAAATTGGTTTGCTTCGACCCTTGCATTAAACATTTGCGAGTTAAGACTAGAGAAATCAGGATGAGCCGTCCACTAAGTAAGGGCAAAGGCAAGTTGCAGAAGTTAGCGTGAGCGAGTTGTGCTTGTTATCTGTTTGGTGAATTTATGTAATAAGACTTGTATAAAAATTTTAATGTTTTAATTCTGCTTAACGATGTAATAAAGGTTAGATGACCTGGGATATGTTTACTTAAAGATTTAAGTTGTAAACACCCTTATTGTGGGAAGATAATTTATTCAGTTTAATTATTTATTATCTTTTATCATGAAGTAGATTAGTTTTCTGAAATGTATGTTATAGTGAAACACCAAATCTGAGGAATTGAGAGTACCTGGATTTTGGGGGTGGTCACTGAGCTCCTCGGTCGCTGCCCGTGAGGCTATCTTCGCGCTTTATCCGAGAGATGGTTTCACCAAGAGCGGTCTCATCCACTATATTGGACTGTGAGGTGATGAATAATTGCATATGGATTAGCAGTACATTATAGGGCATGGAGTTTACAAGGGTTCGAGTGCCTTTAGAGGCCGATATTTCCCCCCAGTGGTTTTGTTCGTGCATTGTTAGGATTTTCTCTGCGGGATAGGGTCTTTAAGGGCCCGTAGTATCTGTTCCGGTGCTTTGGGATCTGATGCCCTCAGAGGGATCTTGTCTTAGTCATTTCTTGCTTATTTGGTGGAGCAAGACCGACTTTTGCGGTGCCCTTTCTTGACTATTATGAGGGGTTATATTTTCTTGCGGAACAACTCTTCATACAGTTGATTTCAGCATAGTGGGAGCTCTTCGAGACGATGATCGCATCGGGAAACTATGATTGGGGGTCGTTTACATTTGCATTTTTCCTCCTCGACATGCATCTTCGTTCGGAGGGTCAGACTGTTGCCTGGCTTAGGCTTTTACCCATTCCTCTTGGTAAGCTTCCTTTTTGATTTTCTATACGTTTTTCGTTTTATTCTGCTTTCGTTATTTTGTACTTTTGTAATTGTTGTCGGTATTTTAGTTTTGGGGATTACGTGAGACTTCCATGTCTTCGGCCCGTTACTACTCTAGGTCTGGACATTTATTCCTCAGGAGGTCGTTCTGGTGGCATCAGACTACTTTTATAGGAGGTCCCTGTCTCTGACAGTTTTGATCGATTACCGTCTTCAACTAGAGTTGATTACTACCACTGGATGTGACTTGGGTTCCATATACATTTGAAGCATCTGACAGTTGGATTTAAGGATGGCTTCCCGAGCGGTCCAGAGTTTTACACTGTCCACCTATCGAGTTCCTTTGTTATCGTACAGAGGTTGAGAACTTTACCTCGGGGAGCGATCATTTAGATGTGTCTCTAGGGAGATCCATATCCCCTTTCAATTCCTCTGCCTCGGAGATTCTTAGCCTTGTTAAACGTGCCGATTTTAGAGATTCCCCTTGGAGGCCATGGATGGCTTCTTGTTATCTGATGGGCCCAGTATCCTCAGAGGGCTTTTACTACTTGGTGGAGGCCTTGGACTAGTTGGTGCACTGACCGGGGCTACTCATTTCTTGGGAGTATCTTGGTATACCTGTTAGGTTTGTTATAATACACAAGCATGCAATCAAAAGTACATAAATTGTGCGGTAGCTGCGATAAAATCAGATTTTTAAAATTTTTAATACAAAAACATCACTATGATCTTTCCTTGTGTTCCAATTATCGAATAAACCGAAAAAGATAGAGATAGAGAATTATACCCTCGTGAATATTCAAAGCTTCCGTCGGGTTTACATGGTTCCACTTCTAATTCCGTCGCGTTCTCCGTGAATTTCCACCGATTAAATTCCTTTGCTTAATCAACCTTAGCCACCCAAAGTGTTTGGCCTTCTACAGTGTGATCCACTAAGGAATAATAATTGGTCAAAATGATGGGTGTTGGCAAAACTCTAGATTTCTATCTCTATAGAAATTGGAAATACTTCCATTAATCTTATGCAAGAAGTATGTAACCCTAGTCTTATGATAAGAAGCTTCTCTTATTTACAGATATCGGAAAAAATCCCTGTTCCTAAACTATTTAGGATTAGCAGTTTCTATTCTAATTAAACTCCTTCCTAATTAAAATTAACCTCCTAAGCTAATTAGGAATTCATAGAGAGAGTACTTGTATTAATTAATTCTCAATCCCCGATTAGGAAGTAAATAATTGTAATAGTAGTAATAATAATAAGACTCCTTCTTTATTTAATTTCTATTTAATATTTTTAAAATATTAAACTATTTAATTTATTTCATTCTCCATAGATTAAATTAAATACACATTAACTTAATTATTACAATTATGGCAATTACTTCTTAAACAAATATTTTTCTTTTGCGGTGTGTGACCCTTTAGGTTCTCCATGTTAAACCAGTTGTGTATAATATCAATTTAGAACTAATTCTAACTTAATTTAAATAAATTAAACTATTTGATTCATTTTAAATAAATACACATTTATTCTACTATAAGGGTAAGCCCCCTTAGCGATCAACGACTTTCCAGATAATATAGATTTCAAACATTAATCACAAAAGAACTTTTCAGTGACTAGTTACCGTACTATTCTATCCGTCTACCATACAATGTCCCAATTAAATATAAGACATGATGATTTACTGTCAAGTCTTATTTTATTTAATTATATGTATTTTGATTCCCAAAAATGCACAACTCTAAATAATACAAATTAGAAAACTCCTTTTCTAATTTCATTCTGCCTTGGCCAAGGACTACTGAGTTGTCATTTATCGAATCACACTAGGACATTCAAATCTTTTACTTGATTGTGGTAGATTCTTTGTTGATCATTCACCTCTCTCCATGTACAACTTATTAAACCCAATCATACCCTTTGAATTATACCCTAAAGGTTCTTAAGGAACATGTCAAAGTATAACTTATAATTCACAAGATATTATGATGTTATTAAAGTCCAGGAATCACGTGTACTACTATCACTAGAGGAATTCCTATTGACATGCGAGTAGAAACTCCATTTGGTATTCCTTAGCGAGCCACGTTCAGTGAACGTATTCTCCAATAAGCACCTACAGACTTGCTTTTAGATGTCTCCACACAAATAATTATGAGATCAATCATCCTCTTCCTCAAGAGCAACAAACGTATGGACTAATCTATCCGGATTCCACTAATCCCATTTTTAGTAATCCAATGATTAGGAACAATTTTAGTTTGTGAGCCATCTAGAATTTAGATCTCATTAACATGATCACCCATCATGATTGCTAAAAAACATTGCTCAGAACTATGGGTTAATCACATTTAATATAACAGCACCATGTAGATAAAGTAAAATACCTTTTAATGAATCTATTCTTTTATTAATAAATCAATAAAGATTACAGAGTATATGTTACATCATATCAAATATGATTGGCTTGTGTGCATACTACTTTCAGTACCGGGATCAGTGATGATGATGGATTGGATGGCGCTGCGTTTCGAGAGCCGACACATCTGGATCAGGATTGCCAGTTTGACTCGCCGAGGTGGATCAGTTGACCTTTATTTATTCGTCAGCTGGGCAGGGATCCAGCGGGGGCTTTTTTCTTATGACCCTGCCGATTTGGGCTCTAGATTGACCCCCCCCACTGGCCCTGGTGCCGGCTAATGTTCCTGGGGGAGGTGCTCCTGACTTTTTATTGGTCTAGACTTGAACTTTGATGTAGAGGCTTCGTAGTCGGGAGGATTTGGCTAGGGTGTCGATCGGTATGATGATGCCACAACTTTTATAGATGTACAGTGACTTTTATATATTAGACTTGTATTAGTTTGCTAGGAGCTTGTTCCTTTTTCCCCTGTACCATTTTATTTTTTTCTATTTTCCCGTATTGTATAGTGTTGATGGTTTTCACAAACGAAAAACTCGCGTCCAAGTATATGCGGTCTAACAAGTCATATAATGATAAGTTGAGTGTCGAACCCACGAGGAATTTTAGCAAATATTCTACAAAGTACCGACTTTATATCGCTTCAATATTATTTAAACAGTTAAATCGAAGATATGAAATTAATCTAATTAATTCTAATTATTATAGGCAAGTTAAATGGATAACGATTGGTATCTAAGGTGCTGGCAAGCTAAGATTATAATTATTTTCCCACACCAGCATCTCTGTCGAACACTTGGTGTGCTGTGTTTTATCAAACGTCATAACTATCTCTCTTTGGCCTAAAACTGGTCACAATGGAATGTCGTCCGAGATAACTCATAAGCATTCATACCATTCTTCCGACGGTAAGTATTGAACGTATTCCTATCAAAGATCTACCCAAAAGGGAATAGAATTGAAAACGAACATCAAAAGCTAGGTAATAATCATCACATTCCTATTGTGAATTATTCAAAGCAGAGAATTAAAAGCATAGATTCTCAATTAGGCCACACATGGCATGTAAAAGTCTTATCCTATCGTTACACACAAATTATGCAATCCATTGGTATAGTTTAAATCATAATCACATGCCAATATATCACGGTATACATCTACAATCCATTTCCCAATTTCTTATAGATTACCAAAATCACCACTAATTCCTTAGCAAGAATCATTAAGCATAGATTTATTGAACCCAAACCATATGGTGCCAACCAAAGATGATAAGCTAATCAATTTAAACTAACAAATGGTTTCATGATTGTAACCTTAGAGCAAATATTTAGTTCATAAACTTTTAAGCTAAATATAAGTAGCAATATAAATATAACATTTCTAGATGACAAAATCAAAGGAAATACTAGAGAAGAATTAAACTGTGTCAAAGCTTCTTCAAACTCCAGGACTTCACCCAATCCTTACTTTTACTTCCGTGTGTTGATCATCGCTCTTCAGCTCCAAGGAATCCAAACAAATCAACTTCTCCAATGTGTGCTAATCACACGGCTATTATACAAAAGCTAAAGAGAAAATAAACTAAGTTAAGCTATGGAGATGATGAGAAAATATGGGTTTCTCTTGTGTTCTTTCTCTCCCTTTCTACCCCTAGGTTGTTGATGAATTGAAGGATAAATGTTTTGGTGAAAGTAGTATGCACACAAGCCAATCATATTTGATATGATGTAGCATATACTTTGTTCTATTATTCATTTATTAATAAGGGAATTGATTTTTCTCAAAAGGAATTTTATGTTATCTACATGGTGCTGTTATATTAAATGTGATAAACCCCTAGTTTTTGAGCAATGCTTTTTAGAATCATGATTGGTGATCATGCTAATGAGATCCTTAAATTCTAGGATAGCTCACAAACTAAAATTGTTCCTAATCGTTGTGGTATTACTAAATTGGGGATTGTAGTGAATCCGGATAGGGTTAGATTATTACATACGTTGCTTGGCTCTTAGGAAGAGGATGATTGATCTTCATAATCATTTGTGTGGAGACACTAAAGTAAGTATGTAGGTGCTTATTACGTGAATAAGTTCACTGAACGTGGCTCGCTAAGGCATACCTAATGGAGTTTTACGCTGCGCCTGTCAATAGGAATTCCTCTAGTGGATAGTAGTACAAGTGAATCTTGGACTTGAGATCATAATTAGTATCTTGTGTTTTATGATGAGTTATACTTTGACATGTCCCTTAAGGACTTTGGGGGTATATCAAAGGGTATGATTGGGAATTAATAAGTTGTACATGGAGATAGGTGAGATGATCAACAAAGAATCTTACCACATCTAGTAAAAAGATTGTGAAAGATTCCTATGTTGATTCGATTAATGATCAACTCAGTAGTCCTTGGCCTAGGCAGAATGAAATTAGAAAGGAGTTTCTAATTTGCATTATTTAGAGTTGTGCATTTATTGAGTAATCGAAAATGCATATATAATTAAATAAAATAAGACTTGACAGTAAATCCATGTCTTATATTTAATTGGGACATTGTTATGGTAGAAGGAGTTGAATTGTACGGTCAAACTATTTACTCAAAGGTTCTTTTGTGTATTAATGTTGGAAATCTATATTATCTGGAAAGGGTTGATCCTGTTAAGGGGGTCTTATACCCTTTATCTGTAGAATAAATATTATTTATTTAAATGAAGTAAATAGTTTAATTTATTTATTTAAATAAGATTTAGAATTGCTTTAATTGATTTATTTCACAACTGGGTTAATATGGAAAGAAATCCTAGAGGGTCACCCCGCAAAAGAAAAATATTTATTTAAGAAGTAAATGGCATAATTGTAAATAATAAGTTAAGTGTATTTAATTTGATCTATGGAGATAGAATAAATTAAAATAGCTTAAGTATTTATTATTTAATAATTTTGGGAAATATTAAATATAAATTAATAAGAGGAGTCTTATTATTATTATTGTTATTACTATTATTTAATTCCTAATAAGGATTGGGAAATTAATTAATGGAAGTACTTTCCCATAAAATTCCTAATTGGGATTAGGAGCATTATTAATTAACGCAGGTTTAATTATAATTGAAACCCTAATCCTAAATAGTTTAGGGAAGGGTCTTTCTTACATCTATAAATAAGAGGGGAGTCTTATCTTTAGATTAGGGTTACACAATCTTGCATTAGATTGTGGGAGAGTACTTACAAATTCTAATAGAGATAGAAAACTAGTGTTTTGCCGAAATACCTAACTTCTTGCATACTTGTTCTTCTTTGGTGGATCACCTCTAGAGGCCAAACACTTGGGGGGCTAACGTTGATCAAAGGAAGGAATCACAACGTAGCATTCGAGGGAGAACACGAAGGACTAGGAGTTGAACTTGTACCCGAGGAAGCTTTGTTCTACGAGGGTTTAATTTCTTTTTCTCTTTCTCTTTCGTTTATATCGTTAATTGAGCACATTGATCGATCCCCCCCAATGGTGATGGTTTGTTATAAAATTTTAAAATCCGTTTTATCGACGCTTCCGCTCTATTGATGTAATTTGATTACATGCTCGCGTTGTATACCAACCTAACATTTTGGGTCATTAGCGTTAGGCATTTAACAACCCAATTTTGCCCAGAATTCTGTGCTTGGCGCGCTACGGCGTGGGCATTTGGCCTGAAACTCACGCTGCAGCGTCATGCATGGACCTTGGCTACTGCATATTCGCGCTGCAGCGAGGCCAATAACACTAGGAACTCGCGCTGCAGCGAGCGGTCCATGGAGTCAGGATTTCCGAGCATTCAACGTCTGTTGGAAAAATGACCATACCTTCTACGGCCAAACTCGGATTTAGGCGTTTTTTTAAGAGGCTATGGAAAGCTAAGAAGTATGTCTATAACTTTCATAACTGGAGCTCGTCGAGATAATGTCCTGGAGCAAGTCTCAAATTGAGCTCGAAAAGCAACTGCTACATAAAAATTCATGCCAAATCGGATGGTAAAATGACCATCATCTCTCTCATACAAACTTCAAATTGGATGTTTCGAGATGCTCTGGAAAAGCTAAAACAAACAAATCTCTTATAAACTTTCACGCTTTGAGGTTTGAGAGATTCGGATGGAGAGCATGGGTGAAAAATGAGACACAAGGCAGCTGAAATGCCGAATTCAAGCAAAACATGCATCGATCCAAGGGGCCTTTATTTCAACTCCTGGAAAACAACGTAAAAACACTTATCTATAATACCAAAACATATAAAAGTAAATAATAACGCCACATTGACTATACAAATAGATAAAAATACATAAAAATAAACATAAAATACCTTAGAACATACAAATTCATCAAGTCGAAAGTACTTAATTCCCCCCCTAGGTATAAAAACCACTCATCATATAAAATAGGATGATTATCTGTAAAATGATGTATGTTTCGCAATATTTATTTATGGATCAGTTGGATATCTCTTAATGTTATCGCACATGCCTTATTTATTTTTATCATGATGCATGCTTATCATATATGTACTGAGTAAAAATGACCCCTGTATAGTCCTTCTGATACTGGTTTTATAGATGACGTCGTCCTCAGTTACCCACCTGAAGCAGTTTTCGTCTGGTAGTACCATCTCTCATTTGAGGGGATGGTTTGGATGTATCTCCCTGCTCTAGGATTCGGTCGACTGTGGATGAGGCTTCTAGGTTACTCCCTATCTTATTTGCTTTGCCAGGTTACCAGATGGATGTATCGGAGAGGATGAGCTCTTATTTGGATTCCTGACAGGACATGTCTTTAGATTTTTGGATCTCAAAGAACTCACTCCCGACTATTGTGGTGATCTGCGCGCGTTTTACGGGGTTATTGTTAGCGGGGACTTGTGCCCGTGTTTCAGTGAGGGTCATATGCATCGCCTAGTTTCATGACCGTTACTAGAATTGCGACTGTGATGCAGAGTGTTGATGGGTGTGGTCGCTGAGGGGCATGTTTTTGTCCTATAGACTTCTTGCTCGGTTTGATACAGTTCTTCTGACAGTTTCAATTAACTTATCCGGGTATGACTTCACCATCTTTGAGGATAGATGGAGATTTGGCGTGGGTTGATGTTTTAATGAGGTGTGTTGTTTCATATCTGGACATACAATACTAGCTTCAATTTGGCCATTAGCCAATATGTTTGTTCGCATCGACCCATCTAATGATACATCTCATTTCTTTGCTCTACCACTCCTGCCTACTTATCTCACCGCTAGATCCGAATGAAAGCCGCATCGGATAGCGCTGATCATCAAGGGAGTCCTCCGTTCTAATTCTTATTATATTGTATAACATGAGGACATGTTTGTGTTTAAGTTTGGGGGGTGTTGGTTTTTGTTGCATTTTAGTTTAATTGTGCAGTTTAGGTTGCGTTTTAGATGTTTGCATTGCATTTCATGAGTTTTTAATTTTCATAAAAAAATCAGAGTAGTTAGGTAATTGATGATCATGCATTTGTTTAGTAATTCTTTTATGTTGTTAGTGGAGCAATGTTTTGATGATTTTTTGGTTTTTAATCAATGGGCCGTATGATAATACCTTGGTGATTTGGTGTTTAATACATTAGTGCCAAATGGTTATTGATTGTGAAATCTTTGGTCTTATCTGTTACTAGTTTTATCATTACTGGAAACCCTTGAATTTCATAAGCACATTTCAGATTTGTTGCAGAGCTAGTTGGCTTCAGATTAGGTTAATTGAATTAGATGCTAGTGATAGATATAAGAAAACCTTTGTTCCTTACTTGATCACGTTTACCATAAAGAGTTTGTTAATATTAACTACTTCAATGTCGGTCAAGAAAAGATGAGAAAAAAAATATGTATACAAGTGATGGATATAAGCAAAGTTTGGCTAGTTTGTTTTGTGTGGCCTTACTTATTTCTTTTTGAAACAAGTATTTGCCCTTAGGAGTGTCTCTACACTTAGTGACCTAAAGCCATCTGGTTTGGGATTCATAGGTAGAAGGTTTGCTACAGGGGTAATTTTTGAAAGCCTAAGAAAAAATAAACATTGCACATGCCAAGATGTAAAGGCATACGAGATGGAGCGTAAAACGCACTCGTAAAAGAAAAAAAAACCTAGAAGAAAAAGAAAAAAAGAAAATATGAATGAGAATAAAATATGTGAAGGTAAGTATATAGAGGGTATTGTAATTTTGTATTTGCACATATCTTTTACGAGCATTGAAATTCATGACCTTATTCGAATTTTGGTTCGTTTGATGCATTGATTGCACACGCACACACAAAGGGTTGGAAAGTAATGTGATCCTAGTGATTTTTTGAGTTTGGATGAAGCATGATTTTGAAATTTTACAAGAATTATGCCTAATGAATCGTTGAGGCTAATTTGTTACTCATTGTATTGAATCATTGCTCGAGTTGTTTGTTAGTATAGTTAGTCTGCATGTTTATAGGTTGTTTTAGTTTTAGTTATGTAGTTTTGTTTTTGGTTTTTGCTTAAGGGGCAAGCAATGTCTTAAGTTTGGGGGTATTTGACGAGTGGATTTTTATACCTACGATTTATCGGGATATGTTTTAGGCTTATTAATCTTATTGGCTTTTAAGTATTTTTAGTGCATTTTATTTGTTTTCTGTGTATTTTGTAGGGAAAGGTGAAATCAAATAGGATGAAGAGGGTCGTGGCATTTTTCGGCAGGGCAGTGGAAACATCATAATTTGTGTATCAGGAACTAGGGCAGGGCCTAGTTTCCCAATTCATTTTTGGGGTCGGGACCTAGTTCCGCGGATCCAAAGTGACCTAGTCGCAGTTTTGATGTGTTTTTCGATTCCAAAAAGGATGGGAGGATCAGCAACAGCCCTTTTTCATAAAAGGTAGATGGAATATAGGAGAACATAACAAGTATTGGAGATCCACATCTAAAAAAAAAAGAAAGTTTTGGATTGAGGAGAACGAGAAGTGAGATTATTGAAGACTTCGGAAGATTGAAGATTTCTGCAAGAGTTTTTATTCTTCACTTTATTTTCTTAATTTGTAACTTTGAATGTATTTCTATAGTTGAGATGATGGTTTTTTATCAAGATGATGAACTAATTTTCTAATTAGGGATACAAGGAACCTTTTGCTATGCATTAATTTATTTAAATCTATTTATGCTTTATGATCATATTGAGTTGTTTATCATATCAAGGTGCTTAATTATTAATTGTCTAGCTAGCAATTAATTTGATATCTTAAACGGAATTGGATAAAGAGGACATCTATGATTAGATCGGGGTATAATAACATATGAATTTGTTGATACTTTCTAGAATAAAATAACAGTGTATAGGATGAAAACTACCTCTGTGTCTTATGCGTAACTTGATTAGGAGTTTGTGCTTAATGAATTTATTTTAAGTGTCTTGCATGAAAATAGCAATATAACTGAAATAGGTCTTTTTCTTAATCATTGAAAAGATGTTAATAAATCGATAGGGCAATCCTAGTTAACAACTCATTGGATTAATAAAGTGGTAATAGGGTTAAGCGATTATTGCAACGCAATAAGGGAAATTGTATACCTAGACTTTTATCATCTGGTATTCAATTCTTGTTAGTGACTTTAGTTTTCTCGCTTTAATTTAAATAAATCCTAAAATTTAATTTGGTGATTGCTTAAATACGAAGTGAATTGTTAATAATTTGATAATTCGAATTAGTTATTAGTTCTTGTTCTCTGTGGGTTCGACATCCTTCTTATCTCTATATTACTTGAGTTGACCGTTTTGTTTACTTGTACGAATATTGTCATTATATAAATCTCGAACAATAGATGTCGGGGAGTATAGAGGACTATTTCAAGGAGATGGAGATGTTGATAACAAGAGCTAACATCGTCGAGGATACGTTTGATGGCGACTAGTGGCTAGGTTTTCAGCGGGATATTGATTGGGGAAATTGCAGATTTGATGGAGTGGATAACATTATGTTAAGTTAGAAGACATGGTACATATGTGTTATCAAGATTAAGAAAGTAGCTTAAGAGGAGAGGTGGCCAATGGTCGATGTCTAATTCGAGCCCATCTTGGAAGTGAGAGGGATAAGCCAATCGTCTGAACAAACCCAAAGTGGAACTAAAATAAGAAAACGACTAACCGTGGAGTGCAAGGTAAAATAATGAAACAGCCTTCTTTAAGTCATTATCGAGAATATTAGATGTTTTTAAATGTCAAGGGTTGGGACATATTTCAAATCAATGTCCAAATCAAAGAACCTATATTGTAGCTTAATAAAATAGAGAGGTGAAGATCGAGGTACGAGAAGATAGTGACACCTACTCTATGCTTGCCATTGGAGGAGGTAGATGATAGGGGAAGTTGGTATGCATGGTGGAGTATTGGTTACAAGGAGAGCACTTAGTGCCGCACGTGAAGGAGTAAAGTAGTGAACAGCGAGGAACATCTATTCCATCTTGAATGTCTTGTGAATGGAAGGATTTGTTGTGTTGTGGATTGACAGAGGGAGTTGTACGAATGTGGCGAGGTACAACCATTGTAAAGAAATTGGGTGTTGTCTACATCCAAGCATCCAACATACCATACCGTTTGCAATTGGCTTCAATAACAGCTGGGGATATAAAGGTTAAAAAAAAAAGTTTACCAAACAGGTATTGGTTCCTTTTACTATTAGGCGATATGTTGATGAGATCTTATGCGATGTCGTTCCTATACAGGCGGGCCATCTACTATTTGGTAGACCATGGAAATTTGATAGGAGGTTGAAGCATGATGGCTTTACTAATGAGTATTCTTTTATTCATAACCAGCGGAATGTCACGTTGTGTCCTATGTCACCAAAATAAATGCATGAGAACAAAATTCATTTACAAAAAGATCATGTACAAAGAAAAGAGACTGAAGAAAAGAAAAGGTGAGGAGAAAAATAAGAGAGAAAAAGAAAGAGAGAAAATAAAGATGAAGAGAGAAAAACAAATATTTATGCAAAAAAAGTGGCGAGCTTTAGATTTCTAAACACCGGATGATTATACTTCGCTATAAGGAGGCGCTTTTGAATACTAATGCTAATAATTCTATGTTTGCTTAGTATTATTGCATCTCTCTTACATAGTATTATGCAGATGCATTTTCCGAGGAGCTTCCTCAAGGATTACCGCCAAATTCAGGGAATTAAATATCAAATTGATTATGTTCCTAGTGCTACCATTCTAAATTGTTCCAGCTTTTCGGAGCAAATCACCGAGGAAACAAAAGAGTTGGAAAAACAAGTTGGTGAGTTGAAGGAGAAAGGGTTCGTGAGGGAAGGTATGAAGTCTATGTGCCTAGTTCCGCGTTATCTTGGTTCCTAAGAAGGATGGAAAATGGCGTATTTGCATAGATTGTTGAGCGGTAAATAAGTATTACGGTAAAATACGGACATCTTATTCCTCGCTTAGATAGACCATGTTAGATTGAATTGCATTAGATCTTCGAAATTTTTCTAAAATTGATTTAAAAAGTGGTTATCATCAAATTTTGAATGTATGAGTGTAGATGAATGGAAAATTGCGTTTTAAACAAAAAATATGGGTTATATGAGGTGGTTAGTGTTACCTTTTGGTTTAACTAGTGCTCTTAGTATTTTTATGCGTTTAATGAATCAAGTTTTGCGTCCTTTCATTAGGAAATTTGTAGTAGTTTATTTTGATGATATCTTGATTTATTGGCAAAAACTTGGGGCATTTACATTTAAAATATGTTTTAGATGTACTTAGGAAAAGAAAAAGTTGTTTGCCTAACATGATTAAATGCACATTTTTTATTATGGATAAAATTGCGTTCCCTTGGCTTTGTTGATTAGTTCATAGGGAGTAGCATGTTGATAGAAGAAAAAGGATACGTGCTATCTGGGAATGGCCGTAGTCCTCTGAATGTGCAGTCAAGTTCGTAACTTTCATAAACTCATGGAGTTTTTTACCGACGCTTCATGAGAAATTTCAGCAAAAATCACAGCATCATTTTACCAATGTAATCAAGATGGAGTGTGGGCTTTAAATGGGGCGGGTGTTGGTGACGAGCAAGAGTGGGCACTTTCAGTTGATTAAAGATAAATTGACTAATGCACTATTTACTTGTTTTGTTTAATTTTACTAAAACTTTTGAAATAGAGTATGATGCTTCAGGTTTAGGGATTGGGAGTTGTGTTGATTTCAGGAAGGAAAAAACCAGTGGTGTATTTTAGCGAGAAATTGAGTGGAACAGCTTTTTAAACTATCTTACTTACGACAAGGAGTTGTACGCATTGGTTCGAGCGTTGGAAACTTGGCATACACTTCCTTTGGACTAAAGAGTTTCGTGAATTCACAAGCCGATCATGAAACGTTTTAAAGTACTTAAAGGGTTAGCACAAAATTGAACAAGAGACAAGCATGATAGATGGAGTTCCATCGAGACGTTTTCCGTATGTTATTTAGTATAAACAGGGTAAAGAAAATGTCGTTGCAGATGCTCTTTCAAGGAGGTATGTGTTTATTGTCTGCTCTTGATGCAAAAATTACTTGGTTTGGAACAAATTAAGGAATTATATGCTTTAGACCATGATTTATGTGAAGAGTATAAGTCTTGTGAAAAAGAATGCAGTGGGTAAATACTTTTAAAATTGATGGATTTTTATTTCGT